>OY731403.1:38082190-38404514 GCA_963425845.1 Sphenostylis stenocarpa
GGTGACAAAATTCCACCGAGAGCAGGGTTTCGGCAAGAATAGCAGGCAGGGGACTTTTCGAATTCACGTCCCAGGCGAAGAAGGCGTCCATGACGGCCTGGTCTATTGTGTCAAAATGGAAGGGGAACAAGACTGTTCCAAAAATTATGAGTGCCAGGGTTTTGTTGAAGGCAACCCACTCTCTCCTTTCAGCCAGGTAAGACAGGTGGTCTTCTAACATCGTTACTTTCCAACCCTGGGTGTTCCCCTTTTTTATCAGGGTACTCTGGCGAAATGGTAACTGAATAAGGGCAGCGACTGGTGCTGCGGGAGTATATGCCTCGTGGCGAACATGGACCCCGGCTGATTTGGGCCATCTCAACATGGTCTCATACTCCTCTAGGGTGGGAACCAAGTCGAACTGCGGAAACTCGAAACATCGCAGGTTTGGATTCCAGTAGTGGATTAGTGCCCTTAGGAACACCTGATCGACGCATATCTTTAGGAGGTCTAAAATCCGTCCGTAGGACTTTTCGAAGTCGACACGGACCTCCGATGGCATTACTGTGCTTAGCCGTTCCAACCTCTCAGTATGGAAACAGGGAATGTCCACCTTCTTTGTCTGCCTACTTGTCCCCTCCATTTCTAAAACAAAAATGCATTTTTGATGAAATGGATGCTTATTTGAATGTATGTGAGTGTTTATTTTCTATTTATCATGTTTTTCTACATGATGTTTGCGTATTTTCATTTTGGAAGAATAAACTATCTATATGAATGTTTTATAATATTTTTGGACCAGGTCTTATTCATGAATTTTGGAAAAATGGATTTTTATTTTTATCTTTATTTGTTTATTTTATAGCCTTTTATCTCTTCTGTCGGAACTGCGTGGCTACTTAGCTTGCAAAGAACCTGAAACCAGGCTAGCTAAAAGGCAGACTGTCCGAGATAAAATATGGCTTTATGTGAAAGAATATTTAGCGTCCCTTATCTCTTCTGTCGGAACTGCGTGGCTACTTAGCTTACAAAGAACCTGAAACCAGGCTAGCTAAAAGGCAGACTGTCCGAGATAAGGGTGTTTATTTGCGAAAAATATTTTTTGGTTTTTGTTTTGTTGTTTGTTTATGCTATGCAACATACAAATGCAACAATCATATGCACACACAATTCGATCATCCCCGAACAGGCGAGAATTCGTTTTTATCACGAGGTAGGGTTTTCCTGCAAAAAAGTGCATTGGCCAGGGTTGGTTCTAACTGTTCTCACCAGGCTAAGGCCCCCAAGGTGCCCCCATTATAGGGTCCCCACTCTCCAGCCGTCTGACCATGCTTAGCACTAAGGCCATAGTCAGTCTTGTTGCCAAAAGAGGAAGGTTATCACCTTGAGTGGTGGTTTCCGATCACACTGGTGGGCTCAAGGCCCTCACTACAACGAATCGTACCTGCCACCCACTCCCTATGGTTATCTCACTTGCCCCCGGGTATAGGGGGAACTGTTGTGTGCAAGGGATTGTGTGCAGTTTATATTTCAAGCAATTTGCGCAAGTATAAACAAACAACAATTTATTAAAGCCACACATTAAAACATGTTATAAATACAAGTTAAGGGCAAAAGTATTATTTTCTTGGTTTATTTATTATTTAAGTCGGCCCATCACTAAATGGGATCAACTCTCGAGGCTTCCCCAGTGGAGTCACCATCTGTCGCCGCCGTCTGAAAAAGAGAGGCGGTCAGAGCGACGCGATGGTTTTTTTGACCCTCTTGTTTTCGCGTTTTTATGGGTGGTTACAACGCCTTTAGGTTGTCCGATAACCGGGCTAACCTAGGGGCGAGGTTTTCGAAAGGTGTCCTTGGATTGTCCGATAACCGGGCTAACCCAAGGACTTATTTATCATGGGTTCTATGGAGTCGCCACCGATGTTTTTACCGGAAACATCGGAAAAGGTTTTTGAAAGGCGTTGGTTTTCGAAAACCAACTTTGGTCATTAGAACCAGAGTTGGGTAAGGGAGTTAGTTACGTTGTAAAGGAAGTATTAGTTCCTTTACTATGCCCCTTTCGGGTTCCCTATGATAGGCCAGCTTTTATTATTAATAAATAAACCGGAAAATATGCTTTTGCCCTTTTTATTGTGCGGAATTTAAAATTATGACTACATGGCCCTAATCTATTGCATAATTTAAATTAAAGCAGTAAAAGTAGAGGGGGAGAAATTAAACCTCCGAAGAAAGCTTTGTTTTATATTTCTTTAAAATAAATGGGTGCTTTTTGGCAGCCCTTCACTCTACAAGACGCCGGAAACTCTTCTGGACGCCGAAAAAAAGCTCTCAAAGACACTAAGAAACTCCGGAAATGCGTCGAAGGGATTCTAGAGAGAATTTTTAGAGAGAAGGGAGAGCTAGAAGCTTGTGGTGTGTGGAAATGAGGGGGGGAGAGCCCCTATTTATAGGTTTTCGCGCCTGGCAGTGGCGAGACCGCCGGTCTCGTCTAACAGGGTCGAGACCGCCGTCTCGTCCAACGAGACCGCCGTCTCGCCCTGTCAAACGCGGCGAGACCGCCGTCTGGGGAAACGAGACCGCCGTCTGGGGAAATGAGACCGCCGTCTCGCCCTTTGCAGGTGGCGAGACGGCGGTCTGGGAAATCCAGACGGCGTTCTCATCTCAACAAGGCGAGAAAACTTATTTTTTCGCACAGAAACTCCCTCCTATCCTAGTATGGGGCCTAATAGTCTCTCCTAATGTCTTGTTAGGCTTCGTCCATCTTCAAATAGGAGGTCTTCTGGTCTTTATTTGGAGGCTGGGCAAGATTTGGGGTCTACAAGACAATTGTTGAATAAAGAAAAATTTCATTTATCCATTGGAAGGTGTACATTCCCCTACTCCATACTACGAAGTAACTTTTGACAGAAACGGAAAAGCCTAAAGAAACCCACAGGCGGATCTTGATGTCTATGTAATTCCCTTTCAGCTTCCCGGACGTGACGAGCAAGTGCTTCGTTTTGCTTCTGGACCGCCTGGCTCATATCTTCACTATACTTTTGAGCCTCTTTGTTCTTCGCCTCTTGATGGACGACCAAGGCTTGCAATTCATCGAGGTTTGCAAGGGCTCGGTCCTTTTCTTATAGTACTTGGCCGTACTGAGCTAGCCCGTCTCTTTCTTTGCAGCGTAGCTCAGCGAGACTTTTGTTGAGTCTCCGATTGGCCTCCCGCTCTTGGCGTATTTTTGACCGAGTCTTGGTGAGTTCTTGCAACAAATCCTTGATCGTCTGAGCCTGTTTTGCTGATTCGACCTCAAGGCGTGCTGATTTGGCGGTTATTTCTTGGAGTTGACTATCCGAGCTGGTTCTAGCGGCTTTGGATGCTCGAATAGCTTGCTCATTAGAGTCAGCACACTGGTCCTTGAGGCGCTCTATTTCATGATCCTTTTTTCTTGCATTGCCTTTGCAGACCATCTATGGTGAGGATAAATTCTTGCTCTCTTTCTTCAAGGGCCCTCATCTGGGCTCCCATGATTTCTATCCTCTAGGTCAAGGCATCGACTTGAGTTTGCAACTCTTCACTATTGCCGCTTGTAACGAGTGAGGTGGATGGTTGAGACATCCCTCTTCTTTTTCTCCACACCTCATAGTCACCGGAGACAACCACTCGAGCTTTTCCTAGCTCTCTATCTCCCATAAAGACTGGTTTCTCCCATGCTTTTCTCACAGCTAGTGAGTTGGCGATTGTGCACGGGTCTCTGAAGAAACACAGTCCTCCGAGTTCCCCTCGAGAAATTGTAGTTTGAGTCCTCATGAGATGCCTCATAGCTATTCTAGGTGAATAGGCTATGCAACCCCTGAGTCCTATCAAGGGTACGTTCGGATAGTCTCCACATCTGATGAGGACTGGACCGGGTCGGAACCAAGGGCAAACCCAGGATAAATTGTTGGCGTCCCATTGTTCCAACTCATCCTTCCACTCTGAAGTTAAGCGTCGTTGGAGAGGGATTTTGGAGAAGCTCCTCAAAGGGTCGAGGAACATCCCCATGTGGCTAGAGGCGTAAAAATGTGTAATGCCCCACACAAAGAGTAGTGAAGAGCAGCAACGAAGTGTTTTTCCTTGCTTCTGGCGGCAGAATTCCACCGAGAGCAAGGTGTCGGCAAGAATGGCAGGCAAGGGACTCTTCGAGTTCACGTCCCAGGCGAAGAAGGCGTTCATGATGGCTTGATCCACTATGTCGAGATGGAAGGGAAACAAGATTGTTCCAAATATGATTAAGGCCAGGGTTTTGTTAAAAGCGACCCATTCTATTCTTTCAGCCAAATCAGACAGATGGTCTTCTAACATTGAGACTTTCCAACCCTGGATGTTCCCTTTTCCTATCAGGGTAGTCTGCCGAAAAGGCAGTTGGATGATGGCAGCTACTTGTGCTGCAGGAGTATATGCCCCGTGGCGAATATGGACCCCGGCTGATTTGGGCCATTTCAGCATAATTTCGTACTCCTCTAAGGTGGCACCATATCAAACTGCGGGAATTCGAAGCAGTGCAGACTGGAGTTCCAGAAGTGAACTAATACCCTGACGAAAACTTGATCGACACAGATCTTTAGTAGGTCGAGAATCCGTCCATAGGATTTTTCAAAGTCGGAGCGGACCTCTGGTGGCATTACCGCGCAAAGCCGTTCCAATTTCTCAGTATGGTATCAGGGAATGTCCACCTTCTTCAATTGTCTACTAGTCCCCTCCATTTTTTAAAACCAAAATGCATGTCTTATGAAAATGATGCTTATTAGATGAATGTGACTGTCTATTTTTATTTATCATGTTTTGTATGATATTTGCGTATTTTTTGAAAAATAAACTACCTATATGAATGAGTGTAATATTTTTGAATAAGGTCCCATTTATTGTTTTGGAATCGAAGAAAGAAAGAAATTTTATATTGGATTTCTATTTTATTTTATAGCCTTTTATCTCTTCTGTCGAACTGCGTGGCTACTTAGCTTACAAAGAACCTGAAACCAGGCTAGCTAAAAGGCAGACTGTCCGAGATAAAAAATGGCTTTATGCGAAAGAATAGTTAGCGCCCCTTATCTCTTTTGTCGGACTGCGTGGCTACTTAGCTTACAAAGAACCTGAAACCAGGCTAGCTAAAAGGCAGACTGTCCGAGATAAGGGCGTTTAATGCAAAAGATGTTTTTTGTGATTTCTTTTTGTTTGGTTATGCTATGCAACAGACAAATGCAACAAACAGATGTACACACAATTCGATCATCCCCGAACAGGTGAGAAGTCGTTTTAATCACGAGGTAGGGTTTTCCTGCAGAAAAGTGCTTTGGCGAAGGTAGGTTCTAACTATTCTCACCAAGGCTAAGGCCCCCAAGGTGCCCCCATTATAGGGTCCCCACTCTCCAGCCTTCCGACCATGCTTAGCACTAAGGCCATAGTCAGTCTTTGTGCCAAAAGAGGAAGGTTATCACCTTGAGTGGTGGTTTCCAACCATACCGGTGGGCTCATGGCCCTCACTACAACCAATCGTACCTGCCACCCACTCCCTATGGATTTCTCACTTGCCCCTGGGTATAGAGGGAACTGTAGTGTGCAAGGGTTTGTGTACAGTTTGTATTTCAAACAATTGCGTAAGTATAAACAAGCAACAGTTATTAAAGCCAAGCATTAAAACATGTTATAATACAAGGTAGGGTAAAAGCATAATTTTCTAGGTTTATTTATTTTAAGCTGGCCCATCACTAAATGGGATCAACTCTCTAGGCTTCCCCAGTGGAGTCACCATCTTTCGCCGCCGTAAAAACGAGGCGGTCGGAGCGACGCGATGGTTTTGACTTTCCATTTTTCGCGTTTTTATAGGTTTGGTTACAACGCCTTTAGGTTGTCCGATAACCGGGCTAAACCTAGGGGCGAGGTTTTCGAAAAGGAGCTATTGGATTGTCCGATAACCGAGCTAACCCAAGAACTAACTTTTTAAGGGTTCTTCTGGAGTCGCCACCGATGTTTTTACCGGAAACATCGGAAAAGGAATGAAAAAAGGCGTTGGTTTTCGAAAAACCAACTTTGGTCATTAGAACCAGAGTTGGGTAAGGGAGTTAGTTACGTGTAAGGGAAGTGTTAGTTCCCTTACGACGCCCCTTTCAGGTTCGCTATGATAGGCCAGCTATATTAAATAATTAAACCGGTGAAAATACGCTTCTACCCTTTATTTTGCGGAATTTAAAAATTATGACTACATGGCCCTAATATCTATCGCATAATTAAAAGTAAAGCGGTAAAGGAGAGAGAGAGAGTGTAGAAACCTCCGAGGCAAGCTTTCTATTAATTCTTTAATAATTTGGGTGTTTTTTGGCAGCCCTTCACTCTTTACAGCGCCAGAATCTCTCGAAAACGCTCTAAAAAACTCTAGAAAACTCTCAGAAACTCCGGAAATGTTTCGAAGGGGTTCTAGAAAGAGAATTTGAAGAAATGTCTAGAGAGAGAATGGAAGAACTGTGTGAAATGAGGGGAATGGCGCGACTATTTATAGGGATTTGCGCCTGTCAGGTCGAGACGGCCGTCTCGCCATTCGAGACGGCCGTCTCGCCATTCAAGACGGCTGTCTCGCCTTGCAGGGATGGCGAGACGGCGGTCTCGCCATCCGCGAGTGACGAGACGGCCGTCTCGACCCTAAAAGGCGAAAATCCTTATTTACATGCAGAAAATGCCTCCTATTTTAATATGGGGCCTAATAGTCTCTCCTAATGGCTTCTTAGGCTTCATCCATCTTCGAAAAGGAGGTCTTCTGGTCTTTATTATGAAGCCGAGCAAGATTTGGGGTCTACATCCATTGTAGGGTCCCCACTCTCCAGCCTTTAGACCATGTATGGTACTAAGGCCTTAGTCAGTCTTTGTGCCAAAAGAGGAAGGTTATCACCTTCAGTGGTGGTTTCCGACCATACCGGTGGGCTCATGGCCCTCACTACGACAAATCGTACCTGCCACCCACTCCCTATGGATATTCCACTTGCCCCCGGGTATAGGGAGAACTGTTGTGTGCAAGGGTTTGTGTACAATTTGTATTTCAAACAATTGCATAAAATAAACAAGCAACAGTTATTAAAGCCAAACAAATAAAGCATGTTGTAAAATAAGGCAGGGTAAAAGCGAAATTTTTAAGTCCTTTATTTATCAAACTGGTCCATCACTAAATGGGATCAACTCTCTAGCTTCCCCAATGGAGTCGCCATCTATCGTTGCCGTCAAAAGAGGCGGTCAGAGCAATGCGATGGTTTTGCTTTGACTCGCATTTTTTAAAAGTTTGGTACAACGCCTTTAGGTTGTCCGATAACCAGGCTGGACCTAAAGACGAGGTTTTCAAAAAGGGTTTTGGAGTCGCCACCAATATTTTATCCAGAAACATTGGAAAAAGAAGAAAAAGAAGGTGTTCGTTTAGAAAAACCAACTTTGGCCATTATAACCAGAGTTGGGTAAGGGAGTTAGTTACGTGTAGGGAAAGTATTAGCTTCCTTACGACGCCCCTTTCAGGTTCCCTATGATGAACCGTTTATTTTATAATTAAAGAACTCTAAAAGTACGCTTTTACCCTTAATTATTCATTTGTGGAATTTAAAGTGTTGACTATGTAACATCCTGATTCTCAATACCCCTGGTTTGTTAAATTTTGACAAAATCTTTGTCAAAATTTTAATAATTAAATTATTAGGAATTGGGTAAAGTAACTGTAGAGTTTTATGTTTATTAGACTATTTATGATTTTCGGGAATTTTTAGAAAATACTCGTGTGTGTCTGCCTGAACGTTGAGTATGGACTTAACAATTTTAATTGTCACATTTAGAAATTATTGTTTTCTTTTATGCATTGAGTGTGGGTACATCAAAAGTTTATTATCTGTATAAATTGACAAGAAACATATGATGGTTAATATGGTCTGGAGTGATGTTGGAGTCTTAGGGGTTGTGGGTTTAAATCCTGGCTAGAGTAAAAAGGAGAAAATAAAGATAAATTTTTTTTGTAATGTAATCCGCTGGGTGCATCAGAAATGTGCTGAGCGGATTATGTTTGAAATCTTATTACTTGCGGCCTATAATCCGCTGGGCGCATCAGAAATGTGATGAGCGGATTATTAGGTGAAATAAGACTCAAATGTTTGACTTTAAAAAGAAAGAGTGTCATTCTGCAACCTGCAACTGTAGTTCCTCATTTCTCTCTTTCTCTAAAAACTTTTCTTATCTTTAAGGTTGATTTGGACGGGAAATTCTTGATTTTCTTGAGAAGCTCCAAGAGGTAAGTTGGTTTATCTCAATCTCCTCTACATTTCTACCGCTTTATTTTTCAAAACGGTGCATTTTCTATTTTTATCCTCACTTGAATGAGCTTAAATGGGAGTAGGAAGAGTGTTATTGTACGTTTTACACCTAGGATACTAGAATAATGTTTAAAATTGATGATTAGAAGTGGTTAAGCTAAAAACTTTAAGAGTCCTAATTCATAGGTACTATTCATTGAATTTTTGGGACTTGGTATCTTCATGAAAGTTGTAGCTCTTTAAGCTGTCGAAATTTAGAAACTGATTTCACATTAAACGGATATTTATAGCTTAAGTTATGCCCATTTTACTATCAAGTGTTATAGCTGTGACGTTAAGAGGTAGCCCTATTTCAACAGCCTAGGTTTTGAATTACTGAGATTGATACGTGTGAAATTAGGACTTGATTCCTTCATAAAAGTTGTAGGAAATTATATGCCCGAAATTTAGAAATTTATTTCATATTAATATCTTATGTGTAGCAAGAGTTATAATCCAATTACCAAGACATGTTCAGAGTGTTGTTGTAGTTGAGCCTAGTTGGAAACAACCACTGAAAACTGAAAACTGCATCTATTCTATAGGGTATTTGAATTTATTTCCTTCATCAATATTGTAGGTAATTAAGTTATTGAAATTTTGGCTCAAATCGTATGCCAAAAAAGCTTATATAACTCTAGAAAATTTCGAAATACTGAACCTTGTCCACGGTTGTTATTAGGATTCTTTCTACTCTAAGTGCCTACAAAATAGGATAATTTTCTAAGTTAATTGTGAAAGAATTAATGGTTGAGTTCAAGAGGGGGGGTGAATTGAACTTAAAAACTTTTTCGCAAAACTTACTTTCTTTTGGAAGAATGAGTTATCTTTATTTAATCTTTGTGAAGGTAGTTTGGTTTAAACACAACAAGTTTATTGACAGAAAATAAAAGAGATGAAAGAAGAATATTAACACACAAATTTATACTGGTTCACTCTAATCCAGAGCTACATCCAGTTCTTGACAAACCAGTCAAGTCTCACTAATACCAAGTGAAAATTTACAACCAGTAGATACTCACCAATCTACCTCAAGAACTATCTTGCAAACCCACAAGACAGAATCTTGAAAAACACTCAGTAACCAAACCCAGTTACCGTACCAAGTGCAGATTACAATCCAACCTGCACAAACAACTTTTACAAAAGAATATGGAAAGAAAAAACCTGGACTTGAAGTTTCTAATTGTCCAGAACCAATTCTATCAGCACTTTCTCTCTCTGAATGACCACAATTCTGATCACAGCACCTTATGATATGAAAAAGATTCTTGAATGCAGAGAAAGTCACGTATGAAAGTTTCACAGATTGATTTCACAAGTTTTCTCAAGTAGTGTGTTGTATTGTATTTTCAAAAGATAGATCAAATCTGTATATATAGAGTAAATCAGAAAAACAGAACGTTTCATCTGTTAAAAACTGTTTTAGAGAGTCATAAGATAAGTTGGTTAGTAGTAAAACAGGTTTAGAAAAGACTCTGATCGATTAAAACAGAAGTATGATAGATTAGACTGAGTTATGATCGATCAGAATGAAACTATGATCGATTAGGCTGAGTTATGATCGATCAGAATAAAACTATGACCGATCAGAATGAGTTATGATCGATTAGAACAAAACTATGATCGATCAGAGTATTATTTCAATCGATTAAAAGATCGGTTCAATCGATTGATTTCATTTAAAGTTCCATTTAATCGATTAAGACATCGATTCAATCGATTGATTTCATTTAAAGTTCTATTTAATCGATTGATTCGAGTTTTAATGGATTAAAACAACTTAATGAAAAATGACAACTCTCTGTTTCAATCGATTGAAAAACATTTTAACAGATTAAATTCCTGCAAACACTCAGTATAAAAAATAGTCTCTCTGTTTTAACAGATTGAAAAATATTTCAACAGATTGATTTTCTAAAAACTCTTAGACTAAAAAAGGTCTTTCTGTTTCAACAGATTTAAAATCATCTCAACAGATTGAAAATGCGAAACTTGATATTGAAAAATTCATTGAGTTATTTTAACTTGTTGATTCCGCGAATCAATCAATTGAATTTTCGATTATGTAAGACCATTTATTATGTTAAGTGATTTTAACAGATTGAAAATCCTTTTCAACAGATTGAAAAAAAACTTAGTTTATTCTTTTAATTCTTAAACGTAAGTTTTTCATAGAAAAATGATTTTCAATGATATGCAATATTTTAAGGTGCTTATCACAAAATATAATGGCCTATCAAGAGATTAAGTGCTAAAACTTAAAAACCTAATCATCTACACACCCACAACCTAAGTTATATTTATGTCTTCATCAAATCCACCAAGTGCTTCAATCTCCCCCTATTTGATGGAGACAAATAACCACTGCACCTGCAAAACAAGAATAACAGACCAGAGACATATATTTTGTGGTGTGTGTGTAGTGACAGTTTTAAGCAAAATACTTCTCCCCCTATTTGACTGCATCAAATAGATTGTTGTAGTTACAGTCCAATGGGGCCACGTGGGAACCCCAAATATAAACCAGAACATTAAAAAAAAATGAAAAGAAAGCAGAATAACAGACACATAGAAAATCTTCATTCGTCCCCTGGGCCTTGGTTGAATTGCAGTTCCACAATCCTGTTGTAGATGTCTTCTAGTTGATTATCAATATGCTGGAACCTTGCAATGAAATTTTCATCCAAATAATGCTGCCGAGCCCTCAGAGCAACAGTCATCTCCATATGCCTCCTTTGGTCAGTTTGCAGTTCGCTCATTTGATGCAACATTGTTCTTTCGAACTGAGACAGAGGCGTGCCACGGTCAGGAGGTGGATTGTATGGAATCATCTCCATTGGGTTTACTTCTTCTTCCATTGGATCAGAAGGACGTGCTGTAGAAGTTCCAGGAATATTATCAGTGTTGATTCCTTCCTCTTGCTCTTCTTCCTCACTTTCTTCACTTCTTCCAGCTTCTTCTTTGGAAATCCATTCACCATCAACTTTAATAAATCCCATTTTGTGAAGAACGGAATTGTTTATTTCATTTGTTGGTCGGACGGTTTCAACAAGTTCTCCTTCAACATCAACACCAAAATGTGTTAAAAATTTAGAAATCAGAATAGCATAGGGATACCTGAAGTCACTAAGTCTCTTGGCTTTGATCATGTGATCCTTGATGACAAAGACCCAGTTCACACGTATTCTGTGATGAATGCAGTACATCAGAACTAAATCTCCTTCATTTAGCACTGCATGATTGCTCCCCCTGGGTGTGAGCTGCCAGGAAACGATGAAAGCGAGAATCCTTTCTTCCAGTTTCAACTTCCCAGTGTTGAATGAACTTACAGAATCATGCCTATTCTTCAAGCAAGAGCGGAAATACTGAACTTTATTAAATTCTTCAACATCCGAAGTACATCCTTTGGTGACTTTCACACCTACATCTTTTATTCCAGCAACTTCCTTCCAGACATTAGGTGTTATCTCAATGTCTACTCCTTTAACTTGGGTTGTCAAAGTGGAACCTTCAAAAGATAAATTTGTGAAGAAAACTTTAATTAAGTCAGGGTAAATTCTACCATTCAACTCCAGAAACATCTGAAGTTTTTGATGTTGCAGTAATTTCCGAATGCCTCTGAATCCTTCGGCATCAAACCAAGAGAACTTTAACATTTTTGGAATGTTGACTTGCTTCCTGCTTAATTCATGGATAAACAAATCCATTTTCTCTTGGTCCCCATTGAACCAAGTTTCAATCCTTCCTCCAACATTTTGTTCTTGCCTTGCCGTAGAGGACTCGCCTCTGCTGGACTTCTTCCTACCAGACTTTGTGCGCTTGAACATATTTGATTTTTGGAATGAACAGAACAGAGAAGAACCGAGAAAAGAGAAGCTCAAAGAAGAAAATAATACTATAGGAATGAGAATACACAATCTTTATCAGCTTAAAAAAAATTTTTGTCTTTACTGATTTATTGTTTCTGTGCAGTGATGATAAAGAGGAGAGAGAATTGCTACTGTACACTTTAATTACCTTCTCAGTAGATATCCAATCAGTATCAATTAGCTTTTATTGGATATCTCTAATATTTAAGAGAGTAGTTGAAGATTATCTTGTTGTAAATGCTTTCGGTTTACTCTGCAGAAATCGGTTAGAGACAAAGTACATACAACTAGCCCTAGAAGAAAAATAATCAATTGATATTTCATGAAACCAACTGATTTTGTAATCGTAGATACTTATAAGTGAAATACATTGATTGAATCAAAAATTAAATCGATTATTTTGTAAAAGAAAATTATTCAGAGTACCATTAGTGAATTCAATCGATTGAATCGCAGATTTAATCGATTGATTTATAGAAGAAAATGTGCAGAGCAACAAGATTAATGAAATAAATCGATTAAAAACTTATTTAATCGATTGAACTACTAACACATCAATATCAGTGAGTAAGAATCAGAAAATCAACAGATTATTTCACAATTTCAATCGATTGAAACAAATAATATCAAGTTATTCATGCAATTATTAATCGATTGAACTTGTTATCGAGCCTGTTAAAAGGCATACAATTACTATAATGAATCAGTTATACAATACTAGATATATCTAGAATTCCTAATTCAGTCCTAAGCATATTAAGTCTATCTCTAGGAAGTGGTTTAGTGAATAAATCAGCTAACTGTTTTTCAGATTCAACAAATAATATCTCACAGTCACCCCTAGATACGTGTTCTCTAATAAAGTGATGTCTAATTTCAATATGCTTAGTTCTAGAGTGTTGAATAGGATTCTTAGTTAAGTTTATTGCACTAGTATTGTCACAAACCAGAGGTACCTTGTTTAGAGTCACTCCATAATCTGTTAGTTGTTGCTTGAGGTAAATGCTTTGAGCACAACAGCTCCAGCTGCAATGTATTCGAGCTTCTACGGTTGACAGAGCAACACACGCTTGCTTTTTGTTGTGCCACGATATAAGGCTGCTCCCAAGTAAATGACAAGTACCAGAGGTACTTTTTCTGTCCAATCTACATCCTGCAAAGTCAGAATCAGAAAATCCAACAAGTTTAAGGGATGCACCCTCAGGATACCATAGTCCAACATTAACTGTTCCCTTGAGGTATTTCAGAATCCTTTTGGCAGAGGTAAGATGAGATTCCTTTGGATTTGCCTGAAATCTTGCACAAAGACACACACTAAACATAATGTCAGGTCTACTAGCAGGTTAGATACAGTAGTGAACCAATCAAACCTCTATATTTAGTTTGATCAACAGGTTTTCCTTTTTCATCTAAGTCTAGACAACAGTTAGTAGACATGGGTGTAGAGGATACCTTGCAGTTTTGCATATCAAATTTCTTTAACAATTCATTGCAGTATTTAGATTGACTAAGAAAAATGCCATTTCTTAATTGTTTAACCTGGAGACCAAGGAAGAAATTCAATTCTCCCATCATGGACATTTCAAATTCACTTTGCATTTCTTTTACAAACTTATTACACATGACATTATTAGTGGAACCGAAAATGATATCATCCACATACACCTGCACCAGAATAATGTCAGTTCCAGATTTCTTAATGAACAAAGTTTTATCAACCTCACCTCGCTTGTACCCTTGATCAATTAGGAAGTTACTTAACCTCTCATACCATTGTCTAGGTGCTTGCTTTAAACCATAAAGGGCCTTTTTCAATTTGTAGACATGGTCAGGATGCTTGTGATTTTCAAAACCAGGAGGTTGAGAAACATAAACTTCTTCATTGATGAGTCCATTTAGAAAGGCACTCTTGACATCCATCTGTAGTAATCTGAAACCACTTAAACAAGCATAAGCTAATAATAATCTGACAGCTTCAAGTCTAGCTACAGGTGCAAAGGTTTCATCAAAATCAATACCCTCCTGTTGGTTATACCCTTTGGCTACCAATCTAGCTTTATTTCTAGTAATAATGCCGTGTTCATCTAGCTTATTTTTGAATACCCACTTAGTACCAATTACATTGATATCTTTGATTTTAGGAACTAATTCCCACACTTTATTTCTTTCAAATTGATTAAGCTCATCATGCATGGCACTAACCCAGTATTCATCATTTAATGCTTCTTTAACTGTCTTAGGCTCTGTTTGTGAAATGAATGCCATATGATTACAGAATTGATTAAGAGAATGTCTAGTAGATACTCCCTTATTAATTTGCCCGATGACATTGTCTAGAGAGAGATTTCTTGGGACAATCCACTCTTTAGGAAGCTCTTCCAGAATATCTTCTTCCTGTTCTTCAGTAATTGTTGGAGAATTAGCTTTTGCAGGGTCCACTGATGGATCATCTTCTTCAATAGTACGCTAATCTGTGTTACTGGCATGTTTCAACTGATAAGAATTATCAGTTAAATCTTCTTCATCTGCAGTACCTGTTGTTCTATTCTGCACTACTCGAGGAGATTCATTAAACACAACATGTACTGATTCTTCAACAGATTTAAGTCTTAAATTGTAAACTCTATATGCATGATCGTGAGTTGAGTAACCAAGAAAAATTCCTTTATCAGATTTTTCATCAAACTTGCCAATATTTTCTTTCCCATTGTTTAAAATGAAACATGTACATCCAAAAACTCTGAAATAGTTTAAGTTGGGTTTTCTTCCTTTGTACAGTTCATATGGGGTTTTCTTAAGCAAGGGTCTAATCAAGACTCTATTCAAAACATGACAAGCAGTGTTTACTGCATCTGCCCAAAAGTATTTCGGTAAAGAATTTTCACACAACATTGTTCTAGCAAGTTCTACAATAGATCTGTTCTTTCTTTCCACAACACCATTCTGTTGAGGAGTTCTTGGAGCAGAAAAATTGTGTTTTATGCCAAACTTTTCACAAAATGATTCAAACTTTTCATTTACAAATTCTCCACCATTGTCACTTTGAATTGATGTAATAAAATACCCTTTTTCATTATGTAAAACCTTGGCAAGCTTTTTGAAAGATTTGTAAGAATCAGATTTGGCTTTAAGAAAAATAGTCCAGGTAAATCTGGAAAAGTCATCAACAATTACCATGATATAAAGATTACCACCTAGGCTTTTATTCCTTGAAGGACCAACCAAATCCATGTGAAGCAGTTCCAAAGGTTTAGAAGTTGAAACAATATTTTTGTTTGAAAAAGATTTTCTAGTTTGTTTGCCTTTCAAACAAGCTTCACAGATTTTGTCTTTCAAGATCTGAAGCTTAGGCAGCCCAGAAACTAATTCTTTTGAAATCAGTTTGTCAAGATGGTTAAGATGTATATGAGCAAGTCTTCTATGCCACAACCAAGATTCTTCTTCTTTAGTAAGAAGACAACTTTGAGATGACATAGACGGTTTGATATTTAACATGTATATATTGTTTAACCTCTTACCTACCAACATTACCGTGTCAGATTCTGGCTTTCAAATAAGGCACTTTTCTGGTTTGAAAATGACTTTGTGACCAAGATCACATAACTGACTTATGCTTATCAGATTGTGCTTGAGACCTTCAACAAGAAGAACATTGTGAATGATTACTGATTCACCATCACCAATATCTCCAGAACCTAGAATTCTTCCTCTGTTGTTGTCTCCATAAGTCACATGACCTCCATTCTTCAATTTCAGCTTCTGGAATTTTGAAATGTCACCTGTCATGTGCCTTGAACATCCGCTGTCTAGATACCAAAGGAACTCTTGTTGCTGTTCCTGAAAGATCAAACATCAAGTATTTGGTACCCTTACGTATTTTGGGTCCTTAGGAGTCAATTTTTCTGTTTAACATGTTTTGGAACCCATCTTTTCCTACCTTGCGGCACAAAAAATTTTCTAGCATGACAGAATTTTATAGTATGTCCTTTCTTCATGCAATAATGACAAGATGAGAAAGGGGATGCTGTTGTTTTTCTGTATGAAAAGAAGTTCAAATATTTTTTAGTTTTTACCCCATTCTTAGGTTTGTACCCGATTCCAGAATGTTCAAACACACAGTTTTGAGACCCAAGAAGTGCATCTAAATTCTCTTTGCCTTGAGTAAATTTAGACAAAGTTTTAACCAAGTAATCAACCTTATCTTGCAGAATAATACACTTTTCACACTTCTTATTAGCAGCAACATTATCAGCAGATGCATAGATTATATCTAGATGTTCTAAATCTGTTTTGCTTTCTAATAGTTCATTTTCCAGAACTTTAACTCTATTTTCTAACCAGTTATTTAATCCTTTTAACCGATTATTTGTATGAGATAAATTTCTGGCTTCACTATGCATTTCATTAAAAGCATTCAGTAATGTGCTGTAATTCATTTCATTCTCTGTAGGAGTTGAACTTACATGTGATGAAGAGGATTCACAACCAGCCATCAAGCACAGGTTCACCTCCTCACTTTCGGATTCAGAGCTGGAAGATGAATCATTGTCTTGCCAGGCTATATAAGCCTTTTTCCCTTTGTATCTTGAATCTTTCTTGTTCTGATTCTTGATCTTTTCCGGACAATCACTCTTTATGTGACCCTGTTTACCACAAGAATAACAAGTAATATTATTTTGAACAGATTCAGTCTTTTTATCATTGTACCTTTTTACTTGGCCAAATCTGTTCTTTCTTCTAAGAAATTTTCCAAATTTCTTAACCAATAAAGTCAGGTTCTCTGATTCATCTTCTTCAGATCCACTGTTTTCTTCAATTGTCTTGAGAACAATATTTCTAGTTTTCTTTTCTGCATTCTCTTGTTCTTTGAACCGATTGATTTCCAATTCATGTTCCCTCAACTTACCAAAAAGTGAAGCGGTAGTCATTTCAGTCAAGTCTCTTGATTCTGATATTGCTGTCACCTTTGGTTGCCATGTTCTGTCCAAACACTTTAAAATTTTGATGTTCAACTCTTCTTTGTCAAAAGTCTTTCCTAACCCAATTAGATGATTGACTATGTGCGTGAACCTTTTCTGCACATCTGCAATTGTTTCTCCTTGCTGCATTTTAAACAACTCATAGTCCCTGATTAACTCATGCTTTCTTGCCCTTTTCACATCAGACGTTCCTTCATGTGTAACCTCTAAAATTTCCCACATCTCTTTAGCAGAGGCACACTGAGACACCCTGAAAAACTCATCAAGATTTAAAGCAGAGGTAATAATATTTTTTGCAGTATAATCATATTGGACTTTCCTATTTTCTACATCAGTTAATTCAGCCCAATCTTTTTCGACTATTTTACCATCTACAGTATGAGTTGGTTTGTAAGGACCATTAACAATTGTTTCCCAAATGCCTCTATCAAGAGATTCAATAAAGATTTTCATTCTAACTTTCCAGAAAGAATAATTCACACCAGAAAAAAGTGGAGGCCTGTTTATGGAGGCTCCTTCTAAAAAATTCATCTTTCCCTCAGCCATTGGACCGATTCCTTGAGTAACTTACAAGAACCAGCTCTGATACCAATTGAAAGAATTAATGGTTGAGTTCAAGAGGGGGGGTGAATTGAACTTTAAAACTTTTTCGCAAAACTTACTTTCTTTTGGAAGAATGAGTTATCTTTATTTAATCTTTGTGAAGGTAGTTTGGTTTAAACACAACAAGTTTATTGACAGAAAATAAAAGAGATGAAAGAAGAATATTAACACACAAATTTATACTGGTTCACTCTAATCCAGAGCTACATCCAGTTCTTGACAAACCAGTCAAGTCTCACTAATACCAAGTGAAAATTTACAACCAGTAGATACTCACCAATCTACCTCAAGAACTATCTTGCAAACCCACAAGACAGAATCTTGAAAAACACCCAGTAACCAAACCCAGTTACCGTACCAAGTGCAGATTACAATCCAACCTGCACAAACAACTTTTACAAAAGAATATGGAAAGAAAAAACCTGGACTTGAAGTTTCTAATTGTCCAGAACCAATTCTATCAGCACTTTCTCTCTCTGAATGACCACAATTCTGATCACAGCACCTTATGATATGAAAAAGATTCTTGAATGCAGAGAAAGTCACGTATGAAAGTTTCACAGATTGATTTCACAAGTTTTCTCAAGTGGTGTGTTGTATTGTATTTTCAAAAGATAGATCAAATCTGTATATATAGAGTAAATCAGAAAAACAGAACGTTTCATCTGTTAAAAACTGTTTTAGAGAGTCATAAGATAAGTTGGTTAGTAGTAAAACAGGTTTAGAAAAGACTCTGATCGATTAAAACAGAAGTATGATAGATTAGACTGAGTTATGATCGATCAGAATGAAACTATGATCGATTAGACTGAGTTATGATCGATCAGAATAAAACTATGACCGATCAGAATGAGTTATGATCGATTAGAACAAAACTATGATCGATCAGAGTATTATTTCAATCGATTAAAAGATCGGTTCAATCGATTGATTTCATTTAAAGTTCCATTTAATCGATTAAGACATCGATTCAATCGATTGATTTCATTTAAAGTTCTATTTAATCGATTGATTCGAGTTTTAATGGATTAAAACAACTTAATGAAAAATGACAACTCTCTGTTTCAATCGATTGAAAAACATTTTAACAGATTAAATTCCTGCAAACACTCAGTATAAAAAATAGTCTCTCTGTTTTAACAGATTGAAAAATATTTCAACAGATTGATTTTCTAAAAACTCTTAGACTAAAAAAGGTCTTTCTGTTTCAACAGATTTAAAATCATCTCAACAGATTGAAAATGCGAAACTTGATATTGAAAAATTCATTGAGTTATTTTAACTTGTTGATTCCGCGAATCAATCAATTGAATTTTCGATTATGTAAGACCATTTATTATGTTAAGTGATTTTAACAGATTGAAAATCCTTTTCAACAGATTGAAAAAAAACTTAGTTTATTCTTTTAATTCTTAAACGTAAGTTTTTCATAGAAAAATGATTTTCAATGATATGCAATATTTTAAGGTGCTTATCACAAAATATAATGGCCTATCAAGAGATTAAGTGCTAAAACTTAAAAACCTAATCATCTACACACCCACAACCTAAGTTATATTTATGTCTTCATCAAATCCACCAAGTGCTTCAAATTGTAAGCTGAATGTGAGCTTAAAATATTATTAGAAATGGATTAGCAATACAAAGTGAATTTAAATTCTCATGAGATAGAATCATAGAAATATAAGATTCTAACTAGTATTTTATTACGTATATAGATTTTGCTGAAACACAACATCAAGCTTTGAAAGGAATAAGTGTGAACGTATCAGGTAAGGGGTGGGCTATATAGTAAGGATTACATCATAAACTTGTTTGACCTTATTTATTGAATTTGTCTAAATTTGTTATGATTGATAATTTTGATTTCATTATATGCTTGGTTGTGAAAGTGATCATGAATTGCTCACGTGTATGATGGTGTAAAATACATGTTTGGTACTCTATTATGATATGTATTGTCTTTGAGTAAGCATTTATATGCATGGTGGTTTTTCATGAGAAAATTCATTGAAAATTAAATTGAAAGAATTGGATGATGGGTTGTGAACCCTTTTTGAACTGTATTGGAAGTTTTTTGCTTGTAACAGGTGATTGGAAATTTTTGGGAAGTACGTATTACAGGGGAAACTCTGTCAAAATTTTTGGAAAAATGTGAATTTCTAAGAAAAACAACTTAGGGACTCATACACTACTCATTTGAAAATGGTGATTTGTGAAATCTGGGGAATCAGAGATTATGGACTCTGAGAATACGATAGGGAGGCCCTGAGGGAGGACTTGAGGATAGGAAGGGTAGTAGTTGGAGGCCCCAAAAGACCTAGGCTCGCTACCTGTTGTCGGGGATCCCACTGTATAAACTCTCCTGTACCTGATTGTGCTCTTACCGTATATCAATGGTTAGTGAGCTACTGGGTTTATATTTGAGCATGGGTCTCAACAATCCCGTGGGTGGATTTTCCATGCCTAGTAGTGTCAACTCCTGGCTACCCCAGTACTGATTTGAGAAATGATTCGAGCTCACATGCATAAACATTTTAGAAAACATATTAGGATCATGCATCATTAACATCAATCATTTGGAATTTGATTGACTTGTGAATGTTTATGATGTTGATTTTAAAATGATGTATGAACTGTTGCTCACCCTCTTGTCTTTCTGTTTTCTTTATTTCCTTTGTGCTTGCGGTACTCGTTGGACCTGATCAGTCATTGTTTGAAGAGAGGGGAGATGACACAGATTCCACACCAGATGAATATGACACTCATATTCATTAGTTGGGAGCCACAATGATGGCAACATGTATTGGGATAAACATATCTAAACTTTTATAGGCAGTCTGTTGTAGTACATAGACCTACATGGTACTGGGTAATAGTTACTCTTTTGTGTAGTTAGCTGCTCTGTAGGAAGTATCCTCAATGTTGCCCTTAATATTTTGAAGGACTGTACTAGTATTTTATCTATATGTAATTATGAATGTTTACCCTTAGTACTTTTTAAAATGATGAAATGCAGGAATGAGTATTGAAAATTTATGTATATTAATTGTTAGAAAAAGAGGCTGAGATCAAGAGGGAGGGTGAATTGATCTTTGAAAGATTTTCGCAATAAACAGATTATCTATTTGTAAAAATAAGATTTCAGATCTGTTCTTGAATCACAAAGCAATCAATCAACAATAAACGCAGTAACAGAATTAAAAGAGGAGAAAGGTTTAGAAAGATATCATCGGTGTTTATATTGGTTCACCCAATACCAGGGCTACGTCCAGTCTCCAGCCAAATTCCAGCTGGGTTCCACTAGATCAAATGTTTTACAGATTACAATCTTACACTTAATCTACCACAAGAACCACAATTCCAGTTCCTGCACCTAACCTTTCACCAAGAACCAAATTCCAGTTCTTGACAACCTCTACAACCAAATTCCAGCTGCAGAGAAACCAGTGCCCACAATTCCAGGCACCAAACAATACAGTAAAAGAATGAAAAGAAATGAAAAGAAGAAACTAGAATGCTCAAACCAGTTTTATGCAATTCTGCAGTAAGTGTTTCTTCTCCAAAAGAAAGCAATTTGCCTCAAGAAAGAATTTCAAAGAACTTCACAAAAACTAGCGTGAATCTTTCTTGAAAGAGTACTAAAGTTTGCTTGCTTGATTGCTAAAGGATGTGTAAAAGATTGATATTCGATGATATTTAAAAAGTTCAAGCCAATCTGTTTTTATAGAAGATTTTCAAAACTGCTGGTTTAATCAATCTGTTAAAATAATCTTTTAATCCATTAAAACGTTCTTGATTCTTTAACAGATTTGTTTTAACTGATACGACAACGTTTATATCAATTAAAACTCTTTACAAAAAATCTTCTAATTTGTTTTAATCGATTGTTTCGTGATTCAATCGATTAAAATACTGCAAAACTTTCTTGTAAAATTTTCCAAGTGATTTTAACTGATAAAAATAAGTTTTAATCGATTAAAACGCTGTGTAGAAATTTTCTAAGTTGTTTTAATCGATTGAAACGTGTTTTAATCGATTGAAAAAGCTCTGATCGGTCATAACTCAATTCTGATCGATCATATCTGATTCTGATCGGTCATAATTGCATTCTGATCGATCATCCTGAACACTAAGTGGATTTAATCGATTAAAACCAAGTTGTATCGATTAAAATACTGCAAAAACGCTTCTCTTAACATTTTAAGTGATTTTAATCGTTTATTTCGAAGCTTTATCAGTTAAAACACTGACAGAAGGTTTTCAAAACTTTCTTTAATGAAAACAACCTAGTTATTTCGAAATTATATCAGCTTAAAAACTTGTTTAAGAAAGCTTTTGTTAAAATACTTTGTTTTTAACTCGCTTAAACATTTTTAGAGGCATTTTGCAAAATCTTTTAAGTGAAGAAACCTCATGCAGCAGAAAAGATAAAAATGATTATACCTAAGCATAGCTGCGGACACACTAATCCCTCTATTCTTTTATCTAAGTGACTGTTGACCGCTACAAAGTTGACTTTGACTTTATCTTTGACTTCATCAAATCAATAGGATCTTTGCCAGAGTATTTCAATAAGATCTTCATCACTTTCAGTCTCCCCCTATTTGATGAAGACAAACACCACTTTGAATAATAACTCTGCAAGAGAAGTCACTTGATAAAACAAATTAGATAGAAATAAAAAATGAATTATTTTCCTATTTCTCCCCCTAAATTGTTTCTTCCCCTAAATAATCCTAAATTGTTTCTGATCAACTGTAAAGCAACTATTCTCCCCCTTTTGACTTCATCAAAAATAGGGATCAGAAGAGAAACAATGCAAAGGTATTTGAGATTTTGAAAATAGAGAAAAAAATGAATACGATATTTACTCATGTAAAGATCAATCAAAGTTGATTCAAACTTATCTTTATTAACCCGTTTGTAATGAATACAATTAACACGTGTAAAGATAAGGGAATCACGCTTTAGTAGCATGTTACAAGAACAACCATTAACTAAAGCCTTTAATTTTTCTTTCCAGAATAAAAATCGATTAAAAACAGGACAAAATCGATTAAAAAGTTCTTGTTTAATGATTTTAATCGATTGAAATAAAGGTTTAATTGATTAAAACAGTGAAGGACTTCGAAAGTATGAAACATAAGTGCATTTAATCGATTAATTCGACATTTAATCGATTAAAACAGTAAAGAAAAATGTTGTATAAATTCTTTTAATCGATTTAAAAGATTTTTTATTGATTAAAACAACCAGTTTTGCAAACTAAGTAATGTTTTATGCGAATTTATCATGTCTAATCCAGTGTAAGTTTTGTAACACCGATCATTTAGAAGGATGTTTTACAATAATATCAACTACATCGATTTAGATTTTAACCAATAGATCCATTAAAATCAGGATAAAATCTTATTTAGCCAATTTAACTGATGTAAACTTGTTTATATAGATTTTAATCGATTGATACGAAGTTTAATCGATTATTTTGTTGTGAAAGTGTTTCCTTTAATCGATTTGATCGATTAAAACCATTTTGTATCAGCTAAAAATATTCGGGATCTATGTTGAATTCTATCTAGACTAGTTTGATTCGATTTAAAACCTACATTGTATTGATCAAAGCTAAAGAGATTGTACCTGGTATACAACTAGTAAATATTACAGACCAGAAATTGAAATTAGCATCAAAAGAAATAAGAAATAAAAGATAAGATAAGAAGGGACCCTTTTAATCCATAAAATCAATCATCCCAGTTTCCTTGGTTCAGCTGCATATCTTCCAGCTTGGTGTAGATATCAGCAATTTGGTTTCCAAGGGATGCGAATTGATTGTTTGTTTGCTGGAAGTGTTGGAATGACATCTGCATATGCTTTCTCTGATTTTCCTGCATAACAACCATTTGAGAAAGCATTGTTCTTTCAAACTAAGATAAAGGAGTCCCACGGTCAGGCTGCTCCATGTAAGGAATAATTTCCATATTCTCATATGAGGCTTGACCACTGGTTGACTCAAGAACCTCTGCAGCAGCTGGAGAGGGAGGAATTTGGCCTTGTTCATTTTCATCTTCATCTTCTTCCTCACCCTCAGACATCCCAGCATCAATTTTGGAGATCCATTCATCATCAACTTTTATATATCCCATTTTTCTTAGGGTGGAGTCGTCAATTTCATTTGATGCCTTGGGGGTTTCTATGCTCTCCCCAGAAAGATCAACTTCAAAATATCTAAAGAAATTATTAATTAACATAGCATATGGCAATTTGAAATCTGCCAACCTTTTAGCTTTGAACATGTGATCTTTGATCACATACACCCAGTTTACTCGAACATTGTTAAAGATGCAATACATGAGGGCAAGATCTCCCTCATTAAGAATAGCATGATTACTCCCTCTTGGAGTAAGCATCCATGCCACAATAAAAGCAAGTAATCTATGTTCAAGTGCAAGTTTTCCGGCATTTAGAATTCTTACCGAATCATTTGGATCCTTAAGGCAAGACCGGAAAAACTGAATCTTGTTGAACTCAGGAATCTCAGAAATATTCCCCCTTGAAACTTTGACACCTCTATCCTTAAGGCCAGCAATTTGCTCCTAAACAGTAGGAGTAATTTCGATATTTACTCCCTTTACCTGAGATCTGATTGTAGACCCATTTACTGTTAAGTTGGAGTAAAAAAACCGAACCAAATCAGGTTGAATGTTCCTAGTAAACTCCATGAAAGTTTTCAGCTTTTGACTTTTTAACTTTCTTCTCAGACTAGTAAATCCTTCTTCGTCCAGCCACCTAAATTTGATAAATTTTGGAATAACAATCTGTTTCTGACTAAACTCAGAGATGAAGGTGTTCATCTTTCCTATATCTCCATCAAACCAGGCTTCCAGATGGCCACCGGGATTTGCAGCAGAGGAAGATTCCCCTTTTTGCTTCTTTCTTGACTTAGATCTTCTCAGCATCTTGTTGTATTTTCAGAGAAGGGTTTCAGAGACATGTGTAAAAGGAAAGAAGAGAGGAACACTTTGAACCAGGAAGATAAGACTGAGAGTAATGAGCTACACAGGAGCAAACTGAAGATTCACGGATGTCAATTTTTGTGAATTGCAGTTTACTTTAGACAGAACCTGCAAAATCAGCTTTAATTGCATATGTCCCCTTGACTGAGAACACAGACACAGATTCTTGGACAATGGGTGTATTAGCTAAACTGTTCTTGGGAAGATGTTTGACTTGGTCAAACAATATTTAAAAGCATTATGCATATTTTGATTACCATAAAAACTTGGGATTTTGACTTTGATTTGCTTACCAATTTTCAATTGGATGTTATAAAACTAATTTTCAGAAACAAATTAATCGATTAACCAACTAATTAACCTATTAATTTGATTTTTAATACTAGGTTTGAAAATGCTACAGTGAAATAATCGATTAATTCATAAAGGAATCGATTAGTCTTGCACAAGATGAAATTAATAAAATGATAATACAATTTGAATCGATTAAAACGAAAAAAAATTGATTAATTTTGACATCTTAGTGTTTTTAGTTGATATAAATTCTTTTTAATCGATTAAAACAGCTAAACTCAAATCCTGAGAACATTTTAATCGATTAATTCGCATTTCAATCGATTAAAACGATACGGACAAATTTTCTGATATCCTCTGTAAGTTATTTTAATCGATTAATACTATTTTATATCAATTAAAACAATCAGTTTATGAAAGCAGAACCTGATTTGCTGTTTTGAATACCAAGGGACTCCCAGATTTTGTTCCTGCGAAACAGATTTAGCATGTTTCTGGTACCCTTTATTTGAAATACTGGGTCCAATCACGTTATTTGAAATGAATTATTTTTGGGAATCCATTTCATTCTACCTTTAGGAATAACATACTTTTTAATTCTATAGTATTTTACTGAATGACCTCTTTTCATGCAGTAAAAACATTTAATCACAGAGTATGATTTCCTATTTACATTTGTTTTTCTGAATTTCATCCTAGATTTAAATCCTATTCCAGATTTGTCAAAAATTAGTTTTTGTGACCCAAGTAAAACGTCAAGATTAGCTTGACCTTGTGTAAACCTTGAAACGGTTTGTGATAAAAAATCAATTTTCTTTTGTAATTCTGAACAATTATTACAGGGTTTATTACATGCACAATCAGAATTATCATGAATTAATTTTAAAAAATCACAATCAATTTCATCTTCAAGAATTCTCTTTTCAAGAGAGTTTACTTTATTTACTAACCAATTATTCAATCCTTTTAGCCTATCATTTTCTTTTTGCAGTTTCTTAGCCTCTTCATGCATTTCATTAAATGCTTATTGTAATGAATTATAGTTCACTAAATTTGAAGAAGAATTAGAACTTACACTGCTGGATTGAAGGTTTTGATTTGCCATTAGACATAGGTTGGCTTCTTCATTATCGAATTGTCTCGTTGATGAAGTGTCATTGTCATCCCATGCTACATAGGCTCTTCTTTTGACTTTCTCTTCTTTCTTGTCATTATATTTGTTCTTTTTTGGGCACTCCATTCTTACATGGCCCCGCTTACCACAACCATAGAATTTAAAGTTAGAAGAATAAGTTTTTTTGTCATACCTTTTATGTTTTTCCTTGTCTTGAATCTTTTTCTTGAGAAATTTGTTGAATTTTCTGACAAGCGATCCAAGATTCTCACTTTCCTCCTCTCGATTCTTGATTTCTTTCTTCAACTTTGAGTGCTATACTTTTGCTTTTCTTCTCAGAGACTTCTTGTTCATTAAATCTGTTAATTTCCATTTCATGTTCTCTGAGTTTGCCAAACAAAGAAGTTGTTGTCATGACTGACAAATCCTTTGACTCTGAAATTGCCTGTGACCTTTGGCCGCCATGACCTGTCAAGACATTTCAAGACTTTAATATTTAATTCTTCTTTATCAAAGGTTTTACCTAGGCCCATTAGATGATTAATGATGTGAGTGAATCGCTTCTGCACATCTGCAATGCTTTCACCAGTTTGCATTTTGAACAACTCATATTCTCTTATGAGAGTATGCTTTCTGGCTCTCTTTACATCTGTTGTCCCTTCATGAGTAACCTCAAGAACATCCCACATCTCCTTGGCAGATTTGCATTGGGAGACCCTGAAAAACTCATCCATGTTAAGTGCAGAAGTAATTATATTTTTAGCAGTGCAAGCATTTTGAACTTTTTTCTTTTCCTCATCATTTAAACTGGACCATTCTTTTTCTGTAATTAAAGGGCCATTAGCAATTACATCCCAAACATTTCTATCAATAGACTCAATAAAGATCTTCATCCTAATTTTCCAAAAAGGATAATCTGTTCCACAAAATAGTGGAGGTCTGTTAATAGAAGCTCCCTCAGAAACCGGTAATCTGTTTTCAGCCATGGATCGAAGAACTTAAATAACTCTTAAGAACCTCGCTCTGATGCCAATTGTTAGAAAAAGAGGTTGAGATCAAGAGGGAGGGTGAATTGATCTTTGAAAGATTTTCGCAATAAACAGATTATATATTTGTAAAAATAAGATTTTAGATCTGTTCTTGAATCACAAAGCAATCAATCAACAATAAACGCAATAACAGAATTAAAAGAGGAGAAAGGTTTAGAAAGATATCACCGGTGTTTATACTGGTTCACCCAATACCAGGGCTACGTCCAGTCTCCAGCCAAATTCCAGCTGGGTTCCACTAGATCAAATGTTTTACAGATTACAATCTTACACTTAATCTACCACAAGAACCACAATTCCAGTTCCTGCACCTAACCTTTCACCAAGAACCAAATTCCAGTTCTTGACAACCTCTACAACCAAATTCCAGCTGCAGAGAAAACAATGCCCACAATTCCAGGAACCAAACAATATAGTAAAAGAATGAAAAGAAATGAAAAGAAGAAACTAGAATGCTCAAACAAGTTTTATGCAATTCTGCAGTAAGTGTTTCTTCTCCAAAAGAAAGCAATTTGCCTCAAGAAAGAATTTCAAAGAACTTCACAAAAACTAGCACGAATCTTTCTTGAAAGAGTACTAAAGTTTGCTTGCTTGATTGCTAAAGGATGTGTAAAAGATTGATATTCGATGATATTTAAAAAGTTCAAGCCAATCTGTTTTTATAGAAGATTTTCAAAACTGCTGGTTTAATCAATATGTTAAAATAATCTTTTAATCCATTAAAACGTTCTTGATTCTTTAACAGATTTGTTTTAACTGATATGACAACGTTTATATCAATTAAAACTCTTTACAAAAAATCTTCTAATTTGTTTTAATCGATTGTTTCGTGATTCAATCGATTAAAATACTGCAAAGCTTTCTTGTAAAATTTTCCAAGTGATTTTAACTGATAAAAATAAGTTTTAATCGATTAAAACGCTGTGTCGAAATTTTATTAGTTGTTTTAATCGATTGAAACGTGTTTTAATCGATTGAAAAAGCTCTGATCGGTCATAACTCAATTCTGATCGATCATATCTGATTCTAATCGGTCATAATTGCATTCTGATCGATCATCCTGAACACTAAGTGGATTTAATCGATTAAAACCAAGTTGTATCGATTAAAATACTGCAAAACGCTTCTCTTAACATTTTAAGTGATTTTAATCGGTTATTTCGAAGCTTTATCAGTTAAAACACCGATGTAAGGTTTTCAAAACTTTCTTTAATGAAAACAACCTAGTTATTTCGAAATTATATCAGCTTAAAAACTTGTTTAAGAAAGCTTTTGTTAAAATACTTTATTTTTAACTCGCTTAAACGCTTTTAGAGGCATTTCGCAAAATCTTTTAAGTGAAGAAACCTCATGCAGCAGAAAAGATAAAAATGATTATACCTAAGCATAGTCATGGACACACTAATCCCTCTATTCTTTTATCTAAGTGACTGTTGACCGCTACAAAGTTGACTTTGACTTTATCTTTGACTTCATCAAATCAATAGGATCTTTGCCAGGGTATTTCAATAAGTTCTTCATCACTTTCATTAATATTATGTACAAGGGAAAGATTATTATCGGTTAAAAAAAAAATTATGCTAAAAATTATTAATTCTTCTGATTGAGAGTTTATAAGGTAGGGTGTTACAGACTACATGGCCCTAACAACTAATGCACAGATAGATGTAATAAGAAAGCGGTAAAAGAAGATAGAAAGTGTAGAAACCTTCGAAGCAAGCTTTGTATTAATATTCTTGGTAAAGAAAGGTGTTTTTTGGCAACCTCTACGCTCTACAGTGCTGATTTCTCTTTCTCGCAACACTATGGGACGCTTACTAAGAATACTAAGAAACTCCGGAAATGCTTCGAAGGGATCCTAGGAGAAGAATTTGACAGAAGTGTAAAAGGGAAAGTTGTTCTGTGTTGTGAAAAGGATGAGGTAGCCCCCCCTTTTATAGAAATTCGTGCCTGTCAGGTCGGGACTACCGTCTCGCCTAACAAGGTCGGGACCGCCATCTCGCCAAACGGGACGGTGGTCTCGCCTTAGGCAAGTGGCGAGACGACCGTCTTGCCAAACAAGAAGACCTTTTACGCTTTGCCCATCTTTGAACGGAAGTCTTTTGCTCTTTATTCTAAGGCTGGACAAGATTTGGGGTCTACAATAGAAGAACCCTTAGAAAAAGGTAATTTGTTTTCAGCCATGAAAAGATTTGGACCGAATGTCTTGAGTGATTTTCAAGACCCTGCTCTAATACCAATTGTTAGTAATGTAGGCTGAGATCAAGAGGGGAGGGTGACTTAATCTTTGAAAGATTTTTGCAATTTTAAGAATGCAGATTATCAATTCCAAAGACTATGAATTCTGATCAAGTTTTGAACCAAGAAAAACAAGCAGTTCTATGTAAAGCACAAGTAGAATAAAAGAGGGTAAAGGTTTAGAGAAAGGCACACAAGATTTATACTGGTTCACCCAAACCACAGGACTACATCCAGTTCTCAACCAAATTCCATTTGTGTTCCACTAAATTGATTACGTTTCTGATTACGTTTCTTATTACAAACCCTAATCACAAAACACCAAATCCACATCAAGAACCAAATTCCAGTTCTTGCACCAAACCTTCACCAAGAACCAAGTTCCAGTTCTTGAACCAACCTGCAACCAAATTCCAGCTACAAAACCAATGTCCGACACTTCCAAACACCCACAATTCCAAGAAGGATTTGATTCTGTTTTTGTTAATTCTAAACTCTTTTAGTTGTTTCAGTTTCTAAATTTTTTTACAAACATGTTACATGTACTAGTTTAGTATAGTTTTCTAGTCTAGTTTTTTAATGTTGTTTCGAATTATAGGCTTATTTCTTCTTCATTCTTTGTATTCTAAAACATTTAGAAGCATTTCTAATTCTATTTAACGCCAATTCAATTTTGTTTGAATTTTTTAAATTGTATATTTTAAGCAATTTAAGTCATAACATGTTCATATTCATAATTAGCAAATGTTTTAGTCTAATTGCATTTTTCAATTCGGTTTTCTAGAGTTTTGTTGTAGTTTCTGCATCATTTTAATCATTTTCCAATTCCAATTGTGTGCTTAATCAATTTGGTTTCTAACTTTGATAATTGATTAGTTTAGTTTCCATTAGATTTACAACATACAAAATTTTCTAGCTAAATCTGTAACAAAATCAGTAACTAGTTTTGTTTTTTTTTTAATTCTAATATTTTTTTGTTTTGGTTCTTGATTTGTTTTTAACATCTTTAGCATTTTTTTACCAATTTGATTTTACCATTTAGTATTTAGTTCCATTTAAAGTTTTTACCATTTTCCATACAAAGTAATTTGACATATTTTTTTACTAGTTTAAAATTTCTTTTAGTTGTTTACTTTTTTTTTTTTTTTTTTTTTTTTTACTTTTGTAACTCAAAATCCCCACAATTTTACTTATGTTTTGTTTTCCATTCAAATTACACACCATAAAAAGAACAATTTGTAATTTCACTCCTTGGTTTGATACTTGGTTTACCTCTTACAACATTTTTGGGGAAACTAAATTTTGAAAACCTATGCGAGTAAAGGTTTATCAGAACCTCACCATGGATTAAATTGTTCTAGTTATTTGAAGAAGATGTTTATCCTTATGATCAACCACCCGATTTTGTTGAGGTGTATACACATATGAGGTTTGATAGAGAATGCTATGAGAAGCCATAAAATTTTGAAAAGAATGAGAAAGATACACATGACCATTATCACTGCACAAAGTTCAAATTAATTTTTAATTTCATTGTAAAATAATTGAAATATAGAAAATAACTTAAAACAATCTTTCATTAAAAATAACCAAGTATATCTTGAAGAATCATCAATGAAAGTGACAGATACTTAAATCTTAAACTTAACGCAACTTGATCCTCAAATGTCATAATGAATTATGGCAAAAGGAAATAAAGTACGTTGTGAGACACTCTTAAGGAAAGAACTAGAACTATGTTTTCTTAATTGTTATGACTCATAAGACAAACTTGATAACTTGGACAAACTTGAAACAAGTACGTACATCTTGGTAAGACTAGGATGACCAATGGAGTATGAAGGAGAGAGGGGGATTTCATGACTAAACCAACATGTGCAGATATTCGTAGATGATAGAGACCATGAGACTCACATCCTGTGCCTATTATGTGTCCCAAACTTTGGTCCTATATACAAACAAAATCTATGGTAAGTGTGATAATACAGTTAAGGGAATGAGTGAGACAACTAAGGGATAATAAATTAAATGGAAACCCAGAGACATAAAAGACATAAATTAGATGAATGGTACCAACACCATGTGAGATGGCCTAAGAGCCATTGACCATGGTAACAAAAGGTAAATAGCCCGAGGTAGAATAAAATGAGAAAAAAGATTTATTACCAGTAATGTGATCCATAACACCTAGTGGATTTCCACTTGCATGACCACTGTCTTGTTATCTTAATCAACCAACACCCTTTATGGGGTCTAGGTTAGCACGCAATTCGACACCGTAACCCCGCTTTTGAATCATCTTGCATCGCCAGTTTTGCTTCCAAAAAATGGCCCACTTCTCAATAGAGTAGTCACACTGTCCTACCTATTCAAAGTTTGAGAATAGCTCGAGCCCTCGATGCCTTTAATCATTAGGTTTACCGAATAGAACTTGCCCGCGAGCTCCAGCTATCCTGAGGGAAACTTTGGAGGGAACTAACTACTAGATGGTTCGATTAGTCTTTCACCCCTATACCCAAGTTAGACGAACAATTTGCACATCAGCATCGCTACGGGCCTCCACCAGCGTTTCCTCTAGCTTTGTCCCGCTTAGGCATAGTTCAACATCTTTTGGGTCCTGAGAGGTATGCTTTCACTCAAACCCTTTGTTGCAACCAAAATTGCGGCAGGACGACAAACCAAAATTTTTAAGATTCAAAAATCATAGTTTTGGTGTCGCCACCATAGTTTATTTTGAAAAACTATGGAAAAGTATAAAGAAAAGACAAGGTCTATGAAAACCGTATTTGGGTTCGGGAGTCAGTTACGCATAGGAAATGTATTAACACCCTAGTTAACGCAATCCAACAACAAAATAAACCACGAACCAACCTCAATAAAACCTATATACATTAAGCAAAACCCCATCAGAAACAAAGAGAAGAAGAAAAGGCGACAATGCACAAGCTCTAGCCTATAACCAGATAAAACAAACAAAATCATATCAAAACCAAACACTCCTATTCATACTCGGACAACCATGATTCAAAATCGAATATCCCCACTCAAACTCCAACACCCACCCACACCCGAACCGAACTGAACCAAAGCAAAACTTATTCACATGGTAACAACCTCACACCCAACATGTACCCCCCACACTCAAATCAAACCAACTTTCAACAGAGAATAAACATGACCTGATAGGGATCCAGAGTTAATCACGACTTAAATCCATAATTAGAGACACAACAAATAGACCCAAACAAATCAAAGCAACATATCTAAATGAAATAAAAACACAACACAACATACCAAAATCAGATCAGATTAGATTAAAATCCAAGCTCTTAAACCCATCAATCAAAACCAACAAAGCAAGACCCAACATCATAAAAAAAACAAAACAACATATCCAATCAAAATCAAACCAATTTAGTGTGACTAGAAAGAAAACTCCAAGACTAAATGAGAATCATTGAGAAACTAAAAGAAGGAAAAGTGCAAAAAATACATTTTGTATTTCTTATTTTGGAAAAGATACAAAGGAGGTATAAATAGAATACAAGGTAATAAACCTATACACTAATTTATCCCTAATATTCTCCCTATAAATGTTGTACATAACTGTGCATAAATAACAAAATAAAACTTATATTATCATAAAATCCTATCATAATTGAATTATTCTAATTGATAGTGCTAATCTCCAATACTCCCCCTCAACCAGGGTGGTAGATGTCTATCATACCCATATTGGATCTAATGTTTTCATATTGGATCTATCATACCCCTCTTGAGCCAAATTCCTTCACAAATACCTTGAGCCATAACTCTAAATTCAGCTTCTGCACTACTCCTTGCCACCACAGGTTGCTTCTTACTTCTCCAAGTCACCAAGTTTCCCCACACAAAGGAACAATAGCCTGTAGTTGATTTCCTACCAAAGGGAGATCCTGCCCAATCTGAGTCAGTATAGACTTCAATACTATGTTTGCATTCTTCTTGAAGTAGAGCCCTTAGCCTAGTGTACCTTTGAGGTATTGGAGTATTTTGTTTTCCATGTTCATGTTGGTCTCAGTTGGATTAGATGTATAGTGACTAGCCAGATTGACAACACACCCAATGTTTGGGCCTGGTGTGAGTTAGGTAGATTATCTTCCCAACTAGTCTTTGATATCTATCTTTATCAGCTGGTGGACTTTCCTCTTCACCTCTCTTTTCTGGTTCTATGGGAGTATTGCTACCTTTCACCCAAGCATGCCAGTTTCTTGAAGTAAGTATAGTGTATATTTCCTTGGTGATACATAAATACCATCCTTCGTCCGAGCCACTTCCATCCCTAGAAAGTATTTCAGCTGGCCCAAGTCCTTGACTTCAAATTCCTTGGCTAAAAGACCCTTCAAATGCTTGATTTGATTATAATCGTCTCTTGTGATAACAATATAATCAACATAAATAATGAACAGGGCTACCTTCCCTTCTATGGAGTGTTTGACAAACATCGTGTGATCTGATTGACATTGGTTGAATCCATCTTCTTTGACAACCCGAGTCAATCTATCAAACCATGCTCTCTGAGATTTCTTAAGGCCATATAAAGATTTTTGGAGCCTACACACCATGTTTGAGGTTTTTGATGATTCAAGTCCTGAAGGAATTTGCATATAGACTTCTTCTTCTAGTTCACTGTTTAGGAAAGACATTCTTGATCTCTAGTTGATAAATTCGCCAATCTAAATTTGTACCTAAAGAGAGTATAACTCAGATTGAATTAAGTTTGGCCACCGGTGTAAATGTCCCTTCGTAGTCCACTCCATATGATTGGGTAAACCCTTTTGCCACTAGTCGGACTTTGTACCGGTTTATACTACCATGTGCATTGTATTTGATGGAGAATATCCACTTACATCCAATCGATTTATTCCCTTTTGGTAGGTGGTGATTTCCCATGTGACATTTTTAACCAAGGCCTGGACTTCTTCTATTACAATTGTTGCCCATTCAAGTTACTGGAGTGCCTCTTGAACATTTCTTGGGATATGTATGTTGTCAAGAGCTACCACAAACAACCTATTCCCCTATGATAATTTTTCATAGGATACATAATTCCTAATGGGGTATTGAGTTCAAGATCTCACTGAAAGCAATGAAGGGGAGATTGATGGCAATATGAAACATGTCCCTACATTCCCAAGAGATGATTTTGATGATGATTCAAGTCAACAATATTCAAGAATCAAGCAAGCCCAAGATATGATTATTCAAACTATTCAAGATTCAAGCAAGCCCAAGATGATTCTTGAAGACTAGATAGAGTCTTGAAATACTGGATATGAAGGTACAAGTTGATGAAGTGGTATTATGATAAGCTTCCAAAGCACAAGTGTGATAAAATTTCGTATTATGACATTTTTCACTGTCATAATCGATTATGAACTCATAATCGATTATGAACTCATAATCGATTATGTCAGCAAATGAAACATTTGTTTTGAAATACACGATCATAATCAATTATATAAGTGACATAATCGATCATATAAGTGACATAATCGATTATGTAAGTGTAATAATCGATTATGATGCATCAGAAATGGAAAAAAGATTTCTCTTTGTCATAATTGATTATATTGGTAACATAATCGATTATGGCAGTTCAAATTTGAAAAATATATCCATTTTGAAGAATAAATGTTTTTGAATACATCCTGATTTTTCTCTATGAAATTATTAATGACGAACGACTATTTTTTGATGCTATTTTTCTATTTAAATGAGTTTTGATGAAAAATTAAAAAGACACAATTATAGAATTCGAAAATTCAATTTACATTCAATTAGTTTTAAGAAAAGAATTATGAGTAAGGCAACATAGCACTTTTATGTTTTCTGAGAAAACTTTCAACCAATGTAAAAAGTCTGATTTTTCATATCGATAATTTTTATTTATTTATAACCCCTCTATTTATCTAGAGGTCCTCCTCCCTTTTATATTATATTTTTATTATTTATTATATTTTTTAGAAGTTTGAATTATTACCAAATTAAATTTTTAAGATAATTGTCACTAACAGGATTCAATCTCGAGTACCTTAGAGTTGGAGGCAAATACTCCAACCACTAAACTACTAGAATTTTCTCGATAATAACTTATAAATAAATTATATTTATATACAAATAAATATATATCTATGTAAATATATAAATATAAAATATATAAATACAAATATATTTATATATTTTGATATATTTATATAGTTATATATTTATATGTTCGATGTGAGGGCATACTCGAAGGTCAAAGTGTGTGTCAAATGGGTTTTCAAAATTTGATGCCAAATTTGTGAGCGGGTCTGTTTATATGGGTTTGTAATTTAATGACAGAATATAATCTTTATAATTTATTTATATAATGATATAAAATAAATTTTGGAAACGCATCATTTGTTCAAGTGAAAAATACTAATTTTCGCTCAAGCGAGATATTTTCGATTGAGCGAGATATTGTCGCTTGAGCGAGATATTTTCGCTTGAGTGAGTGAATTTATGTGAACTTTAATGTATTTTTGCTTAAATGAGAGTTAATCTCACTTTCACTCTCGAGCGCACCCTCATATCCAACGGATAAAAATATAAATATATCAAAATATATAAATATATTTGTATTTATATATTTTATATTTATATATTTACACGAATATACATTTATTTGTATATAAATATAATTTATTTGTAAGTTTTTATCAAAAAATCTTAGTAGCTTAGTGGTTGGAGTATTAGCCTTCAACTCTAAGGTACTAGGTTCAAATCCTGCCAAGTGATAATTCTCTAACTTAAGCGTATATAAAGACTTTCTACATTGGTTCATCTAGGAACTGATGTATGTAGACCCAAAATATTGTCCGACCCTCTAATAAAGCCGAAGATCGCCCGTTTCGAAGATGGTCAAGACTTTATTAAGTCCCTAATAGCTTGTTCTAGGTTCCATTTAATATAGGAAGGGTTTTTAGAGGCATGAAAAATTGGGAAATCCGCTAGAGACAGTAGATGGCCGTCCATGGAAACTTTAAGGCTATGGATGGCCGTCCACTTTGTCCAAACGGTCGTCCACCTTTTCCAGACCCGATTCCCTATAAATAGGAGCTCCCATTCTCTGAATTTTCACACCTTTCCACTCCTACCACTCTCTAGGAAGCCTTTTGGCACTTTAGAGTGACTTCGAGCATTATTCCGGGGTTCGAGTGAGCTTTTCGATTTCCGTTAAGGTTGAAATCGGTTAAGGAAGTCTCTTTTTGAGACGTCCGGCCCTCGGTAGATTGACTTTTCTTTATTTTGCGGGAGGAGCGTGCTTGTAAAGTGCGGGGACTGCCAAAAAGCGTCCTCAAGTTTTCGAAGAGTTAATATAAAGCTTGCTTTAGAGGTTCCTTCTCTATTCTTTGTCTCTTTTACTACTTTCTTTATCGCTTTCTTTGTGTGCATTAGATAATAAGGCCATGTAGATATTTAAATTCTGCAAGTAGATAGAATAATAAGGGTAAAAGCATAATTTCTTTAAGTGTTTATTTTCTAAGTTAGTCCATCATAGGGAACCCGAAAGGGGCGTTGTGGGGTGCTAACACCTTCCCCACACGTAACTAACTCCCTTACCCGACTCTGGTTGTAATGGCCAAAGTTGGTTTTTTCTAAAACCATTGCCTTCTTCTTTTTCTTTTCCTTTTTCAGTGTTTAAGGTTAAAACACTGATGGCGACTCCTCGAACCTATTCGAAAACCTCGCCTTTAGGTCCAGCCCGATTATCGGATAGCCTAAAGGCATTGAACCACTTATTTCAAAAACGTGAGTCATTTCAAATCCATCGCGTTGCTCCGACCGCCTCTTCTGATGACGACGACAATGTAGAAGTATTTTCTACGTCTGTTCATCAAAAAATGACGTAGAATGTGTTTAAAATTTAACTTTCAACGTCATTTTTTAACCAACTGACATTGAAATTGTATTCAACGTCGCCTCAACTTTAACCGACGTTAAATAATGACGTGGAAAACATATTCTGTAGTAGTGGTTGTTAAATTCCCTTTTTAGGGTTTAGGTTGTTGCTCTTATTTTCTTTGCCTACAAACTAAAGGTTTTCTTGTGGGCACTATTTCTTGAGAAGTGTGATTCTAGGGAGGTGTTCATCCTTTGTGTGTTGGTTGCAAAGGAGGTGTTTTTCATCCTTTGATTTGTTCAGAGGAAGTGTTCATCCCTAGTTGGATTTAAGGGAGGTGTTCATCCTTAGTGAGATTCTAAGGAGGTGTTTTCATCCTTTTGATTTGTTCAGGGAGGTGTTCATCTCTAGTGTGATTTTAGGGAGGTGTTCATCGTTTGTGTATTGGTTGCAAAGGAGGTGCTTTTCATCATTTGATTTGTTCAAAGGAGGTGTTCATCCCTAGTGAGATTCTAGGGAGGTGTTCATCCTTAGTGGGTTTCTAAGGAGGTGATTGTCTTTTTAATTAGTTTACTATTTACTGGTTTCTTTGTTGAGTTGATTGTAATTTGTAAACTGAATTTTAAAGATAGTGAATTTGGGTCACTCTTATGTTAGAGGTGACTGGTAATTGGATGTAGGGTTGGCTATACCCGAAATAGTATAAATTACTGTGTGCTCATATCTCTTCACTTTATGACTTTTGGCTTTTATTTTCCTTATATCTGTGCACTTGTATTTTTTTCCTTTATCTCTCTGATTATATCTCTTTCGCTTTATCTGAATTCAATCTGATAATTAAAATTGAATTAACAAGTTATTAGACATCTAAAATAAATTTTTAATTTGACATCTATTTTAATTTGTGCATCTATTCAGCCCCCTCTAGATGCCATTTGTCTAACAAGTGGTATCAAAGCTTGATTAGATAAGATATTTCAAAATGATCTGTCAAGATGTCTATGCAGAATCAGTTTTACAGGGAAGGAGCCCTAATAAATAGACCACCATTATTTGAAGGAGAAGACTATCAGTTTTGGAAGGCGAGAATGAAAATATTTTTAGAAACACTAGATTACGGTGTTTGGGATGCTATACTCAATGGTCCCTACATTCCGATGAGAACAACAGAGTCTGGAGCTGTTCTTAAGACTTTTGACCAATGGATGCCAGATGAAAACAAGCATTCCCAATATGATGTAAGAGCCCGAAACGCTATTGTTTCTACCTTAACTCGTAATGAAATTTTTAGGGTCTCACAATGCAAGACGACAAAAGAAATATGGGACACTCTTGAAGTGACACATGAAGGAACAAATGAAGTAAAGTAAGCACATCAGAACACACTCATCCAGGAGTATGAATTGTTTCAAATGCAGCAGAATGAAAGCATCACGGATTTCTAGACACGCTTCACACATATAGTAAATCACTTGAAAGCATTAGGAAAGAGTTTTGACAATGAGGAGTTAAACACAAAGATCTTGAAATCCTTAAATAGATATTGACAACCAAAGGTCACTACTATTATAGAATCAAAGATCCCATAGAAATGAATATTGCTACTCTATTTGGAAAGCTGCGATAGCATGAGATGGAACTACAATGGTTAAAGAACGGTGAACAGAACCAAGCCAAGACGACAACTCTAAATGTAGTAAAAACTTCACAGGATGAAAGTGAAAATGAAGGTAAGTTTTCAAATTCTGATATATCTCTTTTTGTTAAAAAGTTTACTCGATTTATGAAGAACAGGAAAAAGGGACAACAGAGAAAGTAGAAAACTAATAGGTACGAATGCTATGGATGTGGAAAGCTTGGCCATATCAAACCAGATTGTCTGGAACTTAAGAAAGAGAAGAAAGATGTGAAAGAGAAGAATAAAGAGAAGAACAATATCCATAAGAGCAAACACAAAGCTTATATTGCTTGGGAGGATAATGATTCTTCCACAACACAAGAGAGTTCTTCCAAAAGCAGTGATGGAGAAGAAGAAGCAAATCTTTGCTTGATGATAAAGAGTGATGATTGTTGAACATATAAGGACTTGATGTTGAACTTACATGGACATGAAGCTCGTTGATTTTGATGATGATTCAAGAACAAAGAACTTAGAGAGTTGAAGACTTATTTTATTGTGTAATAACTCTGTTTTGATTAGTTTGAGTCTGTAATATTAGAGTCTAAGATAGCCGGTACATAGTCTGCACTTTAGAAGCTTCAAAAACTCACATTTATCAGTTTGCCTCGGCTTTAATCGATTAAATGGTCAGATAATCGATTATTACAGTGAGAAAAACCATTTTCTGTATCTGTTCACTGTAATAATCGACTAACACACCTGTTAATCGATTAACAGAGCTTTTAATTGATTAAAACAAAGAGTTTTGGGGTTCTGTTGATTTTGGCTCTGTAATAATCGATTACACTTCATTTAATCGATTATTTCAGTCAGATTTTGATTTTCAACTTCAAATTAAACCTATTTTCGAAAACCCTAATCCCAATACTCTAATTTCTCTACTTAAGGTTCTCTAAGGCTCTCAGAAAATTGAACAACCTTTTTCAAACAAAAGTTAAGTGTTGTCAGTGCCAGAGAACTGTTTGTTGGAGGAAAAAGGGGCTTTTGGAACCTAGTGTGGGCTAGAAGCGATAAGAATCACTAAGTGGAGTTCTTAGTGGATTGTGTGTTGTGCCGTCTCTGGGGAAAGCAATTCTTCATCTCTTGTGGGTTTCAAGAGAGGTATTTTCTTTACTTTGTATTTTCAATTGTTATCCGTTTGTAACAACTTTGATTATAGTGAGTGTTAATCCTCTGTTTGAGTGATTAGCAACTGGACGTAGGGTCTTTTGATCTGAACCAGTATAAATCTCCTGTGTAAGACTCTATCTCTATCTTATTTACATTTACACAGATTTTTAATCGGTAAAATTTGGGGAAAAATTTTAAAACCTAATTTTTGTTAAGAAACCAATTCACCCCCCCTCTTGGTTTTTATCCGTCCACGCGAACATTCCGTTGCGCGATTCTAACAAGTGGTATCAAAGCTTGCTTTGATAATCATTCAAATTTTTCGAAAATGGCCGGACAAAATCAAACTTTTGCCGAAGGTGCGTCTATCAACAGACCCCCACTTTTTGCGGGTCAAAATTATCCTTTTATGGAAAGTAAGAATGCAAATCTTTTTAGAGTCTGTTGATAGAGGCGTTTGAGACGCTATTTTAAACGGTCCCTATATTCCTAAAGTTACTGAGAACGGTGTAGACGTTCCTAAACCTTTTTCTAGATGGACAACAAAGGAAAACAGAAAAGCACAATTTGACGTTAGGGCTAGAAATATTATTTCATCTGCTTTAACCCTTGACGAGTTTTACAGGATCTCTGTTTGTAAAAGTGCTCAGGAAATGTGGGAAATGCTAAGAGTGACCCACGAAGGTACCGACGACGTTAAGAGAGCACGGAAAAATTCTCTAACTCAAGAATACGAGATGTTCCAGATGCAACAAGGCGAAACGATATTTGACGTTCAAAAGCATTTCACTCATATTGTGAACCATCTCACTGGATTAGGTAAAATCTTTGTCGTTGATGAATTGAATGTTAAAATCTTAAAATCTTTGGATAGGAAATGGCAACCTAAGGTGACGGCCATCTCAGAGTCACAAAACCTTGCCACAATGTCTATGGCGGCGCTCTTTGGAAAGCTAAGAGAGCATGAGCTTGAGCTTGGAAGGCTAAATGAAGAAGAAGGACAATATCAAAAGAAGAACTTAGCCTTCAAAACTGAAATTTCCAAAGGTAAAAATAAAAAGGAAGAAGAAGACTCGGAGAATGAAGAAGAAGAATTGAGTCTTATGATAAAGAAGTTCACCAAATTCATGAAAGCTAAAGGAAGGCATTCATTCAAAGGTAAGGGAAAGGTAAGAGAAAGTACTTCCGTAAATATAAAATGTTATGGTTGTGGTGAAGCAGGACATATGAAGATCGAATGTCCAAACAAGAAAAACGAAGAAATAAAAGGCAAAAAGTTCTTCAAAAAGAAAGCCTACTTTGCTTGGGACAACAGTGATTCAAGTTCGGAATCAAGTGACTCGGAAGTAGAAGCCAATATTTGCTTAATGGCAAATGACAACATATCTTCCGACTTTGAGGTAAGTGATTCCGACTCATCCTCAAGTGATGATGAAAATAACTATGACGAACTGCAAAATACATATAATGAATTGTTTAGTGCCTTTAAGGACTTGAAAAATGAATATAAAGTTGTGAAAAAGAATTTAAGTAGATCCGAAAAGGAGGTTGACTCATTAAAAACGAAAATAACATGTTTAGAGGAAAAGGAAACCTTAGAAACGAAAATTGTATGTTTAGATGAGAATGATGATAAGAACTTAGCATGTGCATCTTGTAAAGAGTATGAATATGACATAGATATTCTTAACCATTTGCTAGACAAAGCCAAAAAGGAGATAAGTGATTTTAAGAAGGATAAAATTGTTTTAGCTCAAAATAGTGTAAATCATCAAGTTCCTTTGAAAAAGCCTAAAAGGAAAAACAAAAGAGTATGGGTAGAAAAAGGAACTAGAGCATCTTTTGTTAGTAATGCATCTTATTCTAAAGCTACATCAAAAGCATGTTTTTATTGTATGAAACAAGGTCACACTTCAAATAAATGCAAAATAAAACATTTTGGTGTTCCTAAAGGTAAATACATTTGGATTCCTATTGTTAAATAATTTGTTTGTCTCTAACCCCAAGGACCCAAAAGTTATGGGGACCTAAGTTTACTATGTTCTTGTTTTGTAGGAAACTTCCAAATCAAAGAAGTCTATGTGGTATCTTGATAGTGGATGCTCAAAGCATATGACCGGTGATAAAACGAAATTTGTGAGTTTCAAAGCTAAAGAACAAGGATATGTAACTTATGGGGACAATAACAAAGGGAAAATTCTAGGAATTGGAAATATAGGTGGTGTAAACACATTGGAGATTAAGGATGTGCTTCTTATTGATGGACTAAAGCATAATCTCCTTAGCATAAGTCAACTATGTGACAAAGGATTTAAGGTAATCTTTGAAAGTAAATTTTGCACCATACATTTGATAGATTCTGAAAATATAGAATTAAAAGGCATTAGGCATAATAACATATATTTGATTGATTTGGATTGTTTACATGATTATAGCATAACATGTTTAGTTGCTAAGGAAGAGAACCCTTGGTTATGGCATAACAGAGCGGCTCATATAAATATGCATCATTTGAACAAATTGATTTCAAAAGACTTAGTTATTGGTTTGCCTAAGTTAAAATTTGAAAAAGATAGATTGTGTGATGCATGTCAAAAAGGTAAACAAGTAAAATCATCATTTAAATCAAAGAATGTTATTTCCACTTCAAAACCCCTAGAATTATTACATTTAGATTTATTTGGACCTTCTAGGATAAAAAGCTTTGGTGGAAATTATTATGGTCTTGTGATTGTTGATGATTACTCTAGATATACTTGGACATTTTTCCTAACAATGAAAAGTGAAGCTTTTGAGGTCCTTAGAAAGTTTGCAAAGCAAATACAAAATGAGAAAGACTTAAGAATTAAAGTTTTAAGAAGTGACCATGGTGGTGAGTTTCAAAATGAAAAGTTTGAAAATTATTGTGAAGAAAATGGAATATTACATAACTTTTCTGCTCCTAGGACTCCCTAACAAAATGGTGTAGTTGAAAGAAAAAATAGGTCATTAGAGGAACTTGCTAGAACAATGTTAAATGAATCTAATGTTCCTAAATATTTTTGGGCTGATGCGGTTAGTACTGCTTGTTATGTTTTAAATAGAATGCTCATTAGGTCAATTATAAAATCAACTCCCTATGAATTGTTAAATGGAAGAAAGCCTAATGTTGCTCATTTGAAAATTTTTGGATGTAAGTGCTTTGTGTTAAATAATGGAAAGGACAACTTAGGAAAATTTGACTCAAAAGCTTATGAGGGCATTTTCTTAGGATATTCATTAACTAGCAAGGCTTACAGGGTGTTTAATAGAAGAACTTTAAATATTGAAGAATCTATACATGTTACTTTTGATGAGATTGTAGACCTTGGGGGAAATCCTCTTGAGTCAAATAAAGAACTTGCAGGTGATGATGAGTATATAAGAGAGGCTCTTGATGAATTATATTTGGAAGAAAATGAGCCTTCTCAAATGCCTGAATTAGCAAAAGAATGGCAATCACCTAGAGGACTCTCAATGGACAATATCATTGGTGATATCACTAAAGGGGTAAGAACTAGAAATATGACTAATTTCTGCATGTCTATAGCTTTTGTGTCACAGATAGAACCCAAAAATGTTGAGGAAGCGCTTAAAGATGACCAATGGTGCATATCAATACAAGAAGAACTTAACCAATTTGAAAGGAATCAAGTATGGGAATTAATCCCAAGAGAAGAATCACATCAAGTAATTGGAACCAAATGGGTGTTTAGAAATAAACTTGATGAAGATGGAAACATAACAAAGAATAAAGCTAGACTTGTTGCCAAAAGTTATTGTCACGAGGAAGGTATTAATTATGATGAAACTTATGCTCCTGTTGCCAGGTTAGAGGCTATACGCCTACTTCTTGCTTATGCATCTTTGATGAAATTTAAATTATATCAAATGGATGTTAAAAGTGCATTTTTGAATGGTTTTATTAAAGAAGAAGTTTATGTGAAGCAACCCCCTGGATTTGAAGATTTTAGTTATCCTAATCATATTTTTAAATTAAAGAAAGCATTATATGGGTTGAAACAAGCTCCTAGGTCTTGGTATGAAAGGCTAAGTAGTTTCCTAACTTCAAATGATTTTTCTAGAGGAAAAACTGATTCTACGTTGTTTATAAAGAAAGTAAAAGAGCATATCTTATTGGTCCAGGTATATGTTGATGATATTATTTTTGGATCAACTGATAATTCGTTATGTGTAGAATTTGCTAAGATAGTGCATGGAGAGTTTGAAATGTCTATGATGGGAGAATTGACATTTTTCCTTGGACTACAAATCAAGCAACTTAAAGATGGCATTTTCATCTCTCAAACCAAATATTGCAAAGAGATTCTTAAAAAGTTTGGAATGGACACCTCAAAGGAAGCTAACACACCCATGGGAACTTCATGCTATTTAGACAAGGATGAATCAGGTTTGGAAGTTAATCAATCTATGTATAGAGGTATGATAGGTTCACTGTTATACTTAACTGCAAGTATACCTGATATTATGCATTTTGTTTGTGTGTGTGCTAGATTCCAGGCTTGTCCAAAAGAATCTCACCTAATTGCAGTAAAACATATCTTAAAATATTTAAAAGGAACTACTGGTTTTGGTTTATGGTATCCATCTGATGCTTGTACTAGTTTAATAGGATATTCTGATGCTGATTATGGTGGTTGCAAAATTGATAGAAAAAGCACTAGTGGGACATGTCATTTGTTAGGTTCATCCTTAGTATCTTGGCATTCTAAGAAACAAGCTTGTGTTGCTTTATCTACCACTGAAGCTGAATATATTGCAGCTGGTAGTTGTTATGCTCAAATTCTGTGGATGAAACAACAGTTAGAAGATTATAGTATATTTTTGAATGACATACCTTTGTTGTGTGATAATACGAGTGCAATCAATCTTACTAAGAATCCAGTAATGCACTCTAGGACTAAGCATATTGAGATTAGACATCACTTTTTGAGAGATCATATCAGCAAAGAAAACTGTAAAATAGAGTACGTTGATACAAAACATCAATTAGCAGATATTTTTACTAAGCCTTTACCCAAGGATAGATTCTATGATCTTAGAAGAGACTTAGGGATATTAGAAATAGCTTAAATTCTGCTTAATCAGACAGTTTTTGGATGATTGTAAGGATATAATTCATTATACAGGATGTTAATAGATTATCATGTGTATAAACCTCAAAAATTTGATGTACTCTCTGGAATAATCGATTATTTGGAGTCATAATCAATTATTTGCACCCAAAACACCTAAAACATGACAATTCTCTCTAGATTAATCGATTAACTCGCTAGATAATCGATTAAACTCACTGTTAATCGATTAACAGCTTGAATTAATCGATTAAATGGATCTGGTACTAGTTTAATTGATTAATTCAAGATTTAATCGATTAAACCTGGCAAGTTTTGATTCCTAGCCGTTGCCAACGACTCTCTTGACCCTTATTCACTTCCATATGACCGTTGGAGATGCTTGGTTATAAATAGGGACCTCCATTTCACTTCTACTCACTTCTATCTCTTGAAATCAAGCTTTCTTGCCTCATTCTATCAATCTTGCTTTCTTCTATCTTAACTTGTCCTCCTAAATCTTCTTGTTACTCTTCTAATCCTACAATGGCCTCATCTTCTCGTGCTAAAATTCCCACCAGAAGAAGATCTGCACCCTCATCTCATCCCCGTCCTAATTCTATAGAAGGATGGATCTTTGATGTAGAAGGCCGACAAGAATTTCTGCCTTATTGGAAGGAACGTGGTATTAATTCTCCTAAGTTCCTTATTGGTGATCAGTTCATCAATAGGGGATTCAACTTTCCTAATCTCCTTGAAATTCAAGGAGTTCTCCCTTTCATCCAAATGCAAGGTACGTATTATCCTAATTTAGTTAGGGTATTTTACTCTAGGTTCAAATTGCTACCTCTCGTGTAAAGGGGGTAACAATTATTCTTGATGATGATATTTGGGAGAACGTTGCCCATTTTCCTATAAGAGAAGATGCTATTAACGTATTTGGTGAGTTAGATGATTTTGACAGGATCATGGCTTACCGTTCTTTTCTGCGAAACCCTTCCATGGAAATAGGGTGTCTCCTTCTAGCTGGACCTTTGAAGAAGAAGGAACGCATGATTTTGCATTTACTTGTCTGGATCCTATGTCCTCGGGCTACAAATCATGCTCAATGTTCTTCAATCGATCTTCATATTATTCATGCCATAATGAATAATGAGCCTTTAAATTGGGGCATTCTTGTCACCATGACTATGGTAAAAGCCAAACGCCATCCCACCTTCAAAATTCCATATGCCCTCCTTGTCTCTCACATTCTTGAATACAAAGGATTAAATGTCAAAGGTGAACAAACAGTAAAAACGAATAACTTAAACCACATGCTGGACAACACATTAACCCAAATCCAAATGGTGCGTGTCAACAATATTTATGTTCACAAGGATGACGCTCCAAACGAAGGTGACGATAATGAAGATTCAGATGAAGATATGCCCCCTGCTGCTGAGTTTCCCTCTGATCAAATCCAAAGTGTTGGAACTTCCTCTGCTCATCCTGAAACCCGACAATCTATGGAAGATATGTTATCTGATATGAATCAGAGGATGCAGGCATTCTTCACTCTTTCTGGAGTGCGGCATGAGGAAATAATACGGCGTATATCTGATGTAGATGATAAAGTGTGCCATTTAGAAAATAAATTTGATGCACACTTTCATAGTGATAGTGAAGAATTTTAAAGTTTGTTTTATTTTATCTTGTGATTGTAATATATTTTCATTTCTGAAATAAAATATAGTGTTCTTTTAATGCTTTGATTGAGGGGGAGTTATCTCTAAGTTATGCATATTTTGAGGGGGAGCTCTTATGATTGTTATAGAAGAAATCTTTTAAATTTTTTATTATAATCAAAATTGGGGGAGAAATATTTAAAGCCTCTTATGATTGAATTTAAATATTATCTGGTATGTTTAATGTGTTTGTTAGTATGACAGATAAAACAGGTTATTACAAGGCTTTAAAAGAAAATTTTGATCATCATCAAAAAGGGGGAGATTGTTGAACACACAAGGACTTGATGTTGAACTTACATGGACATGAAGCTTGTTGATTTTGATGATGATTCAAGAACAAAGAACTTAGAGAGTTAAAGACTTGTTTTATTGTGTAATAACTCTGTTTTGTATAGTTTGAGTCTGTAATATTAGAGTCTAAGATAGCCGGTACATAGTCTGCACTTTAGAAGCTTCAAAAACTCACATTTATCAGTTTGCCTTGGCTTTAATCGATTAAATGGTCAGATAATCGATTATTATAGTGAGAAAAACCATTTTCTGTATCTGTTCACTGTAATAATCAATTAACACACCTGTTAATCGATTAACATGCCTGTTAATTGATTAACAGGGCTTTTAATCGATTAAAACAGAGAGTTTTGGGGTTCTGTTGATTTTGGCTCTATAATAATTGATTAACACTTCATTTAATCGATTATTTCAGTCAGATTTTGATTTCAACTTCAAATTAAACCTATTTTCGAAAACCCTAATCCCAATACTCTCTAGTTCCGAAAATCCCAATTCTGTTAGAAAAGTAGTTTTAAATCAAGAGGGGGGGTGAATTGATTTTTGAAAGTTTTTCGCAATACACAGATTATCTAATTCGAAAATTAAGTTTCTAAAAATCTTTTTTGAATTACCAAGCAATCAAACAATATAAGCGCAGCAACTGAAATTAAAGAGAGAAAGGTTAGGAAAGATTTCACCGGTAATTTTATACTGGTTCACCCAATACCAGGGCTACGTCCAGACTCCAGCCAAATTCCAGCTGGGTTCCACTAGAATAGATGTTTTACAGACTCACCCTCTTACACCTATTCTAACTCTCCACCAAGAACCAAATTCCAGCTCTTGGAAACCTCTGCAACCAAATTCCAGCTAGCAGAGAAACCAGTGCCCAAATTCCAGGCACCACACACAAGAACCAAATTCCAGCTCTTGCTTTAACCTTTCCACCAAGAACCAAATTCCAGTTCTTGGCAACTTTCTACAGCAAGCTCAGAAAACTTGTACCCAAATTCCAGGTACAAAACAGTACAAATGAATGAATAGAAATTTAAAAGAAGAAACAAAGAAAGCTCAAACCGGATTACACCAATCCACAGTCAGTTTCTTCTTCAAAGAAATGCAAAGTGCCTCAAGAAAGATTTCAAAAGAAGTTCACAAAAACAGTTGTGTATCTTTCTTGAAAAATGCTAATAGTTGTTTGTATTTATTGCTTGAATTGTGTAAAAATTGATATGTGATCTATATCTCAAAGTTTCAAGCAAATCTGTTTATAAAAGAGTATTTTCAAATCTGCTGCATTAATTAATCTGTTGAAAGTTTGTTTTAATCTGTTGAAATAGCCGTTACAATCTGTTAAAAGTCCTTTCAACCCATTAATGCATTCTTGATCTTTAACAGAAAATGTTTTAGTTGATACGACCACGTTTTTATCAGTTAAAACGTTTTACAAACATTTTCTAAGTATAAAACAATCGATTGAATCGCGTATTAATCGATTGATTTGTTTAAAAACCTTCTTATAAAACTTTCCAAGTTATTTTAAGCTGATATAAAGTCGTTTCAATCGATTGAAAATCTGCACATATATTTTCAAGTCATTTTAATCGATTGAAAGTTCGTTTTAATCGATTGAAAAGATTTTCTAAGTTATTTTAATCGATTGAAATGCGTTTTAATCGATTGAAATAAGTCTGATCGGTCATAATTCAATTCTGATCGATCATAACCAACTTCTGATCGGTCATAATCTCATTCTGATCGATCATACCTGACATCCAAAGTGATTTTAATCGATTGAAACGTGTTTTAATCGATTAAAATAATTCTAATCGCTCATATTTAAGATCTGATCGATTATATTGCATTCTGACCTATTACATTCGAATTCTAATCGGTCATAAAGAGTTTTAATCGATTAAAAGAAGTTTGTATCGATTAAAATATTGTAAAAACACTTTTTAAAACATTCTAAGTGTTTTAAATTGATTCTTTCAAACCTTTATCAGTTAATAACTTGTTTAAGAAAATTCTTTGCCAAAATGCTTTTGTTTTTTTATTTGTTTAAAACTATTTTTGAGGCATTTTGCAAATTGAGTGAAGAAGCTTTATGCGAGTGGAAAAGGTAAAGTGGTTTTACCTAAGCTTTCTGTTAAGACACACTAAGTCTTCAGCTCCTTTGTTCTGAGTGACTTGTTTGACAGCTGCAGAGTTGACCCTTGACTTTATCTTTGACTTCATCAAATCAATGAGATCTTTGCTAGGATCACTTTCGAGTCTCCCCCTATTTGATGAAGACAAACACCATTTTGAAAAAACAATCTCTGCAAAATAAGTCACTTGATAATGCAGTTAGGTGAGAAATATAAGAATGTAATAAAGTTTTGTTTCTCCCCTAAAACTTATTTCTCCCCCTAAAATGTTGCACTTAAATTTATCTTAAAGTGATGCAACTATTTCTCCCCCTTTTGACTTCATCAAAAATAGGGAAACAGAAGAGAAAAGAATAAAATGTAAGGTTTCGAAAAATATGCTCAAGTTTTTGAAAAAACAAAGTGAATCAATATTTCACTCATGAAAAGAATCAATTAAAGTTGATTCAAACTTATCTCCATTAACACGTTTGTAATGAATACAATTAACACGTGTAAAGATAAGGGAATCACGCTTTAGTAGCATGTTTACAGAAACAGCCATTAACTAAAGCCTTTAATCCTCTTTTCCAGAATAAAAATCGATTAAAAACAGAGCATAATCGGTTAAAATGATCTTGGTAAATTATTTTAATCGATTGAAAGAAAAGTTTAATCGATTAAAACATTTAAGATTTTGAAAACATGAAACTTTAGTAAAAATAATCGATTATTTCGATTTTGAATCGATTAAAACATGTTGTATAAGTTCATTTAATCGATTAACAAGATGTTGTATTGATTAAAACAATCAGTTTTGAAAATGAAGTAATGTTTAATGCATATTTTGTAAAACTGATCATTTAGAAGGATGTTTTAACAATACTAACAGCTATCTTAGCTAATAGATCTATCAGAATAAAGTCTTATTTAGCTAAAGCTCTCAGGGATCTATTTAAATTCTATTTACGCCAGTCTGATCTAGATTAGATCCTAAACCATATTTAACCAAAGGTTAAGGCAAATGTTCCTGGTATAACACCAGTTAATATCACGAGTCCATGCAAACAATATAAAGATAGAAATAAGCAGAAGATAAAGATGATGAGGGGAACTAGTCATCCCAATTTCCCTGATTGAGCTGCTTATCCACCAAGCTTGGTGATCATTCATTTGATCCCCACCAATATCAAAAGACAATAGGCTTTCCTTTTTGCTGGAACCAATTTTGCTCTATCAACTATTTGAGTCAACAACTGCTGTCACTCCTGTATCGGCAAGAACACAGAAACTTTCCTGAAAAGAAATCTTTTAGCAGTTTCCTGTTATTATTGACTGCATTACAGTCCATGGTTGACACCACACTGGAATTTCTACTACACATCAGAGGCATAATCATGTACCTGACCAAATCCCACACAGAATGCATGATACCATAAATTGCATGAATCACAGGTTAATGATGTCCTGAGATAGGAATTTTCTTTCATAATAGCCAACCCATTTTGAACCCTCAAGTTGTCATTATCCAAGCAAATAACTGCATTCTTATTAATGTAGTATGATGGGTGTTATTCTCACTTATAGTGAACCAAGTCATCATTATCTTTTGAAGAATGTTATTCTGGTAGAGTGGGCAATGATTAGTAATGAGGACAGGTGATGACAATCAATCCAGAATTCTAAAACAATATAAAATTTATCCCTATCCTGACCATAAAACATACATTCCCTGTACCACGTTATTCAATTCTTGAATTGCTGTTCCAGATTGGTTTCCTTACAGTGTCACCTCGTGACATTGATGATTAAAGCAAATATTCAAAGTTGCACAGTTCCAATGAATTTCACCAAGAGTTTTGAACCAATGCATGCTCAAAATTATTTCAAATATATTGCAATGTAATATCAAGAAATTTAATGAAAACATGTATTTATTGGATTTCCTAGTAATGAATAACTTATTACCAGAAACAATTATCACTAAAAAATTTTTGATAAACTATGTTTTCAGTCCTAACAGTTTGACCTGTTTGTAACTAGTGTCTATAAGAAAAGTTACAGTCCATTCTTTGATAATTTCTTTGATTTTCAGTGTATTACCATGCAGCATTCCATGTAAAGTATTAAGAGAAATGTAAACATCTACAGCTTGAATCATGTTTATGTTGTTGTCAAAATAAAAGACTCTTTCATTCATGAATAACAGTAATAGTTTTCCCACATTATGTCACTGGTCGAGTTCCCAATTCAAAGATTTGTTCAGCCTTCGCTTTCTAATTTAAAAATTTGTGTCATTGAAAGAAAATTGAATATGGATACGTTTCGAAACAGACTGCTCGAACCAATCATGATTTTGATCATGTTTACAGCAGAGAATTGAGAGGAGATTTTGAAAATATGAAAACAGAAGAAAGATGATAAGTTGAGAAATGATAAGTTCAGAACCTGGTTTGATGAAGAAACGGATTTCAAGTTTTTGAAATTCAAAGAGACATTTAAACACATTATGCAGATTCTGGATTATCATAAAGACCTGGGTTTTTTAATCGAATTGGCCTATCAAACTTTAATTAGATGCTGTAAATCATGTTTTCAGAACCTAATTAATTGATTAATCAACTCATTATCTATTAATTTGATTCTTGACATTAGGGTTGAAAACATCTACAGTGAATTAATCGATTTGTTTTATGAAAGAATCGATTTGTAAGGTACAGAATGTAATAAAAAAAATATCACCAGTATTTAAATCGATTAAAACATAAATGAATCGATTAATTTTGATCCTAAGTGTTTTTAGTTGATATAAATTTATTCTAATCGATTAAAACGACTAAACCAACATTCTGAGAACAATTTAATCGATTATTTCGACATTTCAATCGATTAAAATGGTACGGTAAGTTATTTCAATCGATTAATATTGGTTTATATCAATTAAAACAATTAATTTAAATACACAGAACCTGGTTTCGCAGCTCTGATCTTCAAGGGATTCCCAGACTTGTTCCTGCAAAGCAATTAAGTATTTTTCTGGTACCCTTTATAATTATTGGGTCCTGATCATGTTATTTGAAAAGAATTAATCTTTGGAACCCATTTCATTCTTCCTTTAGGAATGGCATACTTTTTGATTCTGCAATATTTAACAGAGTGCCCTTTTTTCATACAAGTAAGAGCATTTAATTACAGAGTATGAATTCCTATTTGTTTTTGTTTTCCTGGATCTAGATTTAAATCCTATTCCAGATTTGTCAAAAATTAATTTTTGAGATCCAAGTAATACATCTAGATTGGCTTGCCCTTGTGTGAATCTTGAATTAGTTTGAGATAGAAAGTCAATTTTCTTTTGCAATTCAGAACAGTTATTGCATGGTTTATTGCATTCACAATCAGAATTAGCATGAATCAGTTTCAAGAAGTCACGTTCAGTTTCATTTTCAAGAATTTGTTTTTCTAGAGAATCAACTTTATTTACTAGCCAGTTGTTTAGCCCTTTCAGCCTACTATTTTCTTTTTGAAGTTTCTTAGCCTCTTCATGCATTTCATTAAATGATTCTTGTAATGCATCATAATTAACTAAATTTGAAGAGGAGCTAGAACTTACATGATCAGAATTTTCTGGGCATTCTATCCTGACATGGCCACTGGTATTTGGTGATTCTGAGTTGACCATTAAGCATATCTCTGGTGCTTCTTCATAGGTCTTTTCAAGGATCTTCCACATTTGTGCAGCAGTTTGACAATGTGCAATCCTAAAAAAATCATTTCTGTTAAGAGCGGAAGAGATGATATTTTTGGCAATACAATCATCTTGAATTCTGTTAGCAATATCAGTTTCCTGTTCAATAACATTCCAAGCATTTATACTAACAGATTCAATGAAGATTTTCATCCTTATTTTCCAGAATAGATAATCTGTTCCACACAACAGTGGAGGTCTATCAATGTACGCTCCCTCAGAAAATGCCATGGATCGAAGTAACTTGAGTAACTTTCAAGCACCTCGCTCTGATGCCAATTGTTAGAAAAGTAGTTTTAAATCAAGAGGGGGGGTGAATTGATTTTTGAAAGTTTTTCGCAATACACAGATTATCTAATTCGAAAATTAAGTTTCTAAAAATCTTTTTGAATTACCAAGCAATCAAACAATATAAGCGCAGCAACTGAAATTAAAGAGAGAAAGGTTAGGAAAGATTTCACCGGTAATTTTATACTGGTTCACCCAATACCAGGGCTACGTCCAGACTCCAGCCAAATTCCAGCTGGGTTCCACTAGAATAGATGTTTTACAGACTCACCCTCTTACACCTATTCTAACTCTCCACCAAGAACCAAATTCCAGCTCTTGGAAACCTCTGCAACCAAATTCCAGCAGCAGAGAAACCAAGTGCCCAAATTCAGGCACCACACACAAGAACCAAATTCCAGCTCTTGCTTTAACCTTTCCACCAAGAACCAAATTCCAGTTCTTGGCAACTTTCTACAACAAGCTCAGAAAACTTGTACCCAAATTCCAGGTACAAAACAGTACAAATGAATGAATAGAAATTTAAAAGAAGAAACAAAGAAAGCTCAAACCGGATTACACCAATCCACAGTCAGTTTCTTCTTCAAAGAAATGCAAAGTGCCTCAAGAAAGATTTCAAAAGAAGTTCACAAAAACAGTTGTGTATCTTTCTTGAAAAATGCTAATAGTTGTTTGTATTTATTGCTTGAATTGTGTAAAAATTGATATGTGATCTATATCTCAAAGTTTCAAGCAAATCTGTTTATAAAAGAGTATTTTCAAATCTGCTTGCATTAATTAATCTGTTGAAAGTTTGTTTTAATCTGTTGAAATAGCCGTTACAATCTGTTAAAAGTCCTTTCAACCCATTAATGCATTCTTGATCTTTAACAGAAAATGTTTTAGTTGATACGACCACGTTTTTATCGGTTAAAACGTTTTACAAACATTTTCTAAGTATAAAACAATCGATTGAATCGCGTATTAATCGATTGATTTGTTTAAAAACCTTCTTATAAAACTTTCCAAGTTATTTTAACTGATATAAAGTCGTTTCAATCGATTGAAAATCTGCACATATATTTTCAAGTCATTTTAATCGATTGAAAGTTCGTTTTAATCGATTGAAAAGATTTTCTAAGTTATTTTAATCGATTGAAATGCGTTTTAATCGATTGAAATAAGTCTGATCGGTCATAATTCAATTCTGATCGATCATAACCAACTCTGATCGGTCATAATCTCATTCTGATCGATCATACTGACATCCAAAGTGATTTTAATCGATTGAAACGTGTTTTAATCGATTAAAATAATTCTAATCGCTCATATTTAAGATCTGATCGATTATATTGCATTCTGACCTATTACATTCGAATTCTAATCGGTCATAAAGAGTTTTAATCGATTAAAAGAAGTTTGTATCGATTAAAATATTGTAAAAACACTTTTTAAAACATTCTAAGTGTTTTAAATTGATTCTTTCAAACCTTTATCAGTTAATAACTTGTTTAAGAAAATTCTTTGCCAAAATGCTTTTGTTTTTTTATTTGTTTAAAACTATTTTTGAGGCATTTTGCAAATTGAGTGAAGAAGCTTTATGCAGTGGAAAAGGTAAAGTGGTTTTACCTAAGCTTTCTGTTAAGACACACTAAGTCTTCAGCTCCTTTGTTCTGAGTGACTTGTTTGACAGCTGCAGAGTTGACCCTTGACTTTATCTTTGACTTCATCAAATCACTGAGATCTTTGCTAGGATCACTTTCAAATTCCCAAACCCTAATTTCTCTACTTAAGGTTCTCTAAGGCTCTCAGAAAATTGAACAACATTTTTCAAACAAAAGTTAAGTGTTGTGAGTGCCAGAGAACTGTTTGTTGGAGGAAAAATGGGCTTTTGGAACCTGGTGTGGGCTTGAAGCGATAAGAATCACTAAGTGGAGTTCTTAGTGGATTGTGTGTTGTGCCGTCTCTTGGGAAAGTTGTTCTTCATCTCTTGTGGGTTTCAAGAGATGTGTTTTCTTTACTTTGTATTTTCAATTGTTATCCATTTGTAACAACTTTGATTATAGTGACAGCGTTAATCCTCTGTTTGAGTGATTAGCAACTGGACGTAAGGTCTTTTGATCCGAACCAGTATAAATCTCCTGTGTAAGACTCTATCTCTATCTTATTTACATTTACACAAATTTTTAATCGGTAAAATTTGGGGAAAAATTTTAAAACCTAATTTTTGTTAAGAAACCAATTCACCCCCCCTCTTGGTTTTTGTCCATCCACGCGAACATTCTGCTGCGCGATTCTAACAATGATGAAGCCTCATCACTAGAAGCCTCATCACAAGTGAGTAACACAAAATTTTTAAATACATATGATGAGTTACTTGAATCCTATCAAGAAATGTTTGAACATCTTGAAAGACTAGCTAAGAAACATATTGCACTTAAAACAAAAGTTTCATGCATTAGAAAATACTGTTAGTATTCTTGAAGAAGAAAATGAGTGCTTGTCACCGCCGTCAAAAGAGGCGGTCAGAGCGACGCAATGGTTTGTATGACTCGTGTTTTTTAAAGAAGATGTTCAATGCTTTTAGGTTGTCCAATAACCAGGTTGGACCTAAAGGCAAGATTTTCGAAAAGGGTTCTATGGAGTCGCCACCGATGTTTTTACCATAAACATCGAAAAAGGAAGAAAAAGTGTTGGTTTTAGGAAAACCAACTTTGGTTGTTACAACCAGAGTTGGGTAAGGGAGTTAGTTACGTGTGGGGAAGGTCTTAGCACCCCACAACGCCCCTTTCGGGTTCCTTATGATGGACTAATTCATAAATAAAGACTGAAAGAAACTTTGCTTTTTTCCCTTTTTATTTATCTACTGGCAGAATTTAAATAGCTACATGATCCTAGTATCTAATGCACACAAGGAAAGCGGTAAAGAAAGCAGTAAAAGAGAGAGAGTAGAAAAGGAACCTCCGAAGCGAGCTTTTATATTAACTCTTCAAAACTTAAGGACGCTTTTTGGAAATCCCCTCGCTCTACAAGCACGCTCCTCTCCTGCAATAAAGAAAAAGATCACTCTACTGAGGGTCGGATGTCTCAAGAGGAGACCTCCTTAATCGATTTCTACCTTAACAGAAATCGGAAAGCTCACTCGAACTCTGGAATAATGCTCAGAGTCACTCTCAAGTGTCAAAAGACTTCCAAGAGAGTAGTAGGAGGGCGAGGGATGTGAGAATGTGTGAAATGAGGGGGAGGGGGAGGGGGAGGTCCTATTTATAGGAATTTGCGCTAGGCAGGCCGGGACAGTTGTCTGGGCTCCTGTTAGGCGAGACGACCATCTGGGAAAATGAGACGGTCGTCTCATCCTTAAGGGAAGGTGAGACGATTGTCTGGACAAACGAGACGGTCGTCTCATGCTTCAGGGAAAGTGAAACAGTCGTCTGGCCAAATGGGACGGCCGTCTCGAGCCTCCTGTCAGGTTTTTCCTATTTTTTCTTATTTTTTTGTACAGAAAGCCCTACTATCCTTACATGGAGCCTAGTGAACATGCCTAGGGGCCTAACGAAGCCTTGTCCATCTTTGAACGAAGGTTTTTTGGTCTTTATTAAGAAGACGGGCAAGAGTTGAGGTTTACAGCTGCCCCCCATTTACCCGACCATTGATTATGGGCTAATGTGCCATGAAATCGATTGGCGGGTGAAGGAGTTAACCCTCTTGCTCGGTTGTCGGATGCTCCTCTTGACGTGGTAGCCGACCCTTGGGACGATAAATGTAGTTTGACATTGTCTTCAGGATGCTTCCTTGTTGCGAAAGCTGACCCTTCGAATGATATGTGTGAAGCTTCAAGATGCTCCTTTGATACGGTAGCTGACCCTTTGGCTGGCGAATGAAGTTTTTTCCTCGGGATGCTCCTTTAATGTGGTAACTGATCCCTTGGGTGGTGTGTGCGAGGCTTCAAGATGCTCCTTCGATGCGGTAGCTGACCCTTAGCTTATGATGAATAGGGAACCTCGGGATGCTCTTCGAAGTGGTAGCTGACCCCTTTGTTTTGGTTTGATGGCTCAGGATGCTCCTTTGACGCGGTAGCTGACCCTTTGGCTGATAAAAGTGTATGTAGACTTTTTGTCTTTAGGATACTTCCATGCTGCGGAAGCTGACCCTTTAGATGGTAAAGGTGCACTGTGTCATCTGGATACCCCTTTGCAATGGGGTTGATCCTTCGGACAATGTGTGTAAATCCTGTCTTCGAGATACTCCTTTGCAATTGAGATGATCCTTCGGGCAATGACAACGAATTTGTGTCTTCCGGATACTCCTTTGCAATGGAGCTAATTCTTCGGACGATGTGTGGAACTCTATCTTTTGTATGGCTCTTTTGCTATGGTGGTTGATCCTTCTGATAGAGAAAGTGGTGGCGACTTACTGCTCTAGCTCATGCGCCGATTCATGGGGAGTGATTTTCGTTCGAAAATGTATTTTTAGCTTTTCTATGTAATCATCTAGTGTATCAGGGGGTTTTGATTTTGGCCTTTCCATTAGCTATCCAACTCGTTGATTGTTGGGAATTTCTAATGTGTGCCTCTTAAGAAGGTAGGAATCCACTAAGGGATTTGTTGATTTTGACGGTACCTCTGAATAGGCGGATGCTTCATCAGAAGTGAAGGCTTTTCGGTTCGTATTGTTTTGCCTCTACGTAGGCTGGTATTCCCTTCGGGGGTGTTGGCTCTTTGCCTGCTAGGTTTTGCCTATGTGTAGGCGAGCGACTAACTGAGGATAAGTCTTTGAAGATCACCTTTGTTGTAGGCTCACTAGGGATAGACTCCTCTTTTTGGTGATCCGTTGGGGAATTTGTGCTTCTCCGAGGATCTAATTTCACTAGCCATCTGAGGGGGAAATGGAGTCTTGCCTCCTAGATTATGTTGGTGATGGGATTTTACGAAGCCTTATTCTCCCTTGGCAGGTGTGATGGAGAATGGGTTGAGTATGCTTGATGACTCGTTGTGGCGATGATGCTGAGTCGTACGAAGATGTTTTTGTTTGCCTCTAGAGTAGGCAATGGTCCGCTTGGGGATTGAGCCTTTCCATCAGCTTTGTTTTGGTTATAAAGAATGCCCTCTCTCTATTTGGTGGAAGGATGGTGATTGGAGTTTTTGATTCTGGACGCTCTTATTTTTTGTGGAGTTGCTTGATTGATGACGACTTGCTTTGTTTTCTTGAGGGAGAGCCTTATTCGAGACTGTGTTCTGGGTGCTTCCTGTTTTTCAATTGCAAACATGGAGCTAGTCTCCTTATGCATGATTATTAAAAAAGAGTCTAATTTTCATGATTTTGACAAAGTATTTTTGTGCGACTATTTGTGTGTGAATGGCTTAAATGCAATCCATTTATTTGATGCATCTAAAAAGTGACTGCCCTTTCTGTTTGTTGGATGCTGACGAGTTACCTTTTTATATATTTTTTTGTTTTAGCCCTATTTTTTGCCTAGACTGCCCTTTTGGGGTTTTCGATCTAGCGAGCTGCAATATTTTTGCCTAGTATGTCTTAGCGGACTTTTTCCTTTTTATAATTGCCTTATCTTTTGCCTAGACCGCCCTTTGCAGGTTTTCGATCTAGCAGACCACCTTAATTTTTGCCTAAAAATTTCCTAACTGGCATTTATTCATTTCTTTTCTTATGCTTTCTTCTGCTGGTTCTTTATGCATGCTTATGATTCATTAACACAAAGACATTTTTATAATTTGGTCAAGAGAAAAGAAATAAAAGACAATTTTATTGATATGAACAAATGATTTATTTTTTACAGAAAGATTTACAAAGGAATTTAGAAGCATGATTGGCCAAGGTTGGCTACACTGTATAGGCTATAATAATTATGCCTCTGATATCTGCCCCTTGGTTCTCCTAGTTGCTTTAGTCGAGATGCTCGAGCCCGAAGTAAAGATTATACAAAGCTTTCCTGCTTCTAGAAGGACATTACCTTAGCCGCCTTGCGGTTTTCGGCTAATGGTAACCATTGCTTTTTTTATTTATTTTTGTTTTTTACACCTCTAAGTTTTGCCTAGGACGTATCCTAGCGAGGTGTGTGGACCCTAACTTTTGCTCAGGACGCCCTTTGCGGGTTTTCATCCTGGCAGGTCATGGGCAATGCCTTCAAGCGTAATACTTCTTCACTGCATCTGAGTTGACTGGGTGTCGAAGTTCTTCTCCGTCCATGTTGGTGAGGATAAGGGCTCCTCCCAAGAAAGCTTGCTTGACCATAAAGGGTCCTTCATAGTTTGCCGCCCATTTTCTGATTTTATCCTTCTGGGCTGGAAGCAATTTCTTTATCATTAAATCCTCCTCGTGAAAAGTGTGGGGGTTGACCTTTTTGTCGTAAGCCCTTTTGATTTTCTTTTTGGTAGGCCTATCCATGACATATGGCGTCCAATCGTTTTTCTTCAATTAGGTTCAACTGATCGTACCAATTTTTGACCCATTCTGCTTCTGTCAAATTTGCTTCCATAATGACTCTCAAGGAGGGTATTTCGACTTCCACTAGCAGTACGACCTCCATACCGTATACGAGGGAAAATGGAGTGACTCCTATGGAGGTCCGTACAAAAGTCCGGTATCCGTGAAGGGCAAAAGGTAACATTTCCTGCCAATCTTTATATGTTATCACCATCTTTTGGATGATTTTCTTAATGTTTTTATTGGCTGCCTTTACTGCACCGTTCATTTTGGGTCGGAATGGAGTGGAATTGTGGTGTTGAATTTTGAAATCATGGCATAACTCTTCCATCATCTTATTGTTCAGATTGGTCCCATTATCAGTAATGAGACGATGGGAGATGCCATACTAACACAGGATATTTTTCTTGACGAAGGTGGTCACTACTTTCTTGGTCACATGTGCGTAGGAAACCGCTTCTACCCATTTGGTAAAGTAGTCAATGGCCACTAGGATGAAGCGATGACCATTAGATGCTTTGGGCTTGATGGGTCCAATAACATCCATGCCCCACATGGAGAATGACCATGGTGTAGCCAAGACATTGAGAGGTGTCGGTGATACATGAACATTGTCGGCATATACCTGGCATTTGTGACATTGTTTGGCGTATTGATGATAATCACCTTCCATCGTGGACCAGAACTATCCTGCCCTTAGCATCTTCTTTGCCATGACATGCCTTGGCGTGTGGGTTCCGAAGGCTCCTTAATGAATTTCCTTAATTAGGGTTTGAGCCTCTTCACGGACCACACACCTCAATAAGCTAGAGTAAAAATTTTTCTTATAAAGGGTTCCCCCCAATCAACGTGAAACCTACGACTCTCTTCCGAGTGGTCCTTTTATCATTATCGTTAATTCCCTCGGGATATTCGCCCTTCATAAGATATCACTTGATGTCATGATACCAAGGGGATTTTTCTTCCTAGCTGGTTACTGCCATGCAAAAAGCTTGTTTGTCATGCAGCCTGATCTGGATAATCGGTATCTCATGTTAGAATTACGCAGTGGAATGTTTGCGTTTAGGGATAAAAACCAAGAGGGGGTGAATTGGTTTCTTATAAAAAATTAGGGTTTTGAAAATTTTTCCCAAATTTCACCGATTAAAATGCTTGTAAAGTAAAGAGATAAAGGATAAGAAGATTACACAAGTGTTTTATGTTAGAATCACGAAGTGGAATGTTCGCGTTTAGGGACAAAAACCAAGAGGGGGTGAATTGGTTTCTTATAAAAAATTAGGGTATTGAAATTTTTCCCCAAATTTTACCTATTAAAATGCTTGTAAATTAAAGAGATAAGGGAAAGAAGATTACACAGTTGATTTATACTGGTTCGGATCAAAAGACGCTACGTCTAGTTGTTAATCACTCTAAAAAAGGATTAACGTTGTCACTATAATCACAGTTTACAATAGATTACAAATTAAAAAAGATAAGGATTAGAAAACACCTCTCTTGAGTCACACAAGAGATGAACACCTCCTTTGAATCCACAAAGGATCAACAACAATTTTTCCTAGAGACGACACAACACACAATCCACCAAGAAACCCACTCAGTGATTCCTATTGCTTCTAGCCCACACTAGGTTTTCAAAAACCCCTTTTTCTTCATTATAGAAAGTCCTCTAGCAATCACAACTCTTAACTTTTGTATGAAAAAGGATTTTTATTTTGCAGAGAGCCTTAGAGAACCTTAAGTAGAGAGAATAGGGTCTGGGAAATAATGATTTTCGAAACTTGAAGTATTGGGAAAATGGTTTTCGTCAATTGGTCCAAATTTGAAATTCAAAACTCATAACAGACATAGATAATCGATTATCTTGAGTGATAATTGATTATCACAAAACCATTTTTGCAGAGGAGAAGTTTTGGACCAGGACAATCGATTATCCTGAGTGATAATCGATTATCACAGAGTTTTCAAAAACCAAATTTAAGGGGGATAACCGATTATCAACCCAGATAATCGATTATTCCAGCAAGCTTTTCAAAAGCATATTTTCAAGCAGGATAATCGATTATCTTGAGTGATAATCAATTATCACAGAGTGGTTTTGATAAAAATGAACTTTTAGAGGATGGACTATGTGTTGGCTATCTTGGACTCTAATTTTACAGACTCAAAAAGACAAAATAGAGTTATTACAAGTAAATGGAAATGATTATAAGTCTTCAAGTCTTTAAGTCATTTGTTCTTGAATCATCATGAAAATCTTCAAGCATTATCTCCTTGTATGTTCAACAATCTCCCCCTTTTTGATGATGATCAAAATTTGCTTTAAAGCCCTTTGATAATAACCCATTTTTACTGTCACAACTAACAAAACTATTAAACATACCAGGCAACATAATTATTGTTAAACATATTAGGCTTTAAAATATTTTCTCCCCCTATTTTGACCATAATCAAAAGAAATGAATGCTCCCCCTCAACATGTGCATTAAATAGAGAAATAAACAACTCCCCCTCAATTAAAGCAAACATAGAATTTTATTCATTGATTCAATATAGTACAAAAAAAATTAAAACTCTTCACTCTCATCACTGTTGAATTGTGCATCAAATCTATCTTCTAGATTACATACACATTCGTCCACATCCGAAATTCGTCTTATGATTTCTTGATGTTCTTCTTGAGATATAGAAAAGAATTTTGCATTCTCTGATTCATATCAAACAACATGTCTTTAATGGGAGGACGGGATGTAGAGTGAGCAGCGGATGACGTTGCAGTAGCAGGAACATCAGTAGCAGGCATGTCCTCATCATCAGAATCTTGAGCAACGTCAGCCATGTGAGGAGCATCATCTTTATGAACATAAACCCCATTTACATTGACCATCTGTAACTGAGTAAGTGTGCTGTCAAGCATTCTGTTAGAATGTAATGTCCAAGCCCATTGTTCCCCTTCAACATTTACACCTTTGTAGTCAAGAATCCTAGAGATAAGAAGAGTGTAAGGAATCTTGAAGGTCGGGTGATGCTTTGCTTTGAGCATTGTCAAAGTGACAAGGTTGGGCCAATCAATTGGCTCGTTGTTCATGATAGCATGTGAAGGTCAACGGAAGAACACTGTGCATGGTTGGTGGCTCGAGGACATAGAATCCATACAAGAAGATGTAGTAACATATGTTCTTCTTTCTTCAAAGGACCGACCAAAAGTTGTCTACCAATTTCCATGGTAGGATTGCGAAGAAAGGAACGATATGCTAGAATGCGATTGAAATCCTCCAAATTAGCAAGGACATTTACAGCATCATCTCTTATAGGAAAATGAGCAACATTTTCCCAAATATCATCATCAAGGATGATGGTTACACCCTTGACTCTAGAAGTAGCAATATGATCTCTATACTTGAAACAAGAATAGAAAACCCGAACTAAATCCGGATAGTATGTACCTTGCATCTCAATAAAAGGAAGAACACCTTGTTGCTCAAGAAGATTGGGAAATTGGAATCCCCTGTTTATGAATTGCTCTCCAATAAGAAATTTAGGAGTAATAATACCCCTTTCTTTCCAGAAATTCAGATATTCCTGTCTTTCGTCATCATCATAGATCCACCCTTCAAGAGAATTAGGGCGGGGATGAGATGAAGGAGCATATTTTCTCCTTGTTAGAATCTTTCTCCGGGAAGATGAAGCCATTTAGAATGAAATGAGAGAAAAGTGAAAGATAAGGAGTTTTGGAGAGAAACAAAGCTTTAAGGGAGACAACAACACAAGAATAAGCTGTAGAATATATGCAAAACTCTTGAAGAGAAGTTTGGAAGTGTTTGGATTTGATTTTGAGCCCTCCTATATATAGGAAATGATCCCAACGACCATAAACGACTAGTTTGACAAGAATTAAAGCAAAAAGAGTTGTTACAAACTATTAGATTATCTCCAATGTCGCCAAATAATCGATTATCACCAGTGATAATCGATTATCACCAGTGATAATCGATTATTTCTTCATCCCTGCCTAGAAAATGCATGGATAATCGATTATTACTTAAGATAATCGATTATTCCAGAGATAAATTACTGATTTGGGTCAATGAAGTACAAATAATCAATTATTACCCCAAATAATCGATTATTATAGAAAGATTTTTCATGAACCACTCATTTAAGCTTCAATAATCGATTATTCCAGAGAGATTGACAAATTTAACATGTATTAGACACAAGATAATCGATTATTACTCAAAATAATTGATTATTCCAGTACAAAATGCAAAGATTTTACAGTTAAGCAGAGTTTAGACTATTTCTAATATTCCTAAGTCTCTTCTAAGTTCATAGAATCTATCCTTGGGAAGAGGTTTGGTAAATATGTCTACTAACTGATGCTTTGTGTCTATATACTCAATCTTACAATTTCCTTTACAAATGTGATCTCTTAAAAAGCGATGCCTAATCTCAATGTGTTTGGTTCTAGAATGCATAACAGGATTCTTTGTGAGATTAATTGCACTTGTATTATCACACATTAAAAGAATGTCACTTAGAAAAATACTATAATCTTCTAGTTGTTGCTTCATCCATAGAATTTGATCACAACAATTACCAGCTGCAATATATTCAGCATCAGTTGTGGATAAAGCAACACAGACTTGTTTCTTAGAATAACAAGATACTAAGGATGATCCTAATAAATGACAAGTACCACTAGTGCTTTTTCTATCTACTTTATAGCCTCCATAATCAGCATCAGAATAACCTAATAAACTAGGAGAAGCTTCAGATGGGTACCATAAACCAAATCCTGTAGTTCCTTTTAAATATTTTAATATTCCTTTTACTATAGTTAGATGAGATTCTTTTGGACAAGCTTGAAATCTAGCACACACACATACAAATTGCATGATATCAAGTCTACTTGCAGTTAAATATAATAGTGAACCTATCATACCTCTATACATAGATTGATTTATTTCCAAACCTGATTTGTCCTTATCTAGATAGCAAGACGTTCCCATTGGAGTGTGTGCAGCTTTTGCAGAATCCATTTCAAATTTCTTGAGAATCTCTTTGCAATATTTGGTTTGTGACACAAAAGTGTCATCTTTAAGTTGCTTAATTTGAAGTCCAAGAAAGAATGTTAATTCTCCTATCATTGACATTTCAAATTCACCCTGCATTATCTTAGCAAATCCTTCACACAAGGAATTATCAGTTGATCCAAAGATAATATCATCAACATATACTTGAACTAACAAAATATGTTCTTTTACTTTCTTAATAAATAGAGTAGAATCAATTTGTCATTTAGAAAAATCATTTGAAATTAGAAAAGAACTTAATCATTCATACCAAGATCTAGGAGCTTGTTTCAAACCATATAAAGCTTTCTTTAATTTAAAAATATGATCAGGATATTTAAAATCTTCAAATCCAGTGGGTTGTTCCACATATACTTCCTCTTTGATAAACCCATTTAAAAATGCACTTTTAACATCCATTTGATATAGTTTAAATTTCATCAATGAAGCATAAGCAAGAAGTAGGTGTATAGCCTCTAACCTGGCAACAGGAGCATAGGTTTCATCATAATCAATACCTTCCTCTTGACAGTATCCTTTGGCAACAAGTCTGACTTTGTTCTTTGTTATATTTCCATCTTCAGCAAGTTTGTTTCTAAATACCCATTTCATTCCAATAACTTGATGAGATTCTTCTCTTGGAATTAATTCCCAGACTTGGTTTCTTTCAAATTGATTTAGTTCTTCTTGCATTGCAATGCACCATTGGTCATCTTTGAGTGCTTCCTCAACACTTTTGGGTTCAATATGTGAAACAAAAGCTACAGACATATAGAAATTTGTCATATTTCTAGTTCTTACCCCTTTTGAAATATCACCAATTATATTGTCCATTGAAAGTGCTCTTAGTGATTGCCACTCTTTTGCCAATTCAATTGGTTGAGATAGCTCATTCTCATTTAGGTACATTTCTTCTAAAGCTTCTCTTATGTATTCATCATCACCTGCATATTCTTTATTTGACTCAAGAGAATTTCCCTCAAGATCTACAATTTCATCAAAAGTAACATGTATAGACTCTTCAATGTTCTAGGTGCATTTGATTCATTTAGGAACATTTGATTCATTTAACATTGTTCTATAATCTCATTTAGGAACATTTGATTCATTTAACATTGTTCTAGAAAATTCCTCTAGTGACCTATTTTCCTTTTCTACTACACCATTTTGTTAGGGAGTTCTAGGTGCATAAAAATTATGCAAAATTCAATTTTCTTCACAATAATTTTCAAAGGATTCATTTTGGAATTCCCCACCATGGTCACTCCTTAACACTTTAATTCTTAAGTCCTTCTCATTTTGAATTTTCTTAGCAAACTTTCTAAAAGCCTTAAAAGCCTCACTTTTCAAAGTTAAGAAAAATGTCCAAGTAAATCTAGAGAAGTCATCAACTATTACAAGAGCATAGTAATTTTCACCAAAACTTTTTATCCTAGATGGACAAAATAAATCTAAGTGTAAAAGTTCTAAAGGTTTTGATGTGGAAATAATATTCTTAGATTTAAAAGATGATTTCACTTGTTTACCTTTTTGAAATGCATCACATAATCTATCTTTTTCAAATTTTAACTTAGGCAAACCAACAACTAAGTCATTTGATATTAGTTTGTTTAATTGATGCATTTTTATATGAGCCACTCTCTTATGCCATAACCATGGATTTTCTTCTTTAGTAACTAAGCATGTTATATTAGCATTAGATACATAATCCAAGTCAATCAAATAAATATTGTTATTCCTAATACCTTTTAATGCTATATTTTCAGAATCCTTTAAATGAATAGTGCAAAACTTACTTTCAAAGATTAACTTAAATCCTTTATCACAAAGTTGACTTATACTTAGGAGATTGTGCTTTAGCCCATCAACAAGGAGCACATCCTTTATCTCCAAATTATTTCCACCACCAATATTTCCAGTTCCAAGGATTCTTCCTTTATTGTTGTCCCCATAGGTTACATATCCTTGTTCCTTTGCTTTGAAACTTACAAATTTCTTTTTATCTCTAGTCATATGTCTTGAACACCCACTGTCAAGATACCACATAGACTTCTTGGATTTGGAAGTTCCTACAAAACAAGAACATAATAATCTTAGGTACCCATAACTTTTGGGTCCTTGGGGTTAGAGACAAGCAAATCATTTAACTATAGGAACCTAAACATATTTTCCCTTTGGAACACCAAAATGCTTAATTTTACACCTATTAGATGTGTGTCCATGTTTCATACAATAGAAGCATGCATTAGATTTAATTCTTGAAAAAGATACAACTTTATTTTGAGAAGATTTTGATCCTTTTTCAACCCATACCCTTCGGGTTCTATTTTTAGGCTCTTTTAATGGAACATGACATTTTAATTGAGATTGCACAATGACTTCATCCTTACTATTGTTACTTAATTCTTTCTTAGCTTTATCAAGTAAGTGTCTAAGTATGCCACTTTCATTTTTATATTCTTTACATGATGCACATTCTATTGGTTTATTTCCTTTTTCCTCTAAAGTCACTATTTTTTATTTTAAAGATTCTACTTCTTTTTCCGATTTATTTAAATTCTTTTTCAAAGATTTATATTCAGTTTTCAAATCTTTAAAAGCAATAAATAGTTCTTGATATGTATTATGCAAAGCTTTGTTGAACATACAAGGACTTGATGTTGAACTTACATGAACATGAAGCTTGATGATTTTGATGATGATTCAAGAACAAAGAACTTAGAGAGTTGAAGAATTGTATTATTGTGTAATAACTCTGTTTTGATGAGTTTGAGTCTGTAATATTAGAGTCTAAGATAGCCGGTACATAGTCTACTCCTTAGAAGCTTCAAAAACTCATATTTATAAAAAAGTCTCGGGTTTAATCGATTAAAACACCAGATAATCGATTATTACAATAAGAAAAACCATTTTCTGTATCAGCTCACTGTAATAATCGATTAACACACCTGTTAATCGATTAACAGGGCAGATAATCGATTAAACCAGTGCGTTTTGGGGTTCTGTTGATTTTGGCTCTGTAATAATCGATTAACACTTCATTTAATATATTATTTCAGTCAAATTTGAATTTTGAACTTCAAATTAAACCTATTTTCGAAAACCCTAGTCCCAATACACCAAGTCTCGAAAATCCCCAATTCCCAAACCCTAATTCATCTACTTAAGGTTCTCTATGGCTCTCAGAAAATAGAACCTTTTTCAAACAAAAGTTGAGAGTTGTGATTGCCAGAGAACTGTTTGTTCGAGGAAAAAGGGGTTTTTGGAACCTGGTGTGGGCTAGAAGCGATAAGAATCACTAAGTGGAGTTCTTAGTGGATTGTGTGTTGTGCCGTCTCTAGGGAAAGTTGTTCTTCATCTCTTGTGTGACTCAAGAGAGGTGTTTTCATTACTCTATCTTTTCCATTGTTATCTGTTTGTAATAACTTTGATTATAGTGACAACGTTAATCCTCTGTTTGAGTGATTAGCAACTGGACATAGGGTCTTTTGATCCGAACCAATATAAATCTTCTGTGTAAGACTCTATCCTTATCCTATTTACGTTTACACAACATTTTAATCGGTAAAATTTGGGGAAAATTTTTAAAACCTAATTTTTGTTAAGAAACCAATTCACCCCCCCCCTCTTGGTTTTTATCCATTCACGCAAACATTCCGCTGCGCGATTCTAACAAGCTTCATAGTCATTATCATCATCATTTGAAGAACAATCGGAATCACTTACCTCACAGTCGGAAGAAATATTATCATTTGCCATTAAGCAAAGATTTGCTTCAATCTCTGAATCGCTTGACTCCGAACTTGAGTCACTATCATCCCAAGCTATATAGGCTTTCTTTTTAAAGAATTTCTTTCCTCTTTGATCATCATTCTTCTTGTTAGGACAATTGGATTTCACATGCCCTATTTCACCACAACCATAACATTTAAAACTTAAAGAAGAACTTTCTTTTACCTTTCCCTTACCTTTGAAAAGTTGTTTCCCTTTAGTTTTCATGAACTTTGTAAATTTCTTGATCATAAGACTCAAGTTTTCATCTTCTTCATTTTCAGAGTCTTCTTCCTCCTTCTTGTTCTTGCTTTTTGAAATCTCTGTTTTGAAGGCAATGTTTCTTTTGATATTTTGTCGTTCTTCATCATTTAGTCTTCCAAGTTCTAGTCCATGCTCTCTCAACTTTCCAAAGAGAGCCGCCATAGTCATAGTAGTAAGATTTTGTGATTCCGTGATGGTAGTCACCTTTGGTTGTCATTTCCTGTCCAAAGATTTAAGAATTTTCACATTTAATTAGTCAGTATAAAAAATCTTACCTAACATAGTGAGATGGTTGACAATATGAGTAAAACGCTTTTGAACGTCAAATATCGTTTCTCCTTGTTGCATTCAGAACATCTCATATTCTTGAATCAATGAGTTCTTCCTTGCTCTTTTAACATCATCGGTACCTTCATGGGTTACTCTTAACATTTCGCACATTTCTTGAGCACTCTTGTAAACTGAAATTCTATAAAATTCATCAAGAGTTAAAGTAGATGAAATTATGTTCCTAGCCCTAACATCATATTGAGATTTTCTATTTTCTTCTACAGTCCATCTAGAAAATGGTTTAGGTACCTCTTCTCCATTTTCAGTAATTTTTGGAATAAAAGGACCATTTAAAATATCATCCCAAACACCCCTGTCAACAGAATCCAAAAATATGTGCATTCTAACTTTCCAAAAGTGATAATTTTGTCCTGAAAAAAGTGGGGGTCTGTTGATAGACACACCCTCGGCAAAGGTTTGGTTTTGTCCGGCCATTTTCGAAATTTGAATGACTATCAAAGCAAGCTCTGATACCACTTGTTAGAATCGCGCAGCGGAATATTCGCGTTTAGGGACAAAAACCAAGAGGGGGGGGGGTGAATTGATTTCTTATAAAAAATTAGGGTTTTGAAAATTTTTCCCAAATTTCACTGATTAAAATGCTTGTAAATTAAAGAGATAAAGGATAAGAAGATTACACAAGTGTTTTATACTGGTTCGGACCCTACGTCCAAATATTAATCACTCTAAAAGAGGATTAACGCTGTCACTATAATCACAGTTTACAACAGATTACAAATTGAAAAAGATAAGGATTAGAAAACACCTCTCTTGAGTCACACAAGAGATGAACACCTCCTTTGAATCCACAAAGGATGAACAACAACTTTTCCTAGAAACGACACAACACACAACACACAATCCACCAAGAAACCCACTCAGTGATTCTTATCGTTTCTAGCCCACACTAGGTTTTGAAAAGCCCCTTTTTCTTCCCTACTGAAAGTTCTCTAGCAATCACAACTCTTAAATTTTATATGAAAAAGGATTGTTTTTGCAAAGAGCCTTAGAGAACCTTAAGTAGAGAGAATAGAGTTTGGGAAATAATGGTTTTCGAAACTTGAAGCAATGGAAAAAGAGTTTTCGTAAATTGGTCCAAATTTGAAATTCAAAACTCATAACAAACGTAGATAATCGATTATCTTAAGTGATAATCGACTATTATAGAACCATTTTCGTAGAGGACTAAAACAGGACCAGGATAATCGATTATCTAGCTTGATAATCGATTATTTCAGTTGGGATAATCGATTATCATCCCAGATAATCGATTATTCCAGCAAGGTTTTCACAAAACATATTTCAATGCAGGATAATTGATTATCACAAAGTGGTTTTGATAAAAATGAATTTTCAGAGGATGGACTATGTGCTGGCTATCTTGGACTCTAATTTTACAGACTCAAAAAGACAAAACAGAGTTATTACAAGTAAATACATATGATTATAAGTCTTCAAGTCTTAAAATCCTCTATTCTTGAATCATCATCAAAATCTGTAAGCTTCGTATCCTTGTATGTTTAACATCTCATGTTCTTGATCCAAGGCGAACATGGATGACAAAGTAGTGAGGGCATCTACGAACTGATTGTCTTCCCGAAGGATGTACTCGAAAGTGACGTTTTCCATCCTTGAAATCATATTACAGATGTACTCTAGATATGTGATCAATTTGTAATTTCTAGTTTCTCAGTCACCCTTGAGTTGGTAGATAACAAAGGATCAATCACCGAAAACTTTGAGTTTGGTTACCCCATGATCTAGAGCTGCTTGGAATCCTAAGGCACATGCTTCATATTCAACCATGTTATTGGTGAAATTGAAGTTTAGCCTGACTGTGACTGGGATGTATTTATTTTTAGGGGATATCAAAAAAACTCCAATCCGTGCATGGTTCAAAGACTGAGAGATTGAAGGGTCCCTATAATGGGGGACACCTTGGGGGCCTGGTCTTGGTGAGAACAGTTAGAACCTACCTTTGCCAATGCACTTTTTTGCAGGAAACCCCTACCTTGCAATTAAACAACATCACTCTGTTCGCAGATGAGTGAATTGTTTGTGCATTTGTTTGTTGCATTTGATTGCTTCATAACATAATCATACAACAGCAAAAAAAAAAATATAAAATAAAATCTCAAAAATCTTTTCACAATAAACACCCTTATCTCGGACAATCTGCCTTTTCACTAGCCTGGTTTCAGGTTCTTTGTAAGCTAAGTAGCCACGCAGTCCGACAGAAGAGATAAGGGATGCTAAAACCATTCTTTCGCAATAACCGACTTTATCTCAGACGATCTGCATTTTAGCTAGCCTGGTTTTAGGTTCTTTGTAAGTTAAGTAGTCACGCAGTCTGACAAAAGAGATAAAAGGTTAAAAAAATAAAATAAAATAAAATAATAACAAAATCAAAACATTTATAAAAAGATTTTTGACAAAGCCAACCATTCATACCCGCATCATCTCATGAGTGGTAAAACAAGGAGAGAAAATAAATGCATAAGGAAAGTACGCATACACATCATCTTAATAAATCCCTCATCACTATTGTAAAATGGGTTTTAATGAGTCTTAGGAGCTTTTCTTTGGGAAAATTGTTGGGACAAATCCCCTTTGGGAATTTCCCACCTATTCTTCACTTTTTCCTCTTCGTTTTGATATGTTGTGCATCTAAATCCGACGTCTTAGTCAAAAGTTATCCTACTTTGAACATCTGCCGCCTTTTTGTACTAGTACATGCATAAACATATTGATGCTAGGGGGCATTAGATATCCCTAAGACAAAGGCGAAAGAGGCCCCGATCACATTTGTAACCATCCATAAGGAACGGACAAGTGTACTAAGGTATATGGTGACCTTCATTATACTAGTCAAAATCATGATGGGGAAGGAACCATTATACCGAAGTGGGTATGGTGCTCCGTGAAGCGTAAATCTATAAGGATGATACTAAATCCATTGTCTTAAGGTGTATCTATCCTACACCAAACATTCATTTTAAGTAAAAAATTTAGTTTTTGCATTCTAGAAAGTGGTTGGTCTTTCTGTGGTCTGAACCCGTGCACAAAAGACTAAAGCGATGGAGCAGCTAGAAGAGCAGAACCATAAACTCACTGCTGAGGTTAACTCCTTAAGAGAACAAATGGCGCAAGTGATGGAGTTAATGCGCCAGCAGAATCTCAATAAGGGCGATACTCATGGTGACCGCTCATCTCACCATGAGGAAGAAGAAGAGGAATTCTTCTACAAGCAAAAGGCCCCCGTGCAGTCCGAAGCAAGGGTGGTACTCATCCAGCCCCCTGAAGTCTCCAAGCAACAAATCTCCACTCTAGAAGAGAGACTTAGGCCATGGAGGGGCATAACTTTGATGTGAAGGAGGCAGCTGATATGTGTCTTGTTAAAACAATTTGTTTCCCTCTAAAGTTCAAGGTCCCAGACTTCCCAAAGTACATGGGAATGACTTGCCCTAGGAGTCATCTTACTATGTACTGTCGCAAGATGGCTCCCCACACTGACAACGAAGAACTCCTGATACATTGCTTTTAGGAGAGCCTGACTGATTCAGCTCTGAATTGGTACATGCAGCTAGAGAAGGGACAAGTCCAGAACTAGAAGCAGCTAGCAACCACCTTTCTTCGTCGCTATAAGTACAACATTGATATGACCCCTGATAGGTCATATCTTCAAACACTGAGCAAGAGAGGCGACAAATCCTTTAAGGCGTATGCCCAGCAATGGAGGTAATTGGCCGCCCAAGTGGAGCCTCCACTATCGGACAAGGAGACCATGTCTATGTTCATCAACTTGTTGACTGGACCATATTACGATAAAATGATAGGGAAGATGTCAACCCTCTTTGCAGACGTGGTCACCATAGGCAAGAGGGTGGAGCAGGGATTGAAGAGTGGATGGATAGCGCGACCTTCCTCCTCCAACGCATCATTCAAGAAATCCCTGGGTAGGAAGAAGGAGGAGAACGTAAACGCCATCAGCCTCACCACTCCTTCTTCTTCTTCGAAGCCAACTAGGCAATCCTAGAGGCAGGAAAGGAAGTTCACTCCCATTCCAACCTATTATAGGAGTTTACTACCTAAGCTGGTGGAGGCTAAGCTCCTGGCATACGTCCCGCTAAGAAAGGTGGACCCACCTTACCCTGAATGGTATAAGCCTAATGAGAAATGCACTTAACACTCAGGCGCTCTCGGGCACTTAGTAGAGAACTGTCGGGCCTTAAAATATAATGTCTAGGAGTTAATAGATGTCGGACGAGTCACCTTTGATGCTCCCGCCCCCAATATAGAAAGTCAAGCCTCTGTCACAACCAGAGTGATAGGGTTGGATAGGGAGGACCAACTGTTAGGGTTATTTCTCTTTTTAAAAGTTTTATTTGTATTTCTTGCGGTCCCAGCCTGTGGTTGTGAGACCCTCGATTAAAAGGTCATTTTGTACCTTTTCCTTTATTTTAATACATGAGGCATTTTTCATTCATATTCACATTTATTCTTTTCCCTCTTCTATTTATTATTCTTTCAAAATAACTGAATAATAAAATCTATACCTAAAACAGAACCCTTAAAACAATCATGTTTGTGATTGAAGAATCTATGTGGGATCCGGAAGCCAAAGGCGAATGGGTAGAATCTGACAGTGAGCAGGAGACCATTTCTCCGGACATGCAAAGATTGCTGGGAAGAGAAGCTCGCTCCATACAGCCTTATCAAGAAGAGACCATCAATTTAGGATAGAAGGACGATAAGAAGGAAGTAAATGTTGGTACCCAAATTGATAGTGACATCAGGGAAGGGTTAATATAGTTATTGGAAGAATACGTCGACGTATTCGCTTGGTCTTACCATGACATGCCTGGGCTCGATGCAAGCATAGTGGAGCATAAACTACCTTTGAAAGAGGTTTCCCGACCAATAAAGGAAAAGCTAAGAAGGATGAAATCTGACTGGTCCTTAAAAATTAAAGAGGAAGTACAAAAATAGTTGGACGCTAATTTCCTGATCGTGTCCAAATACCCTGAATGGCTAGCAAACATCGTGCCAGTCAAGAAAAAGAATGGGAAAATAAGAGTGTGTGTAGATTACAGGGATCTAAATCGATCAAGTCCAAAAGACGATTTTCCCCTACCACACATTGACACATTGGTGGTTCACACCACCACAAACACACTCTATTCCTTCATGGATGGATATGCGGGGTATAATCAGATTAAGCTAGCCGTCGAAGATAGAGAAAAAACTTCCTTCATCACACCGTGGGGAACGTTCTGTTACAGAGTCATGCCTTTTGGACTCAAGAACGCTGGGGATACCTATCAAAGGGCCATGGTAACATTATTCCACGACATGATCCATAAAGAAATTGAAGTTTATGTGGATGACATGATTACCAAATCCAAGAACGAAATAGACCACATTCTCTATTTGAGAAAATTATTCGATCGACTTCGGAAGTATCAACTGAAGCTAAACCCGGCTAAGTGTACATTTGGAGTACGGTCGGTTAAACTACTTGGGTTTATCGTCAGTAAAAAGGGAATAGAGGTAGACCCTGACAAAACAAAGGCAATTTTATAAATGCCCCCACCAAAAACTGAAAAGGAGATCATAGGATTTCTTGGCCGGATTAACTACATAGCAAGATTCATCGCACAACTCACAGACAAATGTGCACCCATCATCAAACTATTGCGAAAAAACCAACCAACAGTTTGAAATGATGATTGCCAACAAGCTTTTGAGAAAATTAAGTTGTGCCTAACCAATCCATCGGTACTAGTGCCTCCCGTTGAAGGAAAACCTCTTATTCTTTATCTATCAGTACTCGATGAATCTATGGGATGTGTGCTCGATCAACAGGATGATACGGGAAAGAAATAACAAGCCATATACTACCTCAGTAAAAAATTCCTAGACTATGAGACCCGTTATGCACCACTCAAAAAAACATGTTGTGCATTGGTGTGGGCAACTCAACGTCTCAGGCAGTATATGATTAGACATATGACCTGGTTGGTTTCCAAAATGGATCCAATCAAATACCTAATTGAAAAACCCGTCCTGACTGTAAGAATAGCTAGGTGGCAAGTACTCCTTTCAAAATTTAACATCGTCTATGTCACCCAAAAAGCTATCAAAGGTAGTCCCCTAGCAAACTACCTAGCACACGAATCAACAAAGGAAAAAAAAGGAAGGCATTGGTTTAGAAAAACCAACTTTGGCCATTATAACCAGAGTCGGGTAAGGGAGTTAGTTATGTGTAGGGAAGGTATTAGCTTCCCTACGACGCCCCTTTTGGGTTCCCTATGATGGACTGTTTATATGAAGAAATAAAAACTATAAATCGCGCTTTTACCCTTTATTTATTTATTGTGAAAATTAAAATATTGACTACATGGCCCTAAGTAATTAATGCACAACAATACTATCTAAAAAGCAGTAAAGTGGAGAAGAGAGTGTATAGGAACCTTCGAAGCAAGCTTTTATATGAATTCTTTGAAATAGGGTGCTTTTTGGCAATCCCCTACTGTACAATGTTGATCGCTCTTCCTCGCAACACTAGAGAACGCTTTCTAAGAACACTAAGAAACTCTGGAAATGCTTCAGAGGGGTCCTAGGAGAGTAATTCGAAGAAAGTGCAGAAGGGAAAGTGGAAGCATTCTCTGAAAAGGGTGAGGAAGTTCCCCCCTTTTATAGAAATTCACACTTGTCAGGTCGGGACCGCTGTCTTGCCAAACGGGACTGCGGTCTCGCCTTAAGCAAGTGGCGAGACGGCAGTCTCGCCTTCGACAAGTGGCGAGACGGCGGTCTCGCCCTTAGCTGATGGCGAGACGGTGGTCTCACCAAACAAGACGATGGTCTCGCCCTTAGCTGCTGACGAGACGACGGTCTTGACCCTTTAGGTGGAATTTCTTATTTTTCGCGTACAAAAGTCCTTCCTATTCTAATATGGGGCCTATTGATCAATCCTAGGGACCTTTTAGGCCTTGCCCATCTTCGAACAGAAGTTTTTTGCTCTTTATTTTGAAGCCAGGCAAGATTTGGGATCTATAGTTGCCCCCCCTTCACCTGACTAGCCGACAGTTGGCTCAATATGCCAAAAAGATCGGCTGGAGGGTGAAGGAGTTAACCTTCTTGCCCGGTTGTCCTTCATTTTCTTTCTTGGTTGTGGTAATCGACCTTCTGGATGCTAAATTTGATCCTCCAAGATGCTCCTTTGATGCAGTAACTGACCCCTTCGGATGATGAGTACGAACCCCCATCCGGTTTAAGCCCCCTTTTGTAAGGCTTGATGAGTACGGACCCCCATCTGGTTTGACGAGTATGAACCCCCGTCCGGTAAGCCTCCTTTTGTAAGGCTTGATGAGTACACACCCCCATCTGGTGTTGACAAGTATGAACCCCCGTCTGGTAAGCCCCCTTTTGTAAGGCCCGATGAGTACACACCCCCATCTGGTGTGAAAGTCCACTTTGTAGGAATGGTTGCAACTTACTACTCTGGCTCATGCGCAGGTTGATGAGTATTGTAGACCCCAAATCTTGCCCGGCCTCATAATAAAGACCAGAAGACCTCCTTTTCGAAGATGGAAGAAGCCTAAGAAGCCACTAGGAGAGACTATTAGGCCCCATACTAGGATAGGAGGGTTTTCTGGCACAAAAATAAGGATTTTCGCCTTTGAGGGTCGAGACCGGCGTCTCGGATTCGAGACCGCCGTCTCGTTTGGCGAGGCGGCCGTCTCGCCATTCCTGCAAGGCGAGATGGCCGTCTCGACCTTGTCAGACGAGACGGCCCGTCTCGACATGACAGACGCGAATTCCTATAAATAAGGGCTCCATTTCTCTCATTCCACACAGTTCTTACTTCTCTCTCTAGACTTTTCTTCAAATTATCTTTCTAGAACCCCTCTGAAGCATTTCCAGAGTTTCTGAGAGTCTTCTAGAGTGTTTTTTGAGCGTTTTCGGCATTGTAAAGAGCGGAGGGCTGCCAAAAAGCATCCTATTCTCAAAGAATTAATAGAAAAGCTTGCTTCAGAGGTTTATACTTTCTCTCTCTACCTTTTACTGCCTTATTTTAAATTACGCAATAGATATTAGGGCCATGTAGTCATAAATTTAAATTCCGCAAATAAAAGGGTAAAAGCGTATTTTCCTGGTTTAATTATTTAAATAAGCTGGCCTGTCATAGGGAACCCGAAAGGGGAGTCGTAAAGGAACTAACCCTTCCTTTACACGTAACTAACTCCCTTACCCAACTCTGGTTCTAATGACCAAAGTTGGTTTTTCAAAAACCAACGCCTTTTTAAACCCTTTTCCGATGTTTCCGGTAAAAACATCTGTGGCGACTCCAGAGAACCCTTCAAAACTAGCTCTTGGATTAGCCCAGTTATCGGACAATCCAAGAGCACTCTTTCGAAAACCTCGCCCTAGGTTCAACCCAGTTATCGGACAACCTAAAGGTGTTGTAACCATACCAATAAAAACGCGAAAGTCGGAAAGTCGGAACCATCGCGTCACTCCGACCGCCTCGTTTTGACGACGGCGATAGATGGCGACTCCACTGGGGAAGCCTAGAGAGTTGATCCCATTTAGTGATGGGCCAGCTTGAAAATAAATAAACCAAGAAAACTAAGCTTTTACCCTACCTTGTATTATAACATGTTTTATTGCTTGACATTAATAACTGTCGTTTGTTTATACTTACGCAATTATTTGAAATACAAATTGTACACAAACCCTTGCACACTACAGTTCCCTCTATACCCGGGGGCAAGTGAGAAAACCATAGGGAGTGGGTGGCAGGTACGGTTCGCTGTAGTGATGGCCTTGTGCCCACTAGTGTGATCGGAAACCACCACTCAAGGTGATAACCTTCCTCTTTTGGCACAAAGACTGACTATGGCCTTAGTGCTAAGCATGGTCAGAAGGCTGGAGAGTGGGGACCCTATAATGGGGGCACCTTGGGGGCCTTAGCCTTGGTGAGAACAGTTAGAACCTACCTTCACCAATGCACTTTTCTGCAGGAAAACCCTACCTCGTGATTAAAAACGACTTCTCGCCTGTTCGTGGATGATCGAATTGTGTGTGCATACGTTTGTTGCATTTGTATGTTGCATAGCATAAACAAAACAACAGAAAAAATCACAAAAAACATTTTTTGCAATAAACGCCCTTATCTCGGACAGTCTGCCTTTTAGCTAGCCTGGTTTCAGGTTCTTTGTAAGCTAAGTAGCGACGCAGTTCCGACAGAAGAGATAAGGGATGCTAAATATTTTTTCGCATAAAGCCATATTTTTATCTCGGACAGTCTGCCTTTTAGCTAGCTTGGTTTCAGGTTCTTTGTAAGCTAAGTAGCCACGCAGTTCCGACAGAAGAGATAAAAGGCTAAAAAAAAAAATAAGTCCAAAATAAATAAAATAATAATAACAAAATCAAAACATTTAAATAACTCTGACAAAGTCGCATCATCCATATTACATCATATCATGAGTAAAGAAATAACCAAGAGAGAAAATAAAAAGCGAGAACAGATCTAGCATCATTTAAACAGGATCTCTCATACATAAACATCTCCATATTAGTCAACATGCATTAATAAAATTATTCCGGGCATTCTAGAAAGTGGCTGGTCCTCTCCCTACCCGAACTCGTGCACAAAAGGCTAGAGCAATGGAGAACCTGGAAGAGCAAAACTGAAAGCTCACTGCAGAGGTCAATACCCTCCGCGAGCAAGTGGCCCAACTGATGGAGGTCGTACGCCAGGGTCAAAACAAGGGTGAAGCCCAAACAAAGCATGCTTCTCGCCACGAAGAGGAAGAAGAGGAGGAGTACTTCTACGACGGTAAGGATGCTAAGACTGTATGCATCCTCACCCCTGAGGTTTCTAAGCAACAAATATCTGCCCTAGAAGAAAGGCTGAAGGTGGTAGAAGGGCACAATTTCGACGTCAAGGAGGTGGCAGACATGTGCCTGGTGAAGAATATTCATTTCCCTCCCAAATTCAAAGTTCCGAACTTCCCCAAATACGCCGGGCTAACCTGCCCCAAGAACCATCTTACGATGTATTGTCGTAAGATGGCCGCACACGCTGAAAATGAGAAACTCCTGATCCACTGCTTCCAGGAGAGCCTGGCAGACACAACTCTCAACTGGTATATGCAGCTGGAAAGAGGGCAAGTCCAGAACTGGAAACAGTTGGCTGACGCTTTTCTTCGTCGATATCAATACAATATCGATCTTACCCCTGATAGGTCAGATCTCAGGACCCTGACCAAAAGGGACGACGAATCTTTCAAAGCGTACGCCCAAAGGTGGAGGGAAATGGCTGCCCAGATAGAGCCTCCACTCACAGATAAGGAGACAGTAGCTATGTTCATAGATTCATTAACTGGAGCGTACTACGATAAGGCAATAGCCAGTACCTCCAATCTTTTTTCGGACATAGTCACCGTAGGAGAAAGAGTGGAGCAGGGGTTGAGAAGCGGGAAAATAGCACGACCTTCTTCTTCCAACACTCCATTCAAGAAACCTTTTAAAAAGAAGGAAGAGGCCGTACACGCCATCAATTTTGCAACCCCTTCCTCCACTCCTCAGACAGAAAGGCAATCACGAAGAAAGGAGAGGAAGTTCACCCCTATCCCCACCTCGTACACAAAGCTGCTGCCCCAGTTATTACAGGCCAACCTTCTAGCCCGTGTTCCTCCAAAGAAAATGGAGCCTCCGTACCCCGAGTGGTACAAGCCCAACGAACAATGTAGCTACCACTCGGATGCACCTGGGCATTCAACAAACAACTGTTTGACCTTAAAATATAAGGTCCAAGAGCTAATTGACGCCGGTTGGATAACCTTTGATGCTTCTGCTTCTGATGTTGACGCCAAGCCTTTATCGAAGCCAGAGTAGCAGAGAGGGAGGACTGGGAGGATCAGCCTTAGGTTTCTGTTTTTTAAGCTTTCTCTTGTATTTCCTGCGGTCCCCGCCCGTGGCCGCAGGAACCTTGATTAAAAGGGCGTGTACATACACTTTTATTTTCTTTAATACATGAGGCATTCCGTCATATTCATTCTTTTCCTTCTTTCATTTATTATTCTTTCAAAAAAAAATTTGAATAATAAAATCTATGACTAAAACAGAACCTAAAACACATCATGTCTGTGATCGATGAATCTCTGTGGAACCCGGAAACTGAAAGTGAATGGGTCGAGTCCGACAGTGAGCAGGAGACCATTTCTCCGGACATGCAAAGAATGCTAGAAAAGGAAGCACGCATTATACAACCGCATCAAGAAGAGACAGAAACAGTCAATTTGGGAGAAGGGGATGATGAGAAAAAGATAAGCATCGACACCTAGATAGAAAGTAGCGTAAAAAAGGGATTGATACGGCTTCTAAAGGAATATATAGATGTGTTCGCTTGGTCTTACCATGACATGCCTGGGCTCGACACGAGTATAGTGGAGCATAGATTGCCGTTAAAAGAAGGGTTCCGACCTGTGAAGCAAAAACTCAGAAGAATCAAACCAGACTGGTCCCTAATGATCAAGGAGGAAGTACAAAGGCAACTAGACGCCAATTTCCTGGTAGTTTGCAAATACCCAGAATGGTTGGCCAACATAGTACCTGTCATCAAAAAGATCGGAAAGGTCAGGGTATGCGTGGATTATAGGGACCTTAATCGAGCAAGTCCAAAAGACGATTTTCCCCTACCACATATAGACACGCTAGTAGACCATACCGCTACCAACACACTTTACTCCTTCATGGACGGATATGCGGGGTATAACCAGATTAAACTGGCCGTCAAGGACAGAGAAAAAACCTCCTTCATAACACCATGGGGCACCTTTTGTTACCGAGTAATGCCTTTTGGACTAAAAAATGCAGGGGCAACTTATCAAAGGGCTATGGTCACGCTATTCCATGACATGATCCACAAGGAAATAGAGGTATATGTGGATGACATGATTGCCAAGTCCAGAAATGAGATGGACCACATCCAATATCTCAAAAAGCTTTTTGACCGACTTCGGAAGTACCAACTTAAACTAAACCCGGCAAAATGTACTTTCGGAGTACGTTCAGGAAAACTATTGGGGTTCATTGTCAGTCAAAGAGGAATTGAAGTGGATCTCGACAAAACCAAGGCAATTTTGGAAATGCCTCCACCAAGCACAGAAAAGGAGGTCAGAGGTTTTCTAGGCCGGATTAACTACATTGCCCGTTTTATCGCGCAGTTGACAGATAAGTGTATACCCATCTTTAAACTGTTGCGTAAAAATCAACCAACGATGTGGAATGAAGAATGCCAACAAGCATTCGATAAGATCAAAACATGTTTAACCAATCCGCCATTATTGGTACCACCCGTTGAAGGGAGACCTTTCATCCTATACTTGTCAATACTCGAAGAGTCCATGGGATGTGTGCTCGGTCAACAGGATGAAACCGGGAAAAGGGAGCGAGCCATTTACTATCTTAGCAAGAAATTCCTAGACTATGAAACCCGTTATACACCATTCGAAAAAACCTGTTGCGCATTGGTATGGGTCACTCAGCGTCTCCGACAATATATGGTTCGGCATAATACATGGTTGGTCTCCAAAATGGACCCAATCAAGTACCTCTTCGAGAAACCCATTTTGACTGGAAGAATAGCTAGGTGGCAAGTTCTCCTCTCAGAATTTGATATCATTCATGTCACCCAGAAAGCTATTAAAGGTAGACCCCTATCAGACTATCTAGCCCATGGATCAACGGACGAATACCAGTCCCTACAAGACGACTTTCCTGATGAGCATATCATGCATATCGAACACGAAGAGACCAAAGAAGAGGCATGGACCATGTTCTTCGATGGGGCCTCAAACATGCTTGGACACGGGATAGGAGCTATTTTGATATCCCCCGAAAAGAAACACATCCCTGTAACAACCAGGCTTAATTTTGACTGTACCAACAACATGGCTGAATATGAAGCATGCGCGCTAGGGATTCAAGCAGCTTTTGATCATGGCGTTACTAAGCTCAAAGTCTTTGGTGATTCATCTCTTGTCATCTATCAACTTAAAGGTGAATGGGAAACACGCAACTCTAAACTAATCCCATATCTAGAACACATCCGAGACTTAGTCTCAAGAATGGAAAGTGTCACCTTCCAGTATATTCCCCGGGAGGACAATCAATGTGCTAACGCCCTTGCTACTCTATCATCCATGTTTTCTTTAAGTCAAGAACATGAGATGTCAATCATCCAAGTTAAGCTGCATGACAAACAAGCTTTTTGCATGGCAGTAAATAGCGAGCGCGACCAAAATCCCTGGTACCATGACATCAAATAATATCTCATGAGGGGCGAATATCCCAAAGGAATTAGCGACAATGATAAACGAACCATTCATAAGAGAGTTGTGGGGTTCACGTTGATTGAAGGAACCCTCTACAAAAAGAGTCTCGATTCCACTCTCTTAAGGTGTGTGGACCACGAAGAAGCCCAAACCTTGATAAGAGAAATCCACAAAGGAACTTTCGGGACCCACGCACCTGGGCATGTCATGGCAAAAAAGATCTTGAGGGCAGGATATTTTTGGTCCACAATGGAAGCTGATTGTCACTAGTATGCTAAAAAGTGCCACAAATGCCAAGTCTACGCCGATAATATTCACATGCCGCCCGCACCTCTCAGTACCCTAGCTACACCATGGCCATTCTCTATGTGGGGTATGGACGTCATTGGACCCATAGAGCCTAAAGCGTCCAATGGTCATTGTTTTATCTTGGTGGCCATTGACTATTTCACCAAATGGGTTGAGGCAGCATCGTACGCGCACGTGACTCGGAAAGTAGTGACCACCTTCATCAAGAAAAATATTATATGTCGGTACGGCATCCCTCATAGGCTCATTACTGATAATGGGACCAATCTCAACAATAAAATGATGGAGGAATTGTGTCAAGATTTCAAAATCCAACACTACAATTCTTCTCCGTACCGACCAAAGATGAACGGTGCAGTGGAAGCAGCCAATAAGAATATTAAGAAAATCATCCAGAAAATGGTACTAACCTACAAAGATTGGCATGAGATGCTTCCCTTCGCCTTACACGGCTACCGAACATCAGTACGAACCTCCACAGGGGCCACCCCATTTTCCCTCGTATATGGAATGGAAGTCGTACTACCGGTAGAGGTCGAAATACCCTCCCTGCGAGTCGTTATGGAAGCAAAATTAACAGAGGTCGAATGGGTCCAAAGTCGGTATGATCAGCTGAACCTAATCGAAGAAAAACGGCTAGACGCTATATGTCGCGGGCAAGTTTACCAAAAGAAGATCAAGAAAGCCTACGACAAGAAGGTCAACCCCCGCACTCTCCAAGAAGGGGATCTAGTGATAAAGAAACTGCTTCCAGCCCAGAAAGACAAAATCGGGAAATGGACAGCAAACTACGAAGGACCCTTTGTGGTCAAGCGAGCTTTCTCAGGAGGAGCCCTCATCCTCACAAACATGGACGGAGAAGAGCTTCGATATCCTGTTAATTCAGATGCAGTAAAGAAATATTACGCTTAAAAACATTGCTCATGACCCGTCAGGATGAAAACTCGCAAAGAGCGTCCTGGGCAAAAGATAGGGTCCGCATTCCTCGCTAGGATACGTCCTAAACAAAAATCAGAGGTCAAAAAGAAAGAGCAGTGATTACCTTAGCCGAAAACCGCAAAGGCGACTAAGGTAATACCTTCACAGAAGCAAGCAGACTTCGCATAGTCTTCACTCCGAGCTCGAGCATCTCAACTGAAGCGAATAGGAAGAACGGAGAAATGGAGATCACGGTCATGATTGTTGTACCCCATACAGTTTAGCCTACCTTGGCCACCCCTGCTTATAAATTCCTTTGTAAATCCTCCTGTAAAAATAGACCATTTGTTTATCAATAAAAATTGTCTTTGCTTCTCTTTACCTACTTGCAAGAATGCCTCTGTATTAACGAAATATGAGCATGCATAAAAACAAACAATACAAGAAAGCATAAGAAAAACAAGACGAAAAACGCCAACCAGGGCCGTCCCAAGCAAAAAGTACAGGGTAGCCCGCTAGATCGAAAACCCGCAAAGGGCGGTCTAGGCAAAAGATAAGGCCTTCATAAAAAGAAAAAGTCTACCGAAAGATCTTAGGCAAGAATTAAGCCCGCTAGATCAAAAATCCGCAAAGGGCGGTCTAGGCAAAAGATAGGGCTAGAACAAAACTTCAAAAGAATAAGCACGGAAGAACAGAAAAGAAAGTTCCAGTCACTTTCTAGATGCCCCCAACTAGAATAAATTGCATCAAAAACATTCACGTACAAGTAGTTGCACACAAAAGGCTTTGTCAAGACTAAAACAAACAAATATACTCCAGGTAAATAAAAGACCACAAAGACATTCATCAACTTCATGCTTGCATAGAGGTACCCTGGTAAGACCTTATCAATCATACATCCAACCAATTATTTTTTCGAAGACCAAACAAGAGTCAAACAAAAAACAAAGATTGCCCGGCCAGCCAGCAAGAGTCGGGTAATCACCACCAAAAGATCAAAAACAAAGAATCCCCAGCAACCAACAAGGCTGGATGAACACCAACAAAACCCCTGACACAGACCGGATGACAATTCCCAGAAAAAGACAAACAAAAGAAAGCACATCTCAACGCTTGGCACATGAGCTAGAGCAGTAAGCCGCCATCACTGCCAAAGGATCAGTTACCGCAAGAAGGAGCATCCGGGGGCACAACACCAGATGGGGGTGTATACTCATCGGGCCTTACAAAAGGAGGCTTACCGGACGGGGTTTCATACTCATCAAACACCAGATGGGGGTGTATACTCATCAGGCCTTACAAAAGGGGGCTTACCGGGCGAGGGTTCATACTCGTCAAAACCAGATGGGGGTTCGTACTCATCAGCCGAAGGGATCAGCTATCGCCAGAAGAAGCGTCCTAGAAGCACACTTTTCCTGAAAGATCAACCGCCACAAGACGGAGCATCTGAAGGACAACCGGGCAAGAGGGTCAACTCCTTTACCCTCCAGTCGATCTCCTTGGCACAAAAGGCCAACAGTGGACTAGTCGGGTAAAAGGGGGGCAGCTGTAGATCCCAAATCTTGCCCGACCTCATAATAAAGACCAGAAAACCTCCTTTTCGAAGATGGAAGAAGCCTAAGAAGCCACTAGGAGAGACTATTAGGCCCCATACTAGGATAGGAGGGTTTTCTGGCACAAAAATAAGGATTTTTGCCTTTGAGGTTCGAGACCGTCGTCTCGCCTTGCACAAGTGGTGAGACCGCCGTCTTGTTTGGCGAGACGGTCGTCTCGCCATTCCTGCAAGGCGAGACGGTCGTCTCGACCTTGTCAGACGAGACGGCCCGTCTCGACCTGACAGGCGCAAATTCCTATAAATAGGGGCTCCATTCCTCTCATTCCACACAGTTCTTCACTTCTCTCTCTAGACTTTTCTTCAAATTCTCTTTCTAGAACCCCTCCGAAGCATTTCTGGAGTTTCTGAGAGTCTTCTAGAGTGTTTTTTGAGCGTTTTTGGCTATGTAAAGAGCGGAGGGCTGCCAAAAAGAACCCTATTCTCAAAGAATTAATAGAAAAGCTTGCTTCGGAGGTTTATACTTTCTCTCTCTACCTTTTACTGCCTTCTTTTAAATTACGCAATAGATATTAGGGCCATGTAGTCATAAATTTAAATTCCGCAAATAAAAGGTGTAGACCCCAAATCTTGCCCGACCTCCAAATAAAGAGCAGAAGACCTCCTATTCGAAGATGGACGAAGCCTAACAAGCCACTAGGAGAGACTATTAGGCCCCATACTAGGATAGGAGGGGTGTTCTGTACAAAAAATAAGTTTTCTCGCCTCTTTGGGACGAGACCGCCGTCTCGAAATCGAGACCGCCGTCTCGCCTCAGGCAAGTGGCGAGACCGCCGTCTCGTCAAATGAGACGGCAGTCTCGCCAACTGCAAATGGCGAGACGACGGTCTCGCTTTCCCAGAAAGCGGTCTCGCCACATGCGAAGGACGAGACGGCGGTCTCGTTTGGAGAGACGGCGATCTCGTCACCTGCGCATGACGAGACGACGGTCTTGTTTGGCGAGACGGTGGTCTCGACCTTGTCAGACGATAATGGCGGTCTCACCACTGCCAGGCGCGAAAACCTATAAATAGGGGTCCTCCCCCCTTCATTTCCACACACCACAAAGCTTTTTCCTCTCCCTTTTCTCTAAAACTTCTCTCTAGAATCCCTCCGACGCATTTCCGGAGCTTCTGAGTGCCTTTTTGTGTGTTTTTTCGACGTCTAGAAGAGTTTCACGTGTCGTGTAGAGTGAAGGGCTGCCAAAAAGCACCCATTTTTGTTAAAGAAATAAAAAAAGAAAGCTTGCTTCGGAGGTTTAAATTCTCTCTCTCTACTTTTACTGCTTTAATTTTAAATGATGCAATAGATTAGGGTCATGTAGTCATAAATTTAAATTCTGCATAATAAAAGGGTAAAAACGTTATTTTCATCGGTTTTAATATTTTTAGATAGCTGGCTATCATAGGGAACCCGAAAGGGGCGTAGTAAAGGAACTAATACTTCCTTTACATGTAACTAACTCCCTTACCCAACTCTGGTTCTAATGACCAAAGTTGGTTTTCGAAAACCAACGCCTTTTAAAACCCCTTTTCCGATGTTTCCGATAAAAACATCGGTGGCGACTCCACAGAACCCTACAAAATTAGTCCTTGGGTTAGCCCGGTTATCGGACAACCTAAAGGCGTTGTAACCACCCATAAAAAACGCGAAAATCAAGAGGGTCGAAAAAACCATCACGTCGCTCCGACCGACCTTGTCTCTCTTTTGAGACGGCGGCGACGGATGGCGACTCCACTGGGGAAGCCTCGAGAGTTGATCCCATTTAGTGATGGGCCGGCTTAAAAAATAAATAAACCAAGAAAATAACGCTTTTTGCCCTTAACTTGTATTATAACATGTTTTATTGCTTGGCTTTAAATAATTGTTGTCTGTTTATACTTCCGCAATTGTGTGAAATACAAATTGTACACAAACCCTTGCACACAACAGTTCCCTCTATACCCGGGGGCAAGTGAGAAATCCATAGGGAGTGGGTGGCAGGTACGGTTCGCTGTAGTGAGGGCCTTGAGCCCACCGGTGTGATCGGAAACCACCACTCAAGGTGATAACCTTCCTCTTTTGGCAACAAGACTGACTATGGCCTTAGTGCTAAGCATGGTCGGACGGCTGGAGAGTGGGGACCCTATAATGGGGGCACCTTGGGGGCCTTAGCCTGGTGAGAACAGTTAGAACCAACCCTTGTCAATGCACTTTTCTGCAGGAAAACCCTACCTCGTGATAAAAACGAATTCTCGCCTGTTCGCGGATGACTGAATTGTGTGTGCATATGTTTGTTGCATTTGTCTGTTGCATAGCATAAACAAAAAACAAAACACAAAAACCAAAAAATATTTTCGCAAATAAACACCCTTATCTCGGACAGTCTGCCTTTTAGCTAGCCTGGTTTCAGGTTCTTTGTAAGCTAAGTAGCCACGCAGTTCCGACAGAAGAGATAAGGGACGCTAAATATTCTTTCGCATAAAGCCATATTTTATCTCGGACAGTCTGCCTTTTAGCTAGCCTGGTTTCAGGTTCTTTGTAAGCTAAGTAGCCACGCAGTTCCGACAGAAGAGATAAAAGGCTATAAAATAAACAAATAAACATTAAATAAAAATCAAAAGTCCATTTCCAAAAACATAAATAAGACCTGGTCCCAAAATATTGCACTCATAGAACATTCATATAGATAGTCTATTCTTCAATAAAAAAATACACGCAATTACCATACATCATATAGAAAAACATGATAAATAAGAAAATAAACACTTACATTCATCCAAATAAGCATCCTTTTCATCAAACATGCATTTTGGTTTTAGAAATGGAGGGGACAAGTAGACAACCAAAGAAGGTGGAAATTCCCCGTTTCCATACTGAGAGATTGGAACGGCTAAGCACGACAATGCCATCAGAGGTCCGCACTGACTTTGAAAAATCTTATGGAAGGATTTTGGACCTTCTAAAGATCAGTGTCGATCAGGTGTTCTTAAGGGCACTAATCCACTTCTGGAATTCAAATCTGCGGTGTTTCGAATTTCCGCAGTTCGACTTGGTGCCTACATTAGAGGAGTATGAAACCATGTTGAAATGACCCAAGTCAGCCGGGGTCCATGTCCGCCACGAGGCATACACTCCTGCAGCACCAGTCGCTGCCCTTATTCAACTACCATTCCGTCAGAGTTCCCTGATAAGGAAGGGGAACGCCCAGGGTTGGAAAGTATCAATGCTAGAAGACCACCTGTCCTACCTGGCTGAAAGGGCAGAGTGGGTCGCCTTCAACAAAACCCTGGCACTCATAATTTTTGGAACGGTCTTGTTCCCCTTCCACTTCGACACAGTAGATCAGGCCGTCATGGACGCCTTCTTCGCCTGGGACGTGAACTCGAAGAGTCCCCTGCCTGCAATTCTTGCCGACACCCTGCTCTCGGTGGAATTCTGCCACCAGAAGCAGGGAAAAACACTCCGCTGCTGCTCTTCATTGCTGTTTGTGTGGAGCGCCACGCACCTTTACGCCTCCAGCCACATGGGGATATTCCCCGACCCTTTAAGGAGCTTCTCCAAGATCCCCCTCCAACGTCGTCTGACTTCAGAATGGAGGGATGAGTGGGAACGAAAGGACGCCAACAGTTTATCCTGGGTCTGTCCTTGGTTCCGACCCGGCCCAGTTCTCATCAGATGTGGGGACTATCCGAGCGTACCCTTGATAGGACTCAGGGGTTGCATAGCCTACTCACCTAGAGTAGCTATGAGGCAGCTCATGAGGACCCAAACTACTATTTCCCGAGGGGAGCTCGGAGGACTGTGCTTCTTTGGAGACCCGTGCACAATCGCCAACTCACTAGCTGTGAGAAAAGCATGGGAGAGGCCAGTCTACATGGGGGACAGAGAGCTAGGAAAAGCTCGGGTGGCTGTCACCAGTGACTATGAGGCGTGGAGAAAGAGAAGAGGGATGGCTCAACCATCCACCACACCTACTACGAGCGCCAATAATGAAGGGCTGCAGGCTCAGATTGATGCCTTGACCCAGAGGATAGAAATCATGGGAGCCCAGATGAGGACCCTTGAAGAGAAAGAGCAAGAATCTATCCTCATAATTGATGGTCTGCGAAGGCAAGGCAAGAAAAAGGATCATGAAATAGAGCGCCTCAAGGACTAGTGTGCTGACTCCAACAAACAAGCTATCCGGGCATCCAAAACTGCCAGAACCAGCTCGAATAGCCAACTGCAGGAGATAACCGCCAAGTCAGCACGCCTTGAGGCCGAATCATCAAAGCAGGCTCAAACGATCAAGGAGTTGTCGCAAGAGCTCCTCAAGACTCGGTTAGATATCCGCCAAGAGCGAGAGGCCAACCGAAGACTCAACAGAAGTCTCGCTGAGCTACGCTGCAAAGAAAGAGATGGGCTAGCTCAGTACGGCCAGCTACTACAAGAGAAAGACCGAGCCGTTGAAAAGCTCGATGAACTACAAGACTTGGTCGTTCATCAGGAGGCGAAGATCAAAGAGGCTCAAAAGTACAGTGAAGATATGAGCCAGGCGGTCCACAAGCAAGGCGAAGCACTTGCTCATCACGTCCGGGAGGCCGAGAGAGAGCTACAGAGGGATCAGAACCCGCCTGTGGGTTTCTTTAAAGTTTTCCGCTTTTGCCAAAAGTTGCTTCGCAGTATAGAATAGGGGAATGTACACCTTCTGTCAAATAAATAAAATTTTCTTTATTCAAATGACTGTCTACTCGCATGCATAAGCATTCATTTGCATATTTAAATTTTCCCCTCCTTCACACCTAATAAATAAGATAATAAAAAGGAAGGATTAACTAACATGTCTTCCAAATCAGAAGAATGGAGCGAAAGCCACTCCTAATAAAGCTTACCCCAACGGTCGACTCGCCGCAAGAGGAAAATAAGCCTCGGCCGTTGGTCCTTAAAAAAGAGGGGGCAAGGACACCAGTGCGACTATTTATGCCACGTCCTTTCCCCTACGAATCAAATAAAGCTGTACCGTGGAGATATGGAGAATCTCCACCAATAAAAGAAGAAATAACAAACATAGCCAGTATTGGGGGCACAACTAGAAGTGGAAGAGTCTACTCCCCCCAATGACACACAGGAAAATGTCCTCCAAAATAAAGGAAAAAAATAAAAAGACCGAAGAAGAAAAAGAAAATAAAGAATCCAAGGAGGAGACAGAGGAATTACTCCAGTTCATAAGGCAAAGTGAGTATTCCATTATAGACCAGCTCAATCGCACACCTGCAAAGATTACATTGCTATCTTTGATAATGAGCTCGGAACCGCACAGAAACGCCCTGCTGAAGGTCTTGAGCGAGGCGCATGTACCTCACACAATATCCCAAGAAAAGGTTGAGAGGATCGTCGGTTACATTACGGCAAGCGATCACCTCACCTTCACAGAAGAAGAACTCCCCCTCGAGGGGTCAAACCACAACAAGCCCTTGCACATCTCAGTCAAGTGCAAGGAATACCTCATCGCCAAAGTTCTTGTGGATAACGGGTCATCCTTGAACGTGATGCCCAAGTGCACACTAGACAAGTTGAATATCCAAGGAACCCATTTGCGCCCAAGCAGCACCATCGTTCGAGCCTTCGACGGATCCAAACGAGAAGTAGTGGGAGAGGTCAATTTGCCAATTCAGGTCGGACCCACTATCTTCGATGTCGATTTCCATGTAATGGATATTACTCCGGCATATAGTTGTCTCCTCGGCAGGCCTTGGATTCACGACGCTAAGGCAGTACCTTCAACGCTCCACCAGAAAGTCAAGTTCATAGTAGATGACAAACTGGTCACGGTCCAAGCAGAAGATGATATCCTGATCAGTGGACCGTCTACCCAGCCTTATGTGGATGCGGCTGAAGAGGCCCTTGAAACATCTTTTCAAGCGCTCAAAATTGCCTGCATAGAGCGACTTCCCAGAAACGCAAAGGTAGCCCGTATGATGTTGAAACATGGTTATCATCCTGGCCAAGGACTGGGGGCAGATTCCCAAGGCATGAGGGAACCCCCAGAATTCAAAGACAATCCTTGCAAATATGGCCTAGGATATGACCCTACTAAGGGCCGAGCAGAAAGAAGAAAAGGGAAGTCTCCCCTCCGCACACTCAAACAAATTTTCCAAAGTGGAGGGGTGCAAGCGTCAAGAGCCACCTTAGTCATTAGGAAATCTTTTTCTTCGTTTAAGGGATGTAAACCCCATTGTTAGAGATTATCCCCCGGGGCGAGCCCGACCCCCGGGCATTTCAGGGCACATATTCCCTTATTAATTAATAAAGAATAATTCTTACTATCTGCTTCTCTTCTCTCTATTTTTGACTAGACCTCATGAATAACCCTGTCTAAGTAAACAAAAAAAGAAGAAGAGTAAAAAGCGCATCCAAATAATCAACATTTACCATTGCTATTGCCATCAAAGCTAGTTGATTAGAAGCACATAAAAATAAGACTTCACTTCATCCATAAAAGAAAAGTCATGCTTCGCCAATACTGTGAACAAAAAAATCCACAAAACAAAAAAAAAGAGAAAAAAGCCCAAAGAAGCCAAATGCCAAAGAAAAGGGGCAAACTACCCGGTAGGAAACCCACTAAGGGGGCTACGCAAAAGATAGGGTCGACCCGGTAGGATACACGAACAAAAATAAAGGGTAGCCTAGGCAAAAGTTAGGGTTACAAAATAAGGTCCGCTAGGATTCCCAAAAATGCCAAAAGAAGGAACCTAGACAAAAGTTAGGGCCAAGACACAGTATCCTAGTTCGAAAACCCAAAGGGCGTTCTAGGGAAATCAGCCAGCCATTAAAAAGCAATAAAAATGAAACCAAAGAGCGCAAAATACAAAAAAAAAAAGAGAGAAAAAATGTTTCCTTAGACAAAGCCTAAACACCTAGGCCTAACCTTAGCCAGCCATGCTTACAAAAACTTTATCAATAAAAAATTAACCTTCTAAAACACAAACCATTGAAATTTGCCTCTTTACTTCTTTTCTCTTGACCCTCACATCAATATTCTAATAATTAATTTGGGAATATGGAGGCGTATAGTCAACAAGAGGATTGAAACCCCTAAAGCGAGGAAAAAGGGGCACTACATGACAAAGAGTGCTGCAAAAGAAAAAAGAGAAGAAAAGAAAAAAAAAAGAAAAAAAAAAAGAAGAAAGAGAAAGAAAGAAAAGAAAGGAAAATTATCCTTCGGTCACAAGACGTCCGACATGGTACAACTAAAAGTAAACACAGCAAATCAGAGGGCACTCAGCGCAACGAGACACGTTGGTTAAATCCTTCTGAAAACTTAATCAAAATAGGCATTATAGGACATCAAACATGAAAACATTGCATGCATAAAAATGTTTTTGAACCATGTCCTATTTTCTTTTCAAAAAAAAAAAAAAAAACCTTCCGTAAATCGAGACCGCCGTCTCGGTTACCCTCCAAGGCGAGAACACCGTCTCGATCCACCAGACCGCCGTCTCGACTCAGGCGAAAACGAGACCGCCGTCTCATTTAAGCCCAACGTCGAGACCGCCGTCTCGATGGACCGGACCGCCGTCTCGATTTGGAGGAGACATGAGACCACCGTCTCGCCTTCCTAGACGGTGGTCTCGAATTGGAAAAAAATCCTATAAATAGGGGGCGTGCTTGGGGGGTTTCTCACAACTCTCCTTGCCTCCTAAACCTCCCTTTCTAAACTCTTGCACTCCCAAGCCCCCTCTAGTCAAGATGTTTGGTAGAAGCGCCTCCAGGAAGAGAAGGAGCACTGCCGGGGCCAGCAGTTCTGCGGCACCGCCACCCCAGGACCCTTCTCAGCTGTCACCACAACACCAGGCCCGTCTTGACAATATCCGAACCTATCAGTGGCACCCGATGCTGAGACTTGATTTCAGCATCCTGGCGGAATTTGGGTGGGAGGACGACGTCCGAACCCACATAGACAGCATCGGGTGGGGCTTTCTGCTACAGCCACCACCTACACATGTGTACCCACAAGCGGTACTCGAATTCTTGGCCTCGGTCTCCTACTCCGAGGTCCCCTCCACAGTCCCGGGCCTGCAACCCACTAAGATGGTGACCTACTTCATGGGTGGAAGCTACCAGGCCATCACGCTCGATGAGTTCAACATGGCCATCGGGTTCGTCCGGCCCGAGGACACATTGACCCAGGGATACCGTGAGGCCATCTGCTCCCAGCCCACCAACCTCACTGCCGCTGAAATGTGGCATGAGCTCACAGGAGCTACCACGCTACCCACGCTGATGAGGGGCTCCACGTTGCCCCCAGCACTCCGCATCTGCCACAAGCTGCTGGCAGGAACAATCCATGGGAGGAAAGAGAGTCAGGGCAATGTATCCCTCCCTGACCTCTTCGTACTTTACTGAATGAGCCAGAAGCGGCGTTGCAACCCCGGCTACTTCTTCTTGAGAGCCCTCAAGGACTTCGGGAACAGATCCGCGGGGGCCATCCTCGTGGCTCACCTCATCACTCCCCTGGCAGAAAGATGGGGGTGCCCTGGCCGGGAAGAGCTGGCCTCCAACTTGCGACCCGAGACAATCAACGGGTCAGTCCTGGTCAGCATGGGAATGCTGATACGTCGAGGGACCCAGTTGGCCCTCCATCCCACACTGGATTTTGCACTAGATCTCCAGGGGCTGGTGGCGATGCAGGATATCCCCACGTCCCCAGAATTCCAGCAGCAGCAGCAACAACAACCACCGTCGTACACGGATGACTTTCCTGGCATGAACCGCAACATGAATGATCTGCGCCGGCAGTTCGACCAAATGACGGTGCGGCAAGAAGCCTACCATACCCGGCAAGAGGAGATGTACCAGCATCAGCAGGTGATGCGGCAGGAATGGACAACATTCTAGCAGGAGTACCGCGACGAAGTCCGAGAGCAAGCGGACTTCCGGTATCACCTCTACCAACAATTTGCCCACAGATCATGTCCAGAAGATAGCCCTTAGGGATGGTACTTGCCTAAATAAAAGTGGTTGTAATAAAATTTCCCATAAATAAAATTTTATTTCATGCATCTCTTTGCTACCCCTTTACAAAAGCTAGCGTAACAAAAAAAAACTTAAAAAGGAAAAAAGCATACGTTCAATAAGAAAAGCCAAAATCCTAAATCGCGAGAAAAAAGAGATAAAACCGCGAGAAAAAGGCAGGATTAAGACAAGCCATCACATCAACCAACAAAACTTCGACTACCAAGTAAAAGTCGAATAAAAAACAAGACTCATCCAGCAACCAACGAAACTGGATGTAGCACAAAATCCCCGGCACAGTCTGGATGACCATTCAAAGAGGTCCAAATACATCACAGAAATCCCTCCCCAAGGAGTCGGCGCATGAGCTAGAGCAGTAAGCCGCCACCATAGCCAAAGGATCAGCTACCGTAAGAAGGGGCATCCAGAGGCACCAAACCAGACGAGGGTTCGTGCTCGTCAACCAAGGGGTCAGCTACCGCGTCAAAGGAGCATCCCGAGGTTTCACATCGGCGCATGAGCTAGAGCAGTAAGCCGCCACCACGGCCAAAGGATCAGCTACTGCAAGAAGGAGCATCCGGAGGCTTAACACCAGATGGGGGTGTGTACTCATCAGGCCTTACAAAAGGGGGCTTACTGGGCGGGGGTTCATACTCGTCAAACACTAGATGGGGGTGTGTACTCATCAAGCCTTACAAAAGGGGGGCTTACCGGGCGAGGGTTCATACTCATCAAACCAGATGGGGGTTTGTACTTATCAGCCGAAGGGATCAGCTATTGCCAGAAGAAGCATCCTAGAAGCGCACAACACTTCCCCAGAAGATCAGCCGCCGCAAGACGGAGCATCTGAAGGGCAACCGGGCAAGAGGGTTAACTCCTTTACCCTCCAGTCGATCACCTTGGCACAAAAGGCCGGCAGTTGACTAGTCGGGTAAAGGGGGGGCAGCTGCAGACCCAAATCTTGCCCGACCTCCAAATAAAGAGCAGAAGACCTCCTATTCGAAGATGGACGAAGCCTAACAAGCCACTAGGAGAGACAATTAGGCCCCATACTAGGATAGGAGGGGTGTTCTGTACAAAAAATAAGTTTTCTCGCCTCTTTGGGATGAGACCGCCGTCTCGAAATCGAGACCGCCGTCTCGCCTCAGGCAAGTGGCGAGACCGTCATCTCGTCAAACGAGACGGCGGTCTCGCCAACTGCAAATGGCGAGACGGTGGTCTCGCTTTCCCAGACGCCGGTCTCGCCACATGCGAAGGACGAGACGGCGGTCTCATTTGGAGAGACAGCGGTCTCGTCACCTGCGCATGACGAGACGACGGTCTCGTTTGGTGAGACGGCGGTCTCGACCCTGTCAGACGAGAACGGCGGTCTCACCACTGCCAGGCGCAAAAACCTATAAGTAGGGGTCCTCCCCCCCTCATTTCCACACACCACACAGCTTTTTGCTCTCCGTTCTCTCTAAAACTTCTCTCTAGAATCCCTCCGACGCATTTTCGGAGCTTCTGAGTGCTTTTTTGAGTGTTTTTTCGACGTCTAGAAGAGTTTCCCGCGTCGTGTAGAGTGAAGGGCTGCCAAAAAGCACCCATTTTTGTTAAAGAAATAAAAAAAGAAAGCTTGCTTCGGAGGTTTAAATTCTCTCTCTCTACTTTTACTGCTTTAATTTTAAATGATGCAATAGATTAGGGCCATGTAGTCATAAATTTAAATTCCGCATAATAAAAGGGCAAAAACGTTATTTTCACCAGTTTAAATATTTTTAGATAGCTGGCCTATCATAGGGAACCCGAAAGGGGCGTAGTAAAGGAACTAATACTTCCTTTACACGTAACTAACTCCCTTACCCAACTCTGGTTCTAATGACCAAAGTTGGTTTTCGAAAACCAACGCCTTTTAAAACCCCTTTTCCGATGTTTCCGGTAAAAACATCGGTGGCGACTCCACAAAACCCTACAAAATTAGTCCTTGGGTTAGCCCGGTTATGGGAAAATCCAAGGACGCCCTTTCGAAAACCTCGCCCCTAGGTTAGCCCGGTTATTGGACAACCTAAAGGCGTTGTAACCACCCATAAAAAACGCGAAAATCAAGAGGGTCAAAAAAACCATCGCGTCGCTCCGACCGACCTTGTCTCTCTTTTGAGACGACGCCGACAAAAGGGTAAAAGCGTATTTTCCCAGTTTAATTATTTAAATAAGCTGGCCTGTCATAGGGAACCCGAAAGGGGCGTCGTAAAGGAACTAACCCTTCCTTTACACGTAACTAACTCCCTTACCCAACTCTGGTTCTAATGACCAAAGTTGGTTTTTCAAAAACCAACGCCTTTTTAAACCCTTTTCCGATGTTTCCGGTAAAAACATCGGTGATGACTCAAGAGAACCCTTCAAAACTAGCTCTTGGATTAGCCCGGTTATCGGACAATCCAAGAGCACTCTTTCGAAAACCTCGCCCCTAGGTTCAGCCCGGTTATCGGACAACCTAAAGGCGTTGTAACCATACCAATAAAAACATGAAAGTCGGAACCATCGCGTCACTCCGACCGCCTCGTTTTGACAGCGGCGACAAGTATGAACCCCCCATCTGGCTGGTGCAGTCCACTTTGTAGGACTGGTGGTGGAGGCGGCTTACTGCTCTAGCTCATGCGCCAACTCCATGGGGAGTGATTTTGCTTTGGTAAATGTTTTTGATTTTTGTAGTCGTCCAGTGTACTGAGATTCTTTGATTTTGGGCTTTTCCAATAGCCATCTAGCATGTTGATTGATGGGGATTCTTTGTTTTGATCTTTTTTGTTGTGGTCATCTGACTTTGCTGGTTATCGGGGATTTCTGGTGATTTTGGGTAACGCCTCTGAGCAGGTGGGCATTTTTGCTTGTTTGCCTTTTTTCTCTTTGTTGGGAGAATGGTGGCTAATAACTTGGGATTAATCTCACCTTTTTCCGCGGTTTATTCTTTTTCTCGCAATTTTGGACTTTGGCTTTTTTCGGGATAGCGCACAAGCCTTTTTACTTTTTAGTCTCTTTTTATTACGTTGGCTTTTTCTTTTTCGGAAGAGAATAAATACAAACAACTTTACCCAAATGATTTTATTTATATATATCATGAAATTTGTACAATGATTATATATATATATATATATACAATGATGCTCCTAAGGCGGCGGCGGGCTCGATTGCGAGGCTGAAGACGGCTCAGGAGGAGGAAACTGCCTGAACATGTGTCTCTGAAACTCTTCCTGGCTTCGGATCATGCCGAGCACATGTTGGATGATCGTGTCCAGGCCCTGGATCTCTCCTTCGTACCTTTAGCTGATGGTCTCCAGTCGCGTCTCGAAGACGTCCTGTCTCAGGGACATCTGGTCCAACTGCTGGTGAATGTCATCCATATGACGATGGATACCAGGAAAATCATCCTCGTACTGCTGCTGCTACTACTTGAACTCCGGGGGTATCGGGAGCTCCTGCGACGCTTCCAGATCCTGGATGTCTAGGGTCATGGTGAGCGCCGGGTGGAGGGCCACCTGGGACCCCTGCCTGTGAGCATCCCCATGCTGAAGAGAATGGACCCGCTAATATACTTGGGTCTGAGGATGGAGGGAATGTCCTCCCCGTCGGTGCACCCCCATCTCTCGGCCAGTGGGGTGATGAGAGGAGCCATGAGGATGGCTCCAATGGGGCGGCTCCCGAAGTCCTTCAGAGCCCTCAAGAAGAAGTAGCCGGGTTACACTGGCGTCCGTGTAGCATGCAGTGCAGCACGAAGAGATCGGGCTGAGTGATCTTCCCCTGACTCTCCTTCCGTGCATGGATCGTCCCCGCCAGCAGCTTATGGTAGATGCGGAGAGGAGGGCTGAGTGCTGACCCTTTCATCAAGGTCGGTAGAATCTGCGATCTGGTGAGATCCTCCCATATCTCACAGGTTGTGAGGGAGCTGGTCGCTCACAGATGGCTCCCTGATATTTCGGCGTCAGGGTGTCCACGGGCTGGTTGAAGCCCTGTGTGATGTTGAAATCATCCAATGTCATCGTTCGGTAGGTCCCATTCATGTAGTACGAGACCATCCTCGCTGGAGGGACACCCGGGAATATCATAGGCATGTCGATCATCGTGACGCAGGTGAGGAACTCCATCACGACTTGCTTATAGATGTCGGTCGGAGGGTCCTGGAGGAGGAAGTCCCACCCAATGCTATGGATGTATCCCCGCACATCCTCTTCCCAACCAAACTTGGCCAGGATACCGTAGTCTAACCACAACATGGGGTGCCAAGAGTAGCCTCTGATGTGTTCCAGCCTGGCCTGGTGCTGCGGTGTGAGCTGAGTAGGATCTGGAGGAGCTTGTGGTGCGGGAGCGCTCGGGCCGGCCCCCCGACCTCTCTTTTAGGGCCTGGAAGATTCTTCTTGTTGCATTTTGGGCAAAGACACTCAAAGATGTATGAGAATGTATGAGAAGATGCAAAAATGGAGTGCTTTAAACTGACCCAAAAGCCCCCTTTATATAGAAATTTTTATTTTTGGTCGGGACCACTGTTTGGGATTCGGGACGGCGGTCTCGAATTTTTGAAGTTCGGGACCGCTGTCTGGAATGTCGAGACGGCGGTCTCACCAATTGTAATGTAGCGAGATGACCATCTCGCCAAACAAGAAGGTGGTCTCACCTTTAGCAAATGGCGAGACAGTCGTCTCGCTTTCAACGAATGACGAGACGGCAGTCTCACCATTGATCGATGGCGAGACGGCGGTTCGCCAAATGAGACGGCGATCTAGGCCTTTCGAAGGGATTTTTTTTATAGGAAAATATAGGACCTTGTTCAAAAACATCTATGCATGTAATGTTTTCATGTTTTGTGTCCTATAATGATACTTCGTTGATTTTTTCAGAAGGATTAATTGGTGTGTCTTTTGAAGACGAGGTCCTTCTGATGTCATTTTTTTAGCTGTACTTATTTGTACCATTGCGGACTTAATATGACCGAAGAATAATTGTTGGTTGAGGAGCAAACATGCCATGTTGGTGCATTTTTCCTTCCTCTAGAGATTTCAATCCTCTTGTTGATTATATGCCTCCATATTCCCCCACTAATTATTAGAATGTTATGATATGGGTCAAGAGAAGAGAAGTAAGAGGATAGTTTATTCAATGGCTTGTGTTTTAGACGGTTGAATTTTTATTTGAAAGGGGTTTTGTAAGAATGGTTGGCCAAGGTTGGTCAAAGTGTTTAAGCTGGTGTTAAACAAACATCTTGTTTTGAGGATTCGCGTCTTAGCCAATTTCTATTACTTTCTATGGCTAATTGACTTCCCTAGACTGCCCTTTGGGTTTTCATATTAGGATACTGTGTTTCGGTCCTCACTTTTGTCTAAGTTCCTTTCTTCTTGTTTTGGGAATCCTAGCGGACCTTATTTTGCAACCCTAACTTCTGCCTAGGCTACCCTTTATTGTTGTTCGGGTTTCCTAGCAGGTTAACCCTAATTTTTGCGTAGCCCCCTTGGTGGGTTTCCTACTGGGTAATTTGCCCTCTTTTTTTTGGCCTTTGACTTCTATGGGCTTTTTTTGATTTATTTTCTTTTTTTACACAATTGGCGAAACACGGTTTTATTATGATGAGGTAAAACCTTATTCTGTGTTTCTAGTCAATCAACTTGATTATTATTGCGATGGTGTGTTTTGATTATTTCGACACACTTTTAAAAATGTTTGCTTAAACATGGTTATTACGAGGTCTAGTCATGAATAGCAAGAAGATAAGCAAATGGTAAGAAATATATTCTTATTAATTAATAGGGGAATATGTGCCCAAAAGATGCCCGGGGGTCGGGCTAGCCCCGGGGGATAATCTCTAACAATCATTGGGTTTACATCCTTTAAGAAAGGAAAAAGAACTCATAATGACTAGAGTTGCTCTTGACGCTTGTATCCCTCCGCTTCAGAAGATCTGCTTGAGTGTGCGAAGGGGAGACTTCCCTTTTCTTCTTTCTGCTCGACCCTTTGTAGGGTCTTATCCTAGGCCATGCTTTAAAGGATTGTCCCTGAATTCCGGTGGCTCCTTCATTCCTTGGGAGTCTGCCCCGAGCCCTTGGCCAAGATGGTAACCATACTTCATCATCATGCAGACTACCTTCGTATTACTAGGAAGTCTTTCTACATTGGCGATTTCAAGCGCTTGAAAAGATGTTTCAAGGGCCTTTTCAGCCGCATCAACATAGGGTTGAGTAGACGGTCCACTGATCAAGATATCATCTTCAGCTTGGACTGTGACCAGTTTGTCATCTACTATGAACTTGACTTTCTGGTGGAGCGTTGAAGGTACTGCCTTAGTGTCATGAATCCAAGGTCTGCCAAGGAGAAAACTATACGCTGGAGTAATGTCCATCACGTGGAAATCGACGTTGAAGATAGTGCGTCCGACTTGGATTGGCAGGTTGATTTCCCCCACTACCTCTCGTTTGGATCTGTCGAATGCTCGAACGATAGTGCTACTTGGACGCATGCGAGTTCCTTGAATAGTCAACTTGTCAAGTGTGCACTTGGGCATCACGTTCAAGGATGACTCGTTATCCTTAAGAACTTTAGCGATGAGATACTCCTTGCATTTGATGGAAATATGCAAGGGCTTATTGTGGCTCGACCCCTTAGGGGGGAGTTCTTCATCTGTGAAGGTGAGGTGATCACTGGCTGTGATGTAGCCGACGATCCTTTCAACTTTTTCTTGGAATATTGTATGAGGTACGTGCGCTTCGCTCAAAACCTTCATCAGGCCGTTTCTGTGAGGTTCCGAACTCTGTTAGAATCGCGCAGCGGAATGTTCGCGTTTAGGGACAAAACCCAATAGGGGGGTGAATTGGTTTCTTAAACAAAAAATAGGGTTTTGAAATTTTTTCCAAATTTCACCGATTAAAATGATTTGTAAAGTAAAGAGATAAGGGAGAGAAGATTACATAGATGATTTATACTGGTTCGGATCAAAAGACCCTACGTCAAATTGCTAATCACTCTAAAAGAGGATTAACGTTGTCACTATAATCACAAGTTACAACAGATTACAATTTGAAAAAGATAAGGAATAGAAAACACCTCTCTTGAGTCACACAAGAGATGAACAACAGCTTTTCCTAGAGACCGAACAACACACAATCCACCAAGAAACCCACTCAGTGATTCTTATCGCTTCCAGCCCACACTAGGTTTTCAAAAATCCCTTTTTCTTCCCTATAGAAAGTTCTCACAATCATAGCTCTTAACTTTTGTATGAAAAATGTTTGTTATTTTACAAAGAGCCTTAGAGAACCTTAAGTAGAGAGAATAGGGTATGGGAAATGATGATTTTCGAAAACATAAGAATTGGGAATAGGGTTTTCATAAATTGGTTCAGATTTGAATTTCAAAACTCATAACAGACGTAGATAATCGATTATCTTGAGGGATAATCGATTATTATAGAGCCATTTTCGCAGAGGAGTAAAACAGGACCAGGATAATTAATTATCAGTGTGAATAATCGATTATCTGGTTGGGATAATCGATTATCCTGAGTGATAATCGATTATCACAGTGTGTTTTTGATAAAAAATGAACTTTTAGAGGTTTTAGAGGATGGACTATGTGTTGCCTATCTTGGACTCTAATTTTACAGACTCAAAAAGACAAAAACAGAGTTATTACAAGTAAATACACATGATTATAAGTCTTCAAGTCTTTAAGTCCTTTGTTCTTGAATCATCATCAAAATCTTCAAGCTTCATATCCTTGTATGTTTAACAATCTCCCCCTTTTTGATGATGATCAAAATTTGCTTTAAAGCCCTTTAAAATAACCTGTTTTATCTGTCACAACTAACAAAACTATTAAACATACCAGACATTATTAAAATTATTAAACATAAGAGGCTTTAAATAATTTCTCCCCCTATTTTGATTATAATCAAAAAATGAAAGCTCCCTCTCAATAAGTGCATAAGATAGAAAACAACTCCCCCTCAATCAATGCAAAAATAAAATTTTATTCATTAAAGCAATGTAGTACAAACAAGAAATATTTGAAGAGATTAGAAATCTTCACTCTCATCACTATTAAACTGCGCATCAAATCTGTCCTCTAAATTACACATCCGATCATCTACATCCGAAATACGTCTGATAATTTCTTGATGTCGTTCTTGAGATATAGAGAAGAATTCCTGCATTCTCTGATTCATGTCGAACAACATGTCTTCCATGGAAGGGCTAGATGGAGGGTGAGTAGCAGATGATGTTCCAGCAGTATGAACATTACCAACAGGCATATCAGCAGCAGGTATGTCCTCATCATCAGAATCTTGAGCCACATTAGCCATGTGAGGAGCATCATCTTTATGAACATAAACTCCGTTTATGTTCACCATTTGCAGCTGAATAAGCGTGCTATCCAGCATTCTGTTTGAATTAAGTGTCCAGACCCGTTGTTCCCCTTCAACATTGACACCTTTGTATTCAAGAATCCTGGAGATGAGAAGAGCGTATGGAATCATGACGGTTGGGTGACACTTCGCCTTGAGCATTGTCAATGTGACAAGGCTTGACCAATCAATTGGCTCGTTATTCATGATGGCATGGATAATGCGAAGGTCAGCAGAAGAACATTGTGCATGGTTGGTTGCCCGATGACACAGAATCCATACAAGAAGATGCAACAACAGACATTCTTCTTTCTTCAAAGGCCCGACCAAAGGTTGCCGATCAATTTCCACGGCAGGGTTGCGAAGAAAAGAACGGTATGCCAGAATGTGATTAAAATCTTCTAAATCAACGAGAACATTTACAACATCCTCCCTTAAAGGAAAATGAGCAACATTTTCCCAAATATCATCTTCAAGGATGATGGTTACACCCTTGACTCTAGAAGTAGCAATGTGATCCCTATATTTAAAACGAGAGTAGAAAACCCAAACTAAATCTGAATAGTATGTACCTTGCATTTCGATGAAAGGAAGAACACCTTGTTGCTCAAGTAGATTGGGAAAGTTGAATCCCCTATTTATGAATTGGTCTCCAATAATAAATTTAGGAGTAATAATACCCCTTTCTTTCCAGAAATTCATGTCTTCCCTCTTCATCAGATATCCACCCTTCAATGGAGTTAGGGCGGGGATGAGAAGCAAGAGAGGATTTTATCCTTGTTGGAATCTTTCTACGAGAAGATGAAGCCATTTAGAATGAAAAGAGAGGAAGATGAGGAGGTTTTGAAGAGAAGAAGGCTTTGAAGAGATAAGAGAGCTTAGAATGTGTGAAGAATGCTTTGATCCAAGGTTTGGAAGTGTTTGGATGTGAATTTGAGCCCTCCTATATATAGAAAATCATTCCAATGGCCATAAACGACTAGTTTGAGGAGAATTAAAGCAAAAAGAACCATTACAAATGACTAGTTTATCTCCAACGGCGCAGGATAATCGATTATCTGGCTTGATAATTGATTATTCCAGAGAGAAATCACTTATTTGGGTCAGTTTTGGTACAGATAATCGATTATTACCCCAAATAATCGATTATTACAGAAAGATTTTTCATAATCCACTTATTTAAGCTTCAATAATCGATTATTTCCCAAGATAATCGATTATTTCAAAGAGATTAACAATTTTATCATGTATTAGACACAAGATAATCGATTATTGCCCTATATAATTGATTATTCCAGTACAAAATGCAAAGATTGGTCAGTTAAGCAGAGTTTAGACTATTTCTAATATTCCTATGTCTCTTCTTAGTTCATAGAATCTATCCTTTGGAAGAGGTTTGGTAAATATATCTGCTAACTGATGTTTTGTGTCTATATACTCAATTTTACAATTTCCTTTAGATATATGATCTCTTAAAAAATGATGCCTAATCTCAATGTGTTTGGTTCTAGAATGCATGACTAGATTCTTTATGAGATTAATAGAACTTGTATTATCACACATTAAAGGAATAACACTTAGAAAAATACTAAAATATTCTAATTGTTGCTTCATCCATAGGATTTGAGCACAACAATTACCAGCTGCAATGTATTCAACTTCAGTTGTGGATAAAGCAACACATGCTTGTTTCTTAGAATGCCAAGACACTAAGGATGATCCTAACAGATGACATGTTCCACAAGTACTCTTTCTATCTATTTTACATCTGCCATAATCAGCGTCAGAATAACCTACTAAGCTAGGAGAAGCTTCAGATGGATACCATAATCCAAATCCTATAGTTCCTTTTAAATATTTTAAAATTCGTTTTATTGTGGTTAAGTGAGATTCTTTTGGACATGTTTGAAATCTAGCACACACACAAATAGAATGCATAATATCAGGTCTACTTGCAGTTAAGTATAATAGAAAACCTATCATACCTCTATACATTGATTGATTAATTTCCAAACCTGATTCATCTTTATCCAAATAGCATGATGTTCCCATGGGTGTGTTAGCTTCCTTTGAAGTGTCCATTCCAAATTTCTTGAGAATCTCTTTGCAGTATTTGGTTTGAGACACAAAGGTTCCATTTTTAAGTTGCTTAATTTGAAGTCCAAGAAAGAATGTTAATTCTCCCATCATTGACATTTCAAATTCACCCTGCATTATCTTAGCAAATCCTTCACACAAGGAATTATCAGTTTATCCAAAAATAATATCATCAACATATACTTGAACTAACAAAATATGTTCTTTTACTTTCTTAATAAACAGGGTGGAATCAATTTTTCCTCTAGAAAATCATTTGAAATTAGAAAACTACTTAATCTTTCATACCAAGACCTAGGAGCTTGTTTCAAACCATATAGAGCTTTCTTCAGTTTAAAAATGTGATTAGGATATTTAAAGTCTTCAAATCCAGGGGGTTGTTCCACATATACTTCCTCTTTCATAAACCCATTTAAAAATGCACTTTTAACATCCATTTGATAAAGTTTAAATTTCATCAATGAGGCATAAGCCAGAAGTAGGCGTATATCCTCTAACATGACAACAGGAGCATAGGTTTCATCATAATCAATACTATCGCTGCCGTCAAAAGATGCAGTCGGAGCGATGCGATGGTTCCAACTTCCCGTTTTCGCATTTTGTGGGTGAGGTTACAACACTTCTAGGTTGTCCGATAACCGGGCTAGACGTAGGGGCGAGGTTTTCGAAAAGGTGTTCTTAGGTCGTCCGATAATCGAGCTGACCTAAGAACAAATTTGAAAGGGTTCTTATGGAGTCGCCATTGATGTTTTTACCAGAAACATCGAAAAAGGAGAGAAAAGGCGTTGGTTTTTTCAAAAATCAACTTTGGTCGTTAAAACCAGAGTTGGGTAAGGGAGTTAGTTACGTGTAAGGGAAGTGTTAGTTCCCTTACGACTCCCCTTTCGGGTTCCCTATGATAGGCCAGTTATTTTATAGATAAACTTTCAGAAAAGACGCTTTTACCCTTTTTATTTGCGGAATCAAAATAATGACTACATGGCCCTAATAACTATTGCGCAATTTAATATAAATAAAAGACAGTAAAAGAGAGGGAAAGAGTTAAGAAACCTCTGAAGCAAGCTTTTTGATTAATTCTCTTGAAAATAGGGTGCGTTTTGGCAGTCCTTTGCTCTTACAACGCCGAAAATCGCTCTCGAAACGCTATAAAAAGCTCTCTAAGACACTCAGAAACTCCGGAAATGCTTCAGAGGGACTCTAAGAGGAGAATTTGAAGAAAGTGTAGAAGGGAAAGTGGAAGAACTGTGTGAAATGAGGGGGAGAGCGCTCACTATTTATAGGGATTCGCTCCTGTCAGGTCGAGACGGTCATCTCGACTGACAAGGTCGAGACGGCCGTCTCGCCATTCGGGACGACGGTCTCGAATTGCAAAAGTGGCGAGACGGCCGTATCGTTTGGCGAGACGGTGCTATCGACTTTTCAAGTGACGAGAAGGCCTTCTCGCCAAACGGGAAGGGGGTCTCGCCATTGGCAAGTGGCGAGACAACGGTCCCAAAAAGCGAGACGGCGGTCTCGACTCCTGAAGGCGAAAATCCTTATTTTTATATAGAAAATCCTTCCTATCATAATATGGGGCCTAATAGTCTCTCCTAGTGGCTTCTTAGGCTTCGTCCATCTTCGAATAGGAGGTCTTCTGTTCTTATTTTGAGGTCGGGCAAGATTTGGGGTCTACAGTACTCATCAAACCAGATGGGGGTACATACTCATCAAGCCTTACAAAAGGGGCTTAAACTAGACGGGGGTTCGTACTCATCAAACCAGATGGGGGTGCGTACTCATCAAGCCTTACAAAATGGGGCTTAAAACACACTTTACAACTAGATGGGGGTTCGTACTCATCAACCGAAGGGGTCAACTACCGCATCAAAGGAGCATCCCGGATGATCACATTTAGCGTCCAGAAGGTCGGCTACCACAACAAGGAAAGTTGTTAGAATCGCGCAGCGGAATGTTTGCGTGAACAGACAAAAACCAAGAGGGGGGGTGAATTGGTTTCTTAACAAAAATTAGGTTTTAAAAATTTCCCCCAAATTTTACCGATTAAAATACTGTGTAAACGTAAATAGGATAAGGATAGAGTCTTACACAGAAGATTTATACTGGTTCGGATCAAAAGACCCTACGTCCAGTTGCTAATCACTCAAACAGAGGATTAACGTTGTCACTATAATCAAAGTTATACAAGCAGATTACAAATGAAAAGATAATGATAACGAAAACACCTCTCTTGAGTCACACAAGAGATGAAGAACAACTTTCCCTAGAGATGACACAACACACAATCCACTAAGAACTCCACTTAGTGATTCTTATCGCTTCTAGCCCACACCAGGTTCCAAAAGCCCCTTTTTCCTCTGACAAACAGTTCTCTGGCAATCACAACTCTCAACCTTTGTTTGAAAAAGGTTGTTCACTTTGCAGAGAGCCTTAAAGAACCTTAAGTAGATAAATTAGGGTTTGGGAATTGGGGATTTTCGAAACTTGGTGTATTGGGACTAGGGTTTTCGAAACTTGGTCTAATTTTGAAGTTTAAAATGCATATCTGACTGAAATAATCGATTATCTTGAGTGTTAATCGATTATTATAGAGCCAAAATCAACAGGAACTCATAACCACGCCAGTTAATCGATTATTTAGTCTGTTAATCGATTAACAGCACTGTTAATCGATTATTCCAGAGAGCTGATACGGAAAATGGTTTTTCTCTCTGTAATAATCGATTATTTAGCCTTTTAATCGATTAAACCAGTGTGTTTTGATAAAAATGAGTTTTTGAAGCTTCTAAAGAGTAGACTATGTGTTGGCTATCTTAGACTTTAATATTACAGACTCAAAATCATCAAAACAGAGTTATTACACAAGAATACAAGTCTTCAACTCTCTAAGTCCATTATTCTTGAATCATCATCAAAATCAACAAGCTTCATGTCCATGTAATTTCAACATTCATGTCCTTGTATATTTCAACAAAAGAAACCGAAGGACAACCGGGCAAGAGGGTTCACTCCTTCACCCTCCAGCCGATCTTTTGGCATGTTGAGCCAACAGTCGGCTAGTCAGGTGAAGGGGGGGGGGGGCAGTTGTAGACCCCAAATCTTGCCCGAACTCAAAATAAAGAGCAGAAGACTTTCGTTCGAAGATGGGCAAGGCCTAAGAGATCCCTAGAATTGATCAATAGGCCCCATATTAGAATAGGAAGGATTTTTGTACATGAAAAATAAGAAATTTCACCCAAAGGGTCGAGACCGCCATTTCATTTGGCAAGACCGCCATCTCGTTTGGCGAGACCGCCGTCTCATTTGACAAGACCGTCGTCTCGTTTGACATGACCGTTGTCTCGCCACTCACTAATGGTGAGACCACCATCTCGTTTGGCGAGACGGTAGTCCCGACTTTGTCAGGCGAGACGGTAGTCCCAACCTGACAGGTGTGAATTCCTATAAAAGGGGGGGGGGGGACATTCTCACTCTTTTCACACAATTCTACAACTTTCCCTACTATACTATTCTCAAAATACTCTCCTAGGACCCCTCTGAAGCATTTCTAGAGTTCTTAGATTTATTAGAAAGCATTCTAAAGTGCTGTGAGAGGAGAGTAAGCATCATTGTAAAGCATAGCGATTGCCAAAAAGCACCCTCTTTCAAGAACATATTATAAAATCTTGCTTTGAAGGTTCCTCCATACTCCTTTCTCTATTTTATTGCTTTTTAGATAATATCTTTGTGCATTAGTCATTAAGGGCCATGTAGTCGATAACTTAATTTTTGCAATGAATAAATAAGGGTAAAAGCGTAGTTTGAAGTTCTTATTTCTTTATAAAAATGGTCCATCATAGGGAACCCGAAAGGGGCGTTGTAGGGAAGCTAATACCTTCCCTACACGTAACTAACTCCCTTACCTAACTCTGGTTGTAATGACCAAGGTTGGTTTTTCTTTAAAATACCACTGCCTTCTTTTTCCTTTTCCAATGTTTTTGGTAAAAACATTGGTGGCAACTGCTCGAACCCTTTCAAAAACCTCACCCTTAGGTCCAGCCCGGTTATCGGACAACCTAAAAGCATTGAACCACACTTTAAAAAATGCGAGTCAAACAAAATCATCGCGTCACTTCGACCGCCTCTTTTGATAGCGGCGACAGTGCCCCTTTTACTCTGGAAGTGGCAACATTATCTCTATATTTGAATCGAGAATAGAATACCCTTACCAAGTCAGAATAATAGGTACCCTGCATTTCAATGAAGGGAAGAACTCCTTGTTGTTCAAGGAGATATGGGAAATTGAAGCCCCTGTCAACCAAATGGTCTCCAATAAGAAACTTAGGAGTAATAATACCCCTTTCTTTCCAGAAATTATGATATTCATGTCTTCCTTCATCATCAGAAATCCACCCTTCAAGAGAATTAGGGCGGGGATGAGATGCAGGAGCAGATCTTCTCCTTGTCGTGATTTTTCTCCGGGAAGATGAAGCCATTTAGAGTGAATTAATGAAAGATATGAAGGTTTGGAGAGAAACAAAAGCTTTGAGGGAGACAAAACAAACAAGAACAAGCTTTAGAATTGATGCAAAACTCTTGAAGAGAAGCTTGCAAGTGTTTGGATTCGATTTTGAGTCCTCCTATATATAGGAAATACCTCTAACGACTATAAACGGCTAGTTTCACAAGAATTAAAGCAAAAAGAGTCGTTGTCAACGACTAGTTTATCTCCAACGATGCAGGATAATCGATTATCACCCCTTGATAATCGATTATGTCTTCATCATTGCCTAAAATATGCATGGATAATCGATTATCACCTGAGATAATCGATTATCACAGAAAGAATTGACTGAATTTTCACATTGAATTACATATAATCGATTATTAGCCCAAATAATCGATTATTATAGAAAGATTTTTCATGAATTACACATTGAAGCTTCAATAATCAATTATTACCCAAGATAATCGATTATTTCAGAGAGATTGACAAACTTAACATGTATTAGACACAAGATAATCGATTATTTAAGTACAAAATGCAAAGATTTTACAATTAAGAAGAGTTTAGACTATTTCTAATATTCCTAAGTCTCTCCTAAGTTCATAGAATCTATCATTGGGAAGAGGTTTGGTAAATATGTCTGCTAATTTACACTTTGTGTCTATATATTCAATTTTACAATTTCCTTTAGAAATGTGATCTCTTAAAAAGTGATGCCTAATCTCAATGTGTTTGGTTCTAGAATGCATAACATGATTCTTTGTGAGAATAATTGCACTTGTATTATCACACATTAAAGGAATGTCATTTAGAAAAATATTATAATCTTCTAGTTGTTGCTTCATCCATAGAATTTGAGCACAAAATTTCCAGCTGCAATATATTCAGCCTCAGTTGTGGATAAAGCAACACAAGCTTGTTTCTTAGAATGCCATGAAACTAAGGATGATCCTAAAAGATGACAGGTACCATTAGTGCTTTTTGTATCTACTTTAGAGCCTCCATAATCAGCATCAGAATAACCTAATAAGCTAGGAGAAACTTCAGATGGGTACCATAAACCAAATCTTGTAGTTCCTTTTAAATATTTTAATATTCTTTTTACTGCGGTTAGATGAGATTCTTTTGGACATGCATGAAATCTAGCACACACACATATAGATTGCATGATATCAGGTCTACTTGCAGTTAAATATAATAGTGAACCTATCATACCTTTATACATAGATTGATTTATTTTCAAACCAGATTCGTCCTTATCTAGATAGCAAGACATTCCCATTGGAGTGTGTGCAACTTTTGCAGTATCCATTTCAAATTTCTTGAGAAACTCTTTGTAGTATTTGGTTTGTGACACAAAAATGCCATCTTTAAGTTGCTTAATTTGAAGACCAAGAAAGAAGGTTAATTCTCCCATCATTGACATTTCAAATTCACCCTGCAATATCTTAGCAAATCCTTCACATAAAGAGTTATCAGTTGATCCAAAGATAATATCATCAACATATACTTGAACTAACAAAATATGTTCTTTTACTTTCTTAATAAACAAAGTGGAATCAATTTATCCTCTAGAAAAATTATTTGAAATTAGAAAACCATAAAGAGCTTGTTTCAAACCATAAAGAGCTTTCTTTAATTTAAAAATACAATCAGGATATTTAAAATCTTCAAATCCAAGAGGTTGTTCCACATATACTTCCTCTTTGATAAACCCATTTAAAAATGCACTTTTAACATCCATTTGATATAGTTTAAATTTCATCAATGATGCATAAGTAAGAAGTAGGCGTATAGCCTCTAACCTAGCAACAAGAGCATAGGTTTCATCATAATCAATACCTTCCTCTTGACAGTATCCTATGGCAACAAGTCTAGCTTTGTTCTTTGTTATATTTCCATCTTCATCAAGTTTGTTTCTAAATACCCATTTCGTTCCAATTACTTGATGGGATTCTTTTCTTGGAATTAATTCCCAGACTTGGTTTCTCTCAAATTGATTTAGTTCTTCTTGCATTGCAATGAACCATTGATCATCTTTAAGTGTTTCCTCAACATTTTTGGGTTCAATCTATGAAACAAAAGCTACAGACATACAGAAATTATTCATATTTCTAGTACTTACTCCTTTTGAGATATCACCAATTATATTGTCAATAAAAATTCCACTTGGTGATTTCCATTCTTTAGCTAACTCATTTGAATGAGATGGTTCATTCAAATACTTTTGTTCACCTGCTTCCCTTAAGTATTCTTCATAGTACTCATCATCATATTCATAATTTCCTGCAAAGCCTTTTCTTGACTCAAGAGGATTTTCCTCAAGGTCTACAACTTCATCAAATGTAACATGCACAAATTCTTCAATATTCAGAGTTCTTTTATTGAATACCCTATAAGCTTTGATAGTAAGTGAATAACCTAAGAAGAGAAGCAAATAGTAAGAATTGTATTCTTATTAATTAAGAGGGGAATATGTGCCCAGAAGATGCCCGGAGGTTGGGCTAGCCCCGAGGGATAATCTCTAACAATCATTGGGTTTACATCCCTTAAGAAAAGAAAAATAACTCCTAATGACTAGGGTTGCTCTTGACGCTTGTATCCCTCCACTTCGAAAAATCTGCTTGAGTGTGCGGATGGGAGACTTCCCTTTTCTTCTTTCAGCTCGGCCCTTTGCAGGGTCATATCCTAGGTCATACTTTAAAGGATTGTCTTTAAATTCTGGGGGCTCTTTCATTCCTTGGGAGTCTGCCCTGAGTCCTTGGCCAGGATGGTAACCATGTTTCATCATCATGCAAGCTACCTTCGTATTACTAGGAAGTCTTTCTATGTTGGCAATTTCAAGCACTTGAAAAGATGTTTCAAGGGCCTCTTCAGCCGCATCCACATAAGGTTGAGTAGACGGTCCACTGATCAGGATATCATCTTCTGCTTGGACCGTGACCAGTTTGTCATCTACTATGAACTTGACTTTCTGGTGGAGCATTGAAGGTACTGTCTTAGCGTCGTGAATCCAAGGTCTGCCAAGGAGACAACTATATGCTGGAGTAATGTCCATCACGTGGAAATCGACGTTGAAGATAGTGGGTCCGACTTGAATTGGCAGATTGATTTCCCCCACTACTTCTCATTTGGATCTATCGAAGGCTCAAACAATAGTGCTACTTGGGCACATGCGGGTTCCTTGAATAGTCAGCTTGTCAAGTGTGCACTTGGGCATCACGTTCAAGGATGACCCGTTATCCATAAGAACTTTAGCGATGAGATACTCCTTTCATTTGATGGAAATATGCAAGGGCTTGTTGTGGCTCGACCCCTCTAGAGGGAGTTCTTCATCTGTGAAGGTGAGGTGATCGCTAGTCGTGATGTGACCAACGATCCTCTCAACTTTTTCTTGGGATATAGTATGAGGTACGTGCGCTTCGCTCAAGACCTTCATCAGGGAATTTCGGTGCGATTTTGAACTCATCATTAGAGATAACAAAGTTATCTTTGCTAGTGTATGATTGAGTTGGTTGATGATGGAATACTCGCTTTGCCTTATGAACTGGAGTAATTCATCGGTCTTCTCCCTTATTTTCTCTTTCTTCGGTCTATTTATTTTTCCCTTTATTCTTGGGGGCGTCTTCTTGTGACTCCTTGGGGGAGTATATTCTTCCACTTCTAGTCATGCCCCCAATGCTGGCTATGTTGGAAATGTCCTCCTTTATTGGTGAAGATTCCCCATATCTCCACGGTACAACTTTATTTGATTCATAGGGGAAAGGACGAGGCACAAATAATCGCACAAGCGTCCTTGCCCCCTCTTCCTTATTGACTTTGATAACCAATGACCGAGGCTTATTGTCCTCTTGTGGTGAATCAGTCGTTGGGGAGAGCTTGATTATGAGCGGCTTTCTCTCCATCCTTCTAATTGGTGGAAGACGTATCAGTTTAATCCTTCCTTTTTATTATCTTATTTATTAAAAGTGAAGGAGGGGTAATCAAATATGCAAATGAATGAAATACATGCAAGTATTGAATAAAAGGAAATTTTATTTATTAATAGAAAGTGTACATTCCCCTACACCATGCTACGAAGCACTTTTTGACAAAAACAGAAAAGCCTAAAGAAACCCACAGGCGGGTTCTAATTCCTATGTAATTCCTCTTCGGCTTCCTGGACATCATGGGAGAGTGCTTCGGTCTGCTTGTGGACCGCCTGGCTCATATTTTTGCTATACTTTTGAGCCTATTTGATCTTCGCCTCTTGATGGACAACCAAGGCTTGTAAATCGTCGAGTCTCTCAAGGGCTCGGTCTCTCTCTCGTAGCACTTGGCCATACTGAGCTAATCCATCTCTTTCTTTGCAGCGTAGCTCAATAAGGCTTTTGTTAAATCTCTGGGTAGTCTCCCGTCCTTGACGAATCTCAGACTGAGTCCTTGCGAGATCTTGTAGCATTCCCTTGATCGTCTGAGCCTGTTTTGCACACTCGGCCTCAAGGTGTGCTGATTTGGCGGTTATTTCTTGAAGTTGGTTATCCGAGCTGATTCTAGCAGATTTGGATGCTCGGATAACTTGCTCACTAGAATTAGCACATTAGTCCTTGAGGCACTCTATTTCGTGATCTTTCTTCTTGCATTGCCTCTGTAGACCATCTATGGTGAGTGTAGACCCCAAATCTTGCCCGACCTCAAAATAAAGAGCAGAAGACCTCAAATTCGAAGATGGGCAAGACCTAAAAGGTCCCTAGGATAGACCAAAAGGCCCCAAATTAGAATAGGAAGGTTTTTTGTACAGAATAAATAGGGAGGACCACCTAGAAGGTTGAGACCGCCGTCTCGCCATCACCAAAGGGTGAGATCGTCGTCTCGTTTGGCAAGACGGCCGTCTCGCCACTTGCCAATGGCGAGACCGCCTTCCCGTTTGGTGAGACGGTCTTCTCGCCATTTATCAAATCGATACTGCCTTCTCGATTGGCAAGATGGCGGTCTCGACCTTGCCAGGCGAGACGGCCATCTCGACCTGACAGGCGCGAATCCCTATAAAAGGAGGGCGCGCTCCCCTTCTTTTCACACCATTCTCCAACTTTTCCTTCTGTAACTTCTTCAAATTCTTCTCCTAAATCCCTCTGAAGCATTTCCGGAGCTTCTTAGTATTCTTAGAGAGTATTTTGTAGCGTTACGAGGAAGAGCGATCAATGTTGTAGAGTGAAGGACTGCCAAAAAGCATCCTATTTTCAAGAATATTTATCACGAAAGCTTGCTTCGAAGGTTTCATCCTTTCTCTCCTTCTTTTACCGCTCTTTCCTTACATTTATATGTGCATTAGCTGCTAGGGCCATGTAGACAATATTTTAAATTCCGCAAATAAAGGGTAAAAATGTCATTTTAAGGTTTACTTATGAAATAAATGACTCATCATAGGGAACCCGAAAGGACCGTCGTGGGGGTGCTAATATCTTCCCCAGGCATAAATAACTCCCTTACCTGAATCTGGTTATAATGGCCAAAGTTGGTTTTCCTAAAACCAATGCCTTCCTTTTTTTCCTTTTCTGATGTTTTCGGTAAAAACATCAGTGGCGACTCCATAAGAACCCTTTTCAAAAACATTGCCTTTAGGTCTAGCCCGATTATCAGACAACCTAAAGGCGTTGTAACATCACCTTAACAACGTGAGTCAAAAGTTGGAAACCATCACGTCACTCTGACCGCCTCTTTTGACGGCGGCGACAGTGAGGATAGATTCTTGCTCTTTTTCCTCAAGGGCTCTTGTCTGGGCTCCCATGATTTATATCCTTTGGGTCAAGGCATCGACTTGGCTTTGGAGCTCTCCACTGGTCGAAGGCGCAGCAGGTGGGGCGGTTGGTTGTGACATCCCTCTATTTCTTCTCCACTCCTCGTAGTCATTAGAGACAGCTACTCGAGCTTTTCCTAGCTCTCTATCTCTCATGAAGACTGGTCTCTCCCATGTTCTCCGCACAACAAGTGAGTTAGCAATAGTGCATGGGTCTCCGAAGAAACACAGTCCTCCGAGCTCTTCCCCTGATATTGCGGTTTGGGTCCTCATGAGTTGTCTCATAGCCACCTTTGGAGAATAGGCTATGCAACCTCTGAGGCCTATTAACGATACGCTCAGATAATCCCCACATCTGATGAGGATTGGGCCAGGTCGGAACCAAGGACATGCCCAGGATAGGCGGCTGGCGTCCCATTGTTCCAACTCGACCTTCCACTCCATGGTTAGGGGTCGGTGGAGAGTGATTCTGGAGAAGCTTTTCAAAGGGTCGGGGAACATTCCCATGTGACTGGAGGAATAGAAATGTGTGATACCCCACACGAATAGCAGTGAAGAGTAGCATCTGAGTGTTCTCCCTTGCTTTTGGTGATAGAATTCAACTGAAAGCAAGGTGTCTGCAAGAAGTGCAGGCAAGGGACTCTTCGAGTTCACATCCCAGGCGAAGAAGGCGTCCATAACAGCTTGATCCACTGTGTCGAGGTGGAAGGGAAACAACATAGTCCCAAACATGATCAAAGCCAGGGTTTTGTTAAAAGCAACCCAGTCTACCCTTTCAGCCAAAGAGGACAGATGGTCTTCAAACATTGAGACTTTCCAACCCTGGACATTCCCTCTGCCGAGATGGCAATCGAATGATGGCAGCGACTTGGGCTGTAGGAGTATATGCCTCATGGCGAATATGGACCCCGGCCGACTTGGGCCATCTGAACATAATTTCATACTCCTCCAAAGTGGGCACCATATCAAACTGCGGAAATTCAAAGTAGTGCAGACTAGATTTTCAAAAATGGACTAGAATCCTAACAAAAATAGGGTCGACACAGATCTTCAGTAGGTCCAGAATCCGTCCGTAGGATTTTTCAAAGTTGGAGCGGACCTCTGAGGGCATCAACACGCAGAGTCGTTCTAACTTCTCAGCATGATATCAGGGAATATCCACTTTCTTCAAATATCTACTAATCCCCTCCATTTTATAAAAACAAAAATGCATGCTATGAATATGATGCTTAATGCAGGCATGCATGTGAGTGTTTATTTTTTCCTAAACATTATCATGTTTTATTTTCTAACATGATGTATGATATTGTTTAGAATTTTTGTATGCGGACAAGGGCATGAAGAATAACAACTGCTTTCTAGAATGCAAAAAGAATTTAAGAACATGTATTGTTATTTTGAAATGAAATGAATGATTAGTGTAGGATAGATATGCCTTAAGACAATGGCTTTGGTATCCTCTTAAAGCTCATGCTTCACGTAGCACCATACCCACTTTGGTATAATGGTTCCTTCATCATAAAGGTCACCATATACCTTAACACACTTGTCTCTTCCTTATGGAAGATTACAAGCGTACTTTGGCCTCTTTTGCCTTTGTCTTAGGGATATTTAATGCCCGCTAGTGCATGCACCAATACAAAAAGGTGGCAGATGTTCAAAGTGAGATAACTTTTGACTGGGATGTCGGATTTGGACGCACAGTACATCAAAACGAAGAGGAAAGAGTGAAGAACAGGGGGAGAAATGGTTTATTGTGAAAGAATATTTTTAGCGTCCCTTATCTCTTCTGTCGGACTACGTGGCTACTTAGCTTACAAAGAACCTGAAACCAGGCTAGCTAAAAGGCAGATTGTCTGAGATAAGGGTGTTTATTGTGAAAAGATTTTTTTGAGAGTTTTTCTATTATTTTTCTTTTGTATGTTTATGCTATGCAATAATCAAATGCAACAAACAAATGCACACACAATTCACTCATCCGCGAACCAGTAGGACGATGTTTTCAACTACGAGGTAGGTGTCTCCTGTAGTAGAGTGCATATTTAGGGTTGTTCTAATTTTCTTCACCAAGGCCAGGCCCCCAAGGTGCCCCCATTATAGGGTCCCCACTCTCCAGCCTTCCGACCATGCATGGCACTAAGGCCTTAGTCAGTCTTTGTGCCAAAAGAGGAAGGTTATCACCTTGAGTAGTCGTTTCCGACCATACCGATGGGTTCATGGCCCTCACTACGGCAAATCGTATCTGCCACCCACTCCCTATGGATTTCCCACTTGCCCCCGGGTATAGGGAGAATTGTTGTGTGCAAGGGTTTGTGTACAGTTTGTATTTCAAACAATTGCATAAAATAAACAAACAACAGTTATTAAAGCCAAGTATTTAAACCATGTTATAAAACAAGGTAGGGTAAAAGCATAATTTTTAAGTCCTTTATTTATCAAACTGGTCCATCACTAAATGGGATCAACTCTCTAGCTTCCCCAATGGAGTCGCCATCTGTCGCCACCGTCAAAAGAGGCTGTCGGAGCAACGCGATGGTTTTGCTTTGACTCGCATTTTTAAAGTGATGTTATAACGCCTTTAGGTTGTCCGATAACCGGGTTGGACCTAAAGGTGAGGTTTTCAAAAAGGGTTCTGGAGTCGCCACCAATGTTTTATCCAAAAACATTGGAAAAGGAAAGAAAAGAAGGTGTTGGTTTAGAAAAACCAACTTTGGCCATTATAACCAAAGTTGGGTAAGAGAGTTAGTTACGTGTAGGGAAGGTATTAGCTTCCCTACGATGCCCCTTTTGGGTTCCCTATGATGGACCGTTTATTTTATAAATAAAGAACTCTAAAATTATGCTTTTACCCTAATTTATTCATTTGCGGAATTTAAATTGTTGACTACATGACCCTAACAGCTAATGCACATATAAATGTAATAAGAAAGCGATAAAAGAAGATAGAAAGTGTAGGAACCTTCGAAGCAAGCTTTCTATTAATATTCTTGGTAAAGGTGCTTTTTGGCAACCTCCACGCTCAACAGTGCTGATCGCTCTTTCTCGCAACACTACAAGATGCTTACGAAGATTAATAAGAAACTCCGGAAATGCTTCGGAGGGATCCTAGGAGAAGAATTTAGAGAAGTTGCAGAAGGGAAAGTTGTTCTGTGGTGTGTGAAGGATGAGGTCGCCCCCCCCCCTTTTATAGGAATTCGCGCCTGTTAGGTCGGGACCATCGTCTTGCCTAACATGGTCAGGACCGCCGTCTCGACAAATGAGACGGCGGTCTCGCCCTCGACAAATGGCAAGAAGGTTGTCTCGCCAAACGAGATGGTGGTCTCGCCATTGGCAATTGGTGAGATGGTGGTCTCGCCAAACGAGACGGCGGTCTCACCATTGACAAGTGGCGAGAAGGCCATCTCGCCAAACGAGACGGCGGTCTTGCCCTTAACCGATGGCGAGACGATGGTCTCGCCAAACGAGACGGCAGTCTCGGCCCTCTAGGTGGAATTTCTTATTTTTCTCGTACAAAAATCCTTCCTATTCTAATATGGGGCCTATTGATCTATTCTAGGGACCTTTTAGGCCTTGCGCATCTTTGAACGAAAGTCTTCTGCTCTTTATTTTGAGGTCGGGCAAGATTTGGGGTCTACAATTACGTAGGGATCATAACCCACCTGTGAGTTTCTTTAGGCTTTTTCGTTTCTGGCAGAATGTGCTTCATAGCATGGTATAAGGGAATGTACACTTTTCTTTGATAAATAAAAATACCCTTTTGTTTATCTTTACGATTGTTTACTGTATTCATAAGTTGCATACATTCATACATCTCTTCTTCACTTTTAATTAATAAGATAATAAAAAGGAAAGGGTAACTGATGTGTTTCCTTAAATCAGAAGAATGGAGAGGAAACCACTCGTCATCAATCTCTCCCCAATGACTGAGCCACCTAAAGGAGACAATAAGCCTCGACCGTTGGTTATCAAAGTCAATAGAGAAGAGGGGGCAATGACGTCATTGCGCCTATTTATGCCTCATCCTTTCTCATACGAATCGAATAAAGTTATACCATGGAAATACGTAATAAATGAAGATATTTCCAATATTGCCGGCATTGGGGGCATGACCAGAAGCGGACGAATTTACTCCCCCAAGGAGTCACAAGAAGCCGCCCCCAAAAATAAAGGCAAAAATAAAGAAGCCGAAGAAGAGAATAAAGAGGAATCCAAGGAGGAGACCGATGAGTTACTCCAGTTTATAAGGCAAAGTAAGTACTCCATCATAGACCAACTCAATCGCACGCCTGCGAAAATAACTCTATTATCATTAATAATAACTCTATTATCATTACAACATTCTAGTGATTAACCGGGCAATGTGGAAACATAGTAATCAATAGGAGGATTGAAATTCCTAAAGAAAGGGAGAAGTACACTAAAATGGAGAATAACTCTTCAATACAATTATTCTTCGGTCATGGAAAATCTGAAATGGCAAGAATGGTACAACTAAACATGACGTTAGAAAAGCTTCATCGTCAAACACACAACAGTTAATCTTTCCGAAAATATTAACTAAACTAGTATTATAGGATGCATATCATAGACATTGCATGCATAGATGTTGATGAATACGGTCCTGTTTTCTTAAAAAAAAAAACCTAAAAATCCAGACGGCCGTCTCGTTTGGCGAGATGGTCATCTCGTCATTCACAAATGGCAAGATGGTCATCTCGATTTCCCAGACAACTGTCTCACCATTCGTAAATGGCGAGATGGCCGTCTCGATTTTCCAAACAGCCGTCTCGTTGGTCGCAAATGGCAAGATGGCCGTCTCGGTATCCGAGACGGCCGTCCCGAGTTACCATTAGAACAAGACGGTCATCCCAAATCCTAGACGGCCGTCCCGAACTTAATTTTTTTTCCTATATAAGGTGCGGTCTAGGGCAGTTCTAGGCACCTCATTCCAACATTCTCTCTTCATCTCCTACATCTTCTTGCATATCTAAGTGTGATTGAGGAAAAATGTATCAGGGAGAATCTTCCAAACCCAGGAAGCGTGGTCGGGGACCCACCCGGGGTGCCCCGGCTCTGCAGGCGCAACCAAACCCTGCTCGACTCATGCCTCAGCATCAGGCCAGGCTCGACAACATCCGGAGCTACACCTGACACCCCATGCTTCGATTGGACTTCAGTATCCTAGCCACATTCAGTTGGGATGAGGATGTAAGGAATTACATCCATCGTATCATCCTAGGAGCTCCTCCTACCTGCATCTTTCGAGAGACCACTGTCGCGCCGTCAAAAGAGGTTGTCGGAGCGACGCGATGGTATTCCGACTTCCACTTCGCGTTCTAAAATGGACCTAAGGGCGAGGTTTTCGTAAAGGGTTCTTATGGAGTCGCCACCGATGTTTTTACCAAAAACATCGGAAAAGGAAAAAAGAAGGCATTGGTTTAAAGAACCAACTTTGGCCATTATAACCAAAGTCGGGTAAGGGAGTTAGTTACGTGTGGGGAAGGTATTAGCACCCCCACTACGCCCCTTTCGGGTTTCCTATGATGGGCCGTTTATTTCATAAATAAACTTTAAAATGACGTTTTTACCCTTTTATTTGCGGAATTAAGAAAATAGTGATTACATGGCCCTAGCAGCTAATATACGTATAAATGTAAATAAAAAAGCGGTAAAAGAGAGGGAGAAAGTGAAAAAACCTCCGAAGCAAACTTTCTTGATTAATATTCTCGGAATAGGATGCTTTTTGGCAGTCCTTCACTCTACAATGTCGATCGCTCTTTCTCGAAACGCTATAAAATACCCTCTAAGAACACTCAAAAAACTCCGGATATGCTTTGAATGGGTTCTAGGAGAAGAATTTGAAGAAATGGTAGAAGGGAAAGTTGAAGAACTGTGTGAAATGAAGGAGAGTGCACCCTCCTTTTATAGGAATTCACGCCTGTTGGGTTGGGACGATCGTCTCGCCTGGCAAGGTCGAGACCGCCGTCTCGCCAAATGGGACGGTGGTCTCGCCTTTGACAAATGACGATGTCGCTGCCGTCTGGAAAGAGAGGCGGTCGGAGCGACGCGATGGTTTTGTCGACCCTTTTGTTTTCGCGTTTTATAGGTGGTTACAACGCCTTTAGGTTGTCCGATAACCGGGCTAACCTAGGGGCGAGGTTTTCGAAAGGTGTCCTTGGGTTGTCCGATAACCGGGCTAACCCAAGGATTTATTTATTTTGGGTTCTATGGAGTCGCCACCGACGTTTTTACCGGAAACATCGGAAAAGGTTTTTTGAAAGGCGTTGGTTTTCAAAAACCAACTTTGGTCATTAGAACCAGAGTTGGGTAAGGGAGTTAGTTACGTTGTAAAGGAGGTATTAGTTCCTTTACTACGCCCCTTTCGGGTTCCCTATGATAGGCCAGCTTTTATTGTTAATAAATAAACCGGAAAATATGCTTTTGCCCTTTTTATTATGCGGAATTTAAAGTTATGACTACATGGCCCTAATCTATTGCATAATTTAAATTAAAGCAGTAAAAGTAGAGGGGGAGAAATTAAACCTCCGAAGCAAGCTTTGTGTTTATATTTCTTTTTGAAAAGAGGGTGCTTTTTGGCAGCCCTTCACTCTACAAGACGCCGGAAACTCTTCTGGACGCCAAAAAAAGCTCTCAAAGACACTCAGACACTCCGGAAATGCGTCGAAGGGATTCTAGAGAGAAGTTTTTAGAGAGAAGGCAGAGCTAATGCTTGAGGTGTGTGGAAATGAGGGGGGGGGAGGCCCCTATTTATAGGTTTTCGCGCCTGGCAGTGGCGAGACCACCGGTCTCGTTTGACAGGGTCGAGACCGCCGTCTTGTCCAACAAGACCGCCGTCTCGCCCTTCGCAGGTGGCGAGACCGCCGTCTCGTCAAGCGAGACGACGGTCTCGCCACTTGCGTGAAGCGAGACGGAGGTCTGGGAAATCCAGAGGGCGGTCTCGTCCCAACAAGGCGAGAAAACTTATTTTTTCGCACTGAAACTCCCTCCTATCCTAGTATGGGGCCTAATAGTCTCTCCTAATGGCTTGTTAGGCTTCGTCCATCTTCAAATAGGAGGTCTTCTGGTCTTTATTTGGAGGTCGGGCAAGATTTGGGGTCTACAGCTGCCCCCCCTTTACCCGACCAGTCGACTGCTGGCCTTTTGTGCCAAGGTGATCGACTGGAGGGTAAAGGAGTTGACCCTCTTGCCCGGTTGCCCTTCAGATGTTCCGTCTATGCGGCGGGTGATCTTCTGGGGAAAATGTTGTGTATTCGTGCACTTCTGGGATACTCCTTCTGACGGTAGCCGATCCTTCGGTTGATGGGTATGAACCCCCCATCAGGCTGGTAGTTGCAGTCCGTTGTGTGGGACTGGATGGGTATGAACCCCCCATCAGGCAGGGTGGTACAGTCCGTTGTGTGGGACTGGATGGGTATGAACCCCCCATCAGGCTGGTACAGTCCGTTGTGTGGGACTGGATGGGTATGAACCCCCCATCAGGGTGGTAGTGCGACTTACTGATCCGGCTCGAGCGCAGATCAGGCGCAACGCGTGCGCAGGTTGATAGGTATAAACCCCCTATCAGGCTGGTACAGTCCGCTGCGTAGGACTGGTGGTAGTGGCGGCTTACTGTTCAGGTGGCTCATGCGCCTGCTCTCTGGGGAGTGTTTTCCGTGTTGGTAGATTGTGTTTAGACCTCTTCAATGGTCACCCGGGCTGTGCCGGGGATTTTGTTGGGTGTTTCATCCAGCTTTGTTGGTGGCTGGGGATTCTTTGTTTTTGTTCTTTTGGTGGTGATCATCCGATCCTTGCTGGTTGGTCGGATGGGTCTTGGTTTTGTTCGACTCTTGCTTGGCAGTCAAATTTTTGCTGATTGAGGTGATGGCTTAATCCTGCCTTTTTCTCGCAGTTTTATCTCTTTTTTCTCGTGATTTAGGATTTTTGGCTTTTTTATTGAGCGTATGCCTTTTCTTCTTTTTTTAAGTTTGAGTTTTTTTTTTTTTTATGTTACGCTGGCTTTTGCGAGAGATGGCAAAAAGATGCATGAAATAAAATTTTATTTATCGGGAAATTTTATTACAACCCTATCTTTGTAAGCACTATCCCTAGGGGCTATCCTCTGGGCCCGATCCCTGGGGAGGGAAATGCTGGTACATGTGGTACCGAAAGTCCGCATGCTCTTGGACTTCATCCCGGTATTCTTGCTGGAATGTCGTCCAATCGTGGCGCATGTCCTGTTGGTGCTGGTACATTTCTCCCAGCCGGGTGTCAAAGGCATCCTGCCTTTGGGATAGTTGCTCCTGCCTTTGGGATATTTGCTCTTGCCTCACAGTTATGTGGTCGAACTGCTGGCATAGATCGCTCATGGGGCGGTGCATGCCAGCGAAGTCGTCCGCATACCGTGGCGGCTGCTGCTGCTGCTGTTGTTGGAAGTCAGGAGATGTGGGCAGATCATGCATTGCATCCTGGAGTTCCAATGCAAAATCTAGTGTGGGATGGAGGGCTAGCTGGGTCCCTCTGCGAATCAGCATTCCCATGCTAACCAAGATCGACCCGCTAATGGATTCGGGTCGCAGGTTGTGGGCCAGCTCCTCCCGGCCAGGGCACCCCAAACTCTCTGCCAGGGGAGTGATGAGTGGAGCCATGAGGACGGCCCCCGTGGATCTATGCCTGAAGTCCTTGAGGGCTTTCAGGAAGAAGTACCCGGGGTTGCAGCGCCGCTTCTGGCTCATGCAATACAGTACGAAGAGGTCAGGGAGGGATATTTTGCCCTGACTCTCTTTCCTCCCATGTATGGTTCCTGCCAACAGCTTGTGGCAGATACGGAGTGCTGGGGGAAGAGCGGATCCCCTCATCAGCGTGGGCAGTGTGGTGGCTCCCGTGAGCTCATGCCACATCTCGGCGGCGGTGAGGTTGGTGGGCCGCGAGCAGATGGCCTCACGGTACTCCTGGGTCGTGGCATCCTCGGGCCGGACGAACCCGATGGTTACGTTGAATTCTTTGAGGGTGGAGGTCTAGTATTGCCCACCCATAAAATAGGTCACCATCCTGGTGGGCGGTAGGCCCGGGACCGTGGAGGGGACCTCAGAGTAGGAGACGGAGGCTAGGAACTCCAGTACCACTTGCGGGTACACATGTGTAGGTGGTGGCTGCAGCAGGAAGCCCCACCCGATGCTATCTAGATGGGCCCGGACGTCGTCCTCCCATCCAAATTCAGCTAGGATGTTGAAGTCCAGCTTGAGCATTGGATGCCACTGGTAGGTCCGGATATTTTCAAGGCGGGCCTGGTGCTGTGGCGACAGTTGAGAAGGGTCCTGGGACGGCGGTGCTGCAGAACTACTGGCACCGGCAGTGTTCCTTCTCTTCCTGGAAGCGCTTCTGCTAAACATTCTGACCAGAGGGTGCTTGGGAGTGCAGGAGTTGAGAGAAAGGAGGTTCTGGAGGCAAGGGGAGTTGTGAGGAAGTCCCCAAGCGCGCCCCCTATATATAGGGAATTTTGCAAAATCAAGACCGTCGTCTGGGTGGGCGAGACGGCGGTCTCGACATTAGGCTTGAGCGAGACGGCAGTCTCTTTGAGCGAGACGACAGTCTCGTTGAGCGAGACGGCGGTCTCGTTTTCGCCTGTGGTCGAGACGGCGGTCTGGTTGGTCCAGACGGCGGTCTCGTCTTGCTGGGTAACCGAGACGGCGGTCTGGTTGGCCCAGACGGTGGTCTCGAATTACGGAAGAGATTTTTATTATTTTTGTATTTTTTTGTTGTTTTTTTGAAAGAGGTAATAGGACCTGGTCTAAAAACATTTTATGCATGCAATGTTTTTATGTTTTGATGTCCTATAATGCCTATTTTGATTAAGTTTTCATAAGGATTTAACCAACGTGTCTCGTTGCGCTGAAAGCCTTCTGATTCGCTGTGTTTACTCTTGGCTGTACCATGCCGGACTTCTTGTGACCGAAGGGTAATTTCTTTCTTTCTCTTCTATTTTCTCTTTTTTCTTCTTTTTTTGTTTTCTTTTGTAGAGCACTTTTGTCACGTAGTGTCCCTCTTTCCTTGCTTTAGGGATTTCAATCCTCTTGTTGACTATACGCCTCCATATTCCCAAATTAATTATTAGAATATTGTCGTGAGGGTCAAGAGAAAAGAAGTAAAGGGGTAAAAATCAATGGTTTGTGTTTTAGAGGGTTGATTTTTATTGATAAAAGGGTTTTGTAAGAATGGCTGGTTAAGGTTAAGCCTGGGTGTTTAGGCTTTGTCTAAGAAAACATTTTTCCCTCTTTTTTTTTTGTATTTGCGCTCTTTGGTTTTATTTCTATTTCTTTTAAATGGCTAGCTGATTTCCCTAGATCGCCCTTTGGGTTTTCGAACTAGGATACTGTGTGTTGGCCCTAACTTTTGTCTAGGTTCCTTCTTTTGTAAAATTTTTGGAGAAATCCTAGCGGACCTTATTTGTAACCCTAACTTTTGCCTAGGCTACCCTTTATTGTTGTTCGGGTATCCTACCGGGTCGACCCTATCTTTTGTGTAGCCCCCTCAGTGGGTTTCCTACCGGGTAATTTGCCCTTTTCTTTGGCCTCTGGCTTCTCTGGGCTTTTTCTTTTTTGTGGATTTATTTTTTTTCACAGTATTGGCGAAGCATGACTTTCTTTATGGATGAAGTGAAGTCTTATTTTGATGTGCTTCTAATCAACTAACTTGATGGCGATAGCAATGGTAAAGATTGATTATTTGGAAGCGCTTTTTATTTTTCTTTCTCTTTCTCTTTTTTTTTTTTTATGTTCACTTAGACAGGGTTATTTGTGTGGTCCAGTCAGACGTAGAAAGAAGAGAAGCAGATAGAAAGAATCATTCTTTATTAATTAATGAGGGAATATGTGCCCTAAAATGCCCGGGGGTCGGGCTCGCCCCGGGGGATAATCTCTAACAATCATGGGGTTTACATCCCTTAAACAAAGAAAAAGATTTCCTAATGACTAGAGTGGCTCTTGACGCTTGCACCCCTCCACTTCGGAAAATTTGCTTGAGTGTGCGGAGGGGAGACTTCCCTTTTCTCCTTTCTGCTCGGCCCTTAGTAGGGTCATATCCTAGGCCATACTTGCAAGGATTGTCTTTGAATTCTGGGGGTTCCCTCATGCCTTGGGAATCTGCCCCCAGTCCTTGGCCAGGATGGTAGCCATGCTTCAACATCATGCGGGCTACCTTTGTGTTTCTGGGAAGTCGCTCTATACTGGCAATTTCGAGCGCTTGAAAAGATGTTTCAAGGGCCTCTTCAGCCGCATCCACATAAGGTTGGGTGGACGGTCCACTGATCAGGATATCGTCTTCTGCTTGGACTGTGACCAGTTTGTCGCCCACTATGAACTTGACTTTCTGGTGGAGCGTCGAAGGTACTGCCTTAGCGTCATGAATCCAAGGCCTGCCGAGGAGACAGCTGTATGCTGGAGTAATGTCCATTACATGGAAATCGACGTTGAAGGTAGTGGGTCCAACTTGGATTGGCAAATTGACCTCTCCCACTACTTCTCGTTTTGATCCGTCGAAGGCTCGAACGATGGTGCTGCTTGGGTGCAGACGGGTTCCTTGGATAGTCAACTTATCCAGTGTGCACTTGGGCATCACGTTCAAGGATGACCCGTTATCCACAAGAACTTTGGCGATGAGGTACTCCTTGCATTTAACCGAGATATGCAAGGGCTTGTTGTGGTTTGACCCCTCCAGGGGGAGTTCTTCCTCTGTGAAGGTGAGGTGATCGTTTGCCGTGATGTGACCGACGATCCTCTCGACCTTTTCTTGGGATATTGTGTGAGGTACATGCGCCTCGCTCAAGACCTTCAGCAGGGCGTTTCTATGCGGTTCCGAGCTCATTATCAAAGATAGCAACGTGATCTTTGCAGGTGTACGGTTGAGCTGGTCTATAATGGAATACTCACTCTGCCTTATAAACTAGAGTAATTCCTCTGTCTCCTCCTTGGATTCTTTATTTTCTTTTTCTTCTTCGGTTTTTTTATTTTTTCCTTTATTCTGGAGGACATCTTCTTGTGTGTCCTTGGGGGAGTAGATTCTTCCACTTCTAGTTGTGCCCCCAATGCCGACTATGTTTGTTATTTCTTCTTTTATCGGTGAAGATTCCCCATATCTCCACGGTACAGCTTTATTTGTTTCGTAGGGGAAAGGACGTGGCATAAATAGTCGCACTGGTGTCCTTGCCCCCTCTTCTTTATTCTTGAGGACCAACGGCCGAGGTTGATTTTCCTCTTGCGATGATTCGACCGTTGGGGTGAGCTTTATTAGGAGTGGCTTTCTCTCCATTCTTCTGAGTTGGAAGACGTGTTAGTTAATCCTTCCTTTTTATTATCTTATTTATTAGGCGTGAAGGAGGGGAAATTTAAAATATGCGAATGAATGCTTATGCATGCAAGTAGACAATCATTGAAAAAAAGGAATTTTATTTATTCAAAAAGGTGTACATTCCCCTATTCTATACTGCGAAGCAACTTTTGGCAAAAGCGGAAAACTTTAAAGAAACCCACAGGAGGGTCTTGGTTCCTCTGTAGTTCTCTCTCAGCTTCCCGGACATGACGGGCAAGTGCTTCGCTTTGTTTGCGGACCGCCTGGCTCATATCTTCACTGTACTGTTGAGCCTCTTTGATCTTCGCCTCTTGATAAACGACCAAGGCTTGTAGTTCATCGAGCTTTTCAACGGCTCGGTCTTTCTCTTGAAGTACTTGGCCATACTGAGCTAGCCCTTTTTTTCTTTGTGGCGTAGCTCAGAGAGACTTTTGGTGAGTCTCCTGTTGGCCTCTCGCTCTTGGCGGATGTCTAACCGAGCCTTGAGGAGCCCTTCCGACAACTCCTTGATCGTTTGAGCCTGCTTAGCTGATTCGGCCTCAAGGTGTGCCGTTTTGGCGGTTATCTCTTGCAGTTGGCTATCCGAACTGGTTCTGGCAGTTTTGGATGTTCGGATAGCTTGTTCGTTAGCGTCAGCACATTGGTCCTTGAGGCGCTCTATTTCATGATCCTTTTTCTTGCCTTGCCTTCGCAGACCATCAATCGTGAGGATAGATTCTTGCTCTTTTTCTTCAAGGGCCCTCATCTGGGCTCCCATGATCTCTATCCTCTGGGTCAAGGCGTCAATTTGAGCCTGCAGCCCTTCATTTCTGGCGCTCGTGGTAGGTGTGGTGGATGATTGAGCCACTCCTCTTCTATTTCTCCATGCCTCATAGTCACTGGTGACAGCCACCCGAGCTTTTCCTAGCTCTCTGTCTCCCATGTAGACTGGCCTCTCCCATGCTTTTCTCACAGCTAGTGAGTTGGCGATGGTGCATGGGTCTCCAAAGAAGCACAGTCCTCCGAGCTCCCCTCGGGAAATGGTAGTTTGGGTCCTCATGAGCTGCCTCATAGCTACTTTAGGTGAGTAGGCTATGCAGCCCCTGAGTCCGATCAAGGGTACACTCGGATAGTCCCCACATCTGATGAGAACTGGGTCGGGTCGGAACCAAGGACAGACCCAGGATATACTGTTAGCGTCCTTGCGTTCCCACTCATCCCTCCATTCTGAGGTCAGACGACGCTGGAGGGGGATCTTGGAGAAACTTCTCAAAGGGTCGGGGAATATCCCCATGTGACTGGAGGCGTACAGGTGAGTGGCGCTCCACACAAATAGCAATGAAGAGCAGCAGCGGAGTATTTTGCCCTGCTTCTGGTGACAGAATTCCACCGAGAGCAGGGTGTCGGCAAGAATAGCAGGCAGGGGACTTTTCGAATTCACGTCCCAGGCGAAGAAGGCGTCCATGACAGCCTGATCTATTGTGTCGAAATGGAAGGGGAACAAGACTGTTCCAAAAATTATGAGTGCCAGGGTTTTGTTGAAGGCAACCCACTCTGTCCTTTCAGCCAGGTAGGACAGGTGGTCTTCTAACATCGTTACTTTCCAACCCTGGGTGTTCCCCTTCTTTATCAGGGTACTCTGGCGGAATGGTAACTGAATAAGGGCAGCGACTGGTGCTGCGGGAGTATATGCCTCGTGGCGAACATGGACCCCGGTTGATTTGGGCCATCTCAACATGGTCTCATACTCCTCTAGGGTGGGCACCAAGTCGAACTGCAGAAACTCGAAACATCGCAGATTTGGATTCCAGTAGTGGATTAGTGCCCTTAGGAACACCTGATCGACACATATCTTTAGGAGGTCTAAAATCCGTCCGTAGGATTTTTTGAAGTCGGCGCGGACCTCCGATGGCATTACTGTGCTTAGCCGTTCCAACCTCTCAGTATGGAAACTGGGAATGTCCACCTTCTTTGTCTGTCTACTTGTCCCCTCCATTTCTAAAACAAGAATGCATGTTTGATGAAATGGATGCTTATTTGAATGAATGTGAGTGTTTATTTTCTATTTATCATGTTTTTCTACATGATGTTTGCGTATTTTCATTTTGGAAGAATAAACTATCTATATGAATGTTTTATAATATTTTTGGACCAGGTCTTATTTATGAATTTTGGAAAAAAAATGGATTTTTTATTTTTTATTTTTATTTGTTTATTTTATAGCCTTTTATCTCTTCTGTCGGAACTGCGTGGCTACTTAGCTTGCAAAGAACCTGAAACCAGGCTAGCTAAAAGGTAGACTGTCCGAGATAAAATATGGCTTTATGTGAAAGAATATTTAGCGTCCCTTATCTCTTCTGTCGGAACTGCGTGGCTACTTAGCTTACAAAGAACCTGAAACCAGGCTAGCTAAAAGGCAGACTGTCTGAGATAAGGGTGTTTATTTGCGAAAAATATTTTTTGGTTTTTGTTTTGTTGTTTGTTTATGCAACAGACAAATGCAACAATCAAATGCACACACAATTCGATCATCCCCGAACCGGCGAGATTTCGTTTTTATCACGAGGTAGGGTTTTCCTGCAGAAAAGTGCATTGGCAAGGGTTGGTTCTAACTGTTCTCACCAGGCTAAGGCCCCCAAGGTGCCCCCATTATAGGGTCCCCACTCTCCAGCCGTCCGACCATGCTTAGCACTAAGGCCATAGTCAGTCTTGTTGCCAAAAGAGGAAGGTTATCACCTTGAGTGGTGGTTTCCGATCACACTGGTGGGCTCAAGGTCCTCACTACAGCGAACCGTACCTGCCACCCACTCCCTATGGTTATCTCACTTGCCCCCGGGTATAGGGGGAACTGTTGTGTGCATGGGATTGTGTACAGTTTATATTTCAAGCAATTTGCGCAAGTATAAACAAACAACAATTTATTAAAGCCAAACATTAAAACATGTTATAAATACAAGTTAAGGGCAAAAGTGTTATTTTCTTGGTTTATTTATTATTTAAGCTGGCCCATCACTAAATGGGATCAACTCTCGAGGCTTCCCCAGTGGAGTCGCCATCTGTCGCCGCCGTCTGGAAAGAGAGGCGGTCGGAGCGACGCGATGGTTTTTTCGACCCTTTTGTTTTCGCGTTTTATAGGTGGTTACAACGCCTTTAGATTGTCCGATAACCGGGCTAACCTAGGGGCGAGGTTTTCGAAAGGTGTCCTTGGGTTGTCCGATAACCGGGCTAACCCAAGGATTTATTTATTTTGGGTTCTATGGAGTCGCCACCGACGTTTTTACCGGAAAGATCGGAAAAGGTTTTTTGAAAGGCGTTGGTTTTTGAAAACCAACTTTGGTCATTAGAACCAGAGTTGGGTAAGGGAGTTAGTTACGTTGTAAAGGAAGTATTAGTTCCTTTACTACGCCCCTTTCGGGTTCCCTATGATAGGCCAGCTTTTATTGTTAATAAATAAACCGGAAAATATGCTTTTGCCCTTTTTATTGTGCGGAATTTAAAGTTATGACTACATGGCCCTAATCTATTGCATAATTTAAATTAAAGCAGTAAAAGTAGAGGGGGAGAAATTAAACCTCCGAACCAAGCTTTGTTTTATATTTCATTTTGAAAAGAGGGTGCTTTTTTGCAGCCCTTCACTCTACAAGACGCCGGAAACTCTTCTGGACGCCGAAAAAAGCTCTCAAAGACACTCAGAAACTCTGGAAATGCGTTGGAGGGATTCTAGAGAGAAGTTTTTAGAGAGAAGGTAGAGCTAATGCTTGAGGTGTGTGGAAATGAGGGGGGGGAGGCCCCTATTTATAGGTTTTCGCGCCTGGCAGTGGCGAGACCGCCGGTCTCGTCTGACAGGGTCGAGACCGCCGTCTCGTCCAATGAGACCGTCGTCTCGCCCTGTCAAACGTGGCAAGACCGTCGTCTGGGGAAACGAGACCGCCATCTCGCCCTTCGCAGGTGGCGAGACTGCCGTCTCGTCAAGCGAGACGGCGGTCTCGCCACTTGCTTGAAGCGAGACGGCGGTCTGGGAAATCTAGAGGGCGGTCTCATCCCAACAAGGCGAGAAAACTTATTTTTTCGCACAGAAACTCCCTCCTATCCTAGTATGGGACCTAATAGTCTCTCCTAATGGCTTGTTAGGCTTCGTCCATCTTCAAATAGGAGGTCTTCTGGTCTTTATTTGGAGGCCGGGCAAGATTTGGGGTCTACAGACGAGACGGTCGTCTTGCCAATCGAGAAGGCGATATCGATTTGTCAAATGGCGAGAAGGTCGTCTCGGCAAACGGGAAGGCGGTCTCGCCATGGCAAGTGGCGAGACGGTCGTCTCGCCCTTTGCTAATGGCGAGATGGCGGTCTCGACCTTTCAGGTGGAATTCCTTATTTTTATTGTACAAAAAACCTTCCTACTCTAATATGGGGTCTATTAGTCTATCCTATGGACCTTTTAGAGCTTGCCCATCTTCGAATTGGTGTTCTTTCGCTCTTTATTTTGAGACCGGACAAGATTTGGGGTCTACAGCTGCCCCCCCCTTTACTCGACCAATTGACTATGGGCTTTTGTGCCATAAGGTCGATTGGCGGGTAAAGGAGTTAACCCTCTTGTCCGGCTATCCTGTGGGTGCTCCTTTGATGTGGTAGCTGACCCTCGGGATGATGAATGTAGTCTAGTGTTGTCTTCAGGATGCTTCCTTACTGCGGAGGCTGACCCATCGGACGATATTTTGTGAGGCTTCAGGATGCTCCTTTGATGCAGTAGCTGACCCTTCGGCTGATGAAGATTTTCCTTTGGGATGCTCCTTTGATGCTGTAGCCGACCCCTTAGGTGGTGGTGAGTTGTATCTTCTGGATACCCTTTTGTAATATGGTTGATCCTTGGATGTGGTGGCGGCTTACTATTCTAGCCCATGCGCTGAGTGAGAAACCTTAGGATGCTCCTTTGATGCGGTAGCTGACCCCTTGGTTGATGAGTATGAACCCTCATCAGGTTAGGTGCCTCAGGATGCTCCTTTGATACGATAGTTGACCCCTTGGTTGATGAGTATGAACCCTCATCAGGTTAGGTGCTTGAGGATGCTCCTTTGATACGGTAGCTGACCCCTTGGCTGTGGTGGTGGCTTAATGATTCCGATCATGTGCCGGGATTTTGAATGCTTTTTCCTGGTAGTGTCCTCTGGTGCGCCGAGGATCTTTTGATTTACAACTTTTTTTTATAGTTATCCAGCTTGTTGGTTGCTGGAAATTCTTTGTGTTTGATCTTTTGATATTTGTCGTCCGACTTTGTTGGTTGTTGGGGATTTTTGGTGATTTTGGGCAACGCCTTTGAGCAGGCGAGCGTTTATTGAGGTTCTGGTAACGCCTCTGAGTAGGCAGATGCTTCATCGGAAGTGAAGACTTTTGACTGCATTTTTTTTGCCTCTGACTAGGCTGATATTCCCTTCTGGGGATGCTGGCTCTTGCTTGCCAGGTCTTGCCTATGCGTAGGCAAATGACTTTCTGAGGATGAATCTGAAGTTTTGCCTTTCCAGCAGGCTCACTAGGGATGATTTTTCTCTTTTTGATGATCCATTGGGGATTGATTGCCTTCCCGGGGATCTGATTTTGGTTTGCCCCCTAACTCCTTGTTAGGTACTGGTGTGGGTTGGTTCTGCGATGCTCTTATTTCATTGGGGAATGGGCATTCTATTTACCTAAAAGTTAGGATGTTAATTTCGCCTTTTTCCGTGATTTATCTCTTTTTTATCGCGATTTTGAAATTTTGCTTTTTTATGGGGATAATGCGTGAGCCTTTTTACTTTTTAGTTTCTTTTATACACGCATGCTTTTTCCTTCTTTTTAGGGGTCCACTAGGGATGAAGTTTTCTTTCTTTGGTGATCCACCAGGGAATTAGTTGACTTCCTAGGGATCTGATTTTTCTTTTCTAGGGGATGGAGTCTTGGCTCCTTGATTGATGTTAATGTGAGCTAAACTTGTGAAGCTCTTATTCTACTGAGGGATGAGAATTTCTGATTCATTCTTTTTGTAGACTTTTCTAGGGAGATCCACTTGGGAATTTTTATTCGATCTTTTCTGTTGCGGTCCTTTCTTTTGGATATCTGCTGGGGATGCAAGGGTTTTCTTCTTCTTTTTTGTTGAGCCCTCGATGGTATGGAGATTGGACTCTTTTGACTGTTGATGATGATGGCCTCTTAAAGCCTTTATTCCTCATTGGGGAGTGTGGAAGAGACATTGGGTGAGTGTGCTCGATGACTCATGTGGTGGTAATGCTGAGTCGTGAGGTAATATTTGTGTTGCCTCTAGAGTAGACAAGAATTCGCTTGGGGATAACTAAGCATTTCCGTCGGCTTTTCTGATGTGCCTTCTTTTTATTGGGTAGAAGGAAGATGATTGGAGCTTTGGCTTTTGGAAGCTCTTATTCTGCTGAGTCGCTTGATTGACGACTTGCTCCATTTTCTTGAGGGCATTATTTGGAGACTCGGTCTCGGTGATCCTGTTTTCAATTACAAACATGGAGCTAATCTCCTTATATGCATGAATGCTTTTCGTTTTTTGTTATTTATCTGAAGTAATTTTTATTTCTTTCATTTTTTATCTTAACAAAGTCATTTTGTGCGACTACTTGTGTGTGGATGTCCTAAATGCAATCTATTCTTTTTGATCGATGCATCTGGAAAAGTGACTGGCATTCTCCTGCTGGACTTTCATGATTATGACGAAGAGCCCCTCTCTTTTATTCATTTTTTTGGTTTAGCCCTATCTTTTGCCTAGACTGCCCTTTTGGGGTTTTTGGTCTAGCGGGCTACCTTAATTTTTGCCTAGAATATCTTAGCGGGTTTTTTCCTTTTTTATGAATGCCCTAACTTTTTCCTACACCGCCCTTTGCGGGTTTTCGATCTAGCGGGATACCCTAACTTTTGCCTACAAATTTCATAGTAGGCATTATTTTTTGTTTTTATTTTTTCTCATTTCTCTTTTCTTTTTTAGAGAAAGGACCCCATGCATGTATGCAATGTTTGTAATATGCATCATATAATACTATTTCAATTAATATTTCAAAAGGATTAACCGAGGTGCTTTTACTTCTAATGAGCTTCTGGCGTTATGTGCTTTCGTCGACATTGTTAGAATCGCGCAGCGGAATGATCGCGTGGTCGGACAAAAACCAAGAGGGGGGTGAATTGGTTTCTTAATAAAAATTAGGTTTTCAAAATTTTCCCCAAATTTTACCGATTAAAAACTGTGTAAATGTAAATAGAGAAGAGAAGATAATCTTACACAGGAGATTTATACTGGTTCGGATCAAAAGACCCTACATCCAGTTGCTAATCACTCAATAGAGGATTAACGCTGTCACTATAAACAAGTTGTTACAAACAAATTACAATTGAAAAGATAAAGATACGAAAACACCTCTCTTGAAATCCACAAGAGATGATGAACAACTTTCCCTAGAGACGGCACAGCACACAATCCACTAAGAACTCCACATAGTGATTCTTATCGCTTCTAGCCCACACCAGGTTCCAAAAGCCCCTTTTCCTTGCAACAAACAGTTCTCTGGCACTCACAGCACTTAAATTTTGTATGGAAAAGGTTGTTCTACTTTTCTGAGTGCCAAAGGAGAGTTTAAGTAGGGAAATTAGGGTTTAGAAATTGGGGATTTCGAAATTAGGGTTCTTGGTAATTGGTTTTTCGAAAATAGGGTTGATTTGAAATTTAAAAACAAAAACAGACTGAAATAATCGATTAAATGGAGTTATAATCGATTAAAACAGAGCCAAAAACAACAGAACCCAAAACCTCTCTGTTTTAATCGATTATTAGACATTTTAATCGATTATCAGACGTAATAATCGATTGTTTTGAATTTTAATCGATTAAAGCAGTGAGTTTATACAGAAAATGGTTTTCTCACTGTTTTAATCGATTATTTCCCTATATAATCAATTAAAGCCGAGCCTGGATGATATATTTGGGCTTTTTGAAGCTTCTAAGTTGCAGACTATGTACCGGCTATCTCAAACTCTAAAATTACAGACTCAATCTAATTAAAACAGAGTTATTACACTACAAAACAAGTCTTCAATACTCTAAGTCTTCGAATTCTTGAATCATCATCAAAATCATCAATCTTCATGTTCATCAAGTGCAACATCAAGTCCTTGAATGTTCAACAGACATGATAGGCTGTAACGATTTTGCATTCTCGATTTTTCCATGACCGAAGAATGATTGTGTTGATTGTAGAGCGACTTGCCATGTCAGTGCGGCTCTCCCTTTCCTTGGGGATGTTAATCCTCCTATTGATTGTTATCTCCAAATTTCCCTATTAATTACTAGAATTCCGTAGTGGTAAGGGTCAAGAGAAAAGAAGGAAGAGGATATTTAATTCAAAGGCTTGTGTTTTAGAATTGTTTTATTTTGACAAAAATGGTTTTTGTAAGCACGGCTAGCTAAGGTTGGTTATAGTGTTTAGGCTAGTTTAGACAAGCGTTTTGTTTATGAGGTGGCGTCTTAAATGATTATTCGATGGTGCCTATCATGACTGATTAACTTCCTTAATCTGCCCTTTAGGTTTTCAGCCTAGGATGTTGTGCTATGTCCTAACTTTTGTTTAGGTTTCCTCTTTTCTTGTTTTGGGAATCCTAGCGGACTCTATTTTGTAACCCTAATTTTTGCCTAGGCTACCCTTTATTGTTGTTCGGGTCTCCTAGCAGGTTTTACCCTAACTTTTGCGTAGCCCCCTTAATTAGTTTCCTACTGGGTATCTTGCCTTTTCTTTTTGGCCTTTAGCTTCTATGGGCTTCTTTTGATTTTTGTTTCTCTTTGCACAACATTGGTGTCGCCGCCGTTCGTTCTGACGTCCAGGGACATCTTGAACGTTTATGCGAGCGGTCGCGAAAAGATGGTTTAGACTCGCGTTTTTTGTTTAAAGTGTGTTCATTGCTTCCGAGGTGCTCAACAACTGAACTATCCTCTAATAAAAGCAAGGTTTTCGAAAAGGGGTTCTTATGGAGTCGTCACCAATGTTTTAACCGTAAACATTGGAAAAGGATAAAAAGGCGTTGATTTTTTTAAAAACCAAACTTGGCCATTATAACCAGAGTTAGGTAAGGGAGTTAGTTACGTGTGGGGAAGGTGTTAGCACCCCACAACGCCTCTTTCGGGTTCCCTATGATGGATTAATTCGTTAAGTGAAGATTATAAGAAATTACACTATTACCCTATTTTATTCATACAACATTTAAATATGGCTATCTACATGATTTTATTTACATTTCATATATAAAGCAATAAATAAAGCAATAAAAGAGAAAAGATTTGAGAAGAACCTCCGTAGCAAGCTTTATATTGCAACTCTTTTACAATAAGGACACGTTTCGACAATCCCTCGCTCTACAACGACTCTCCTCACAAATACAGACTCGACTTGACTAAAATTTTATAGAAGAATCGAATGCCGGAATATAATTCCTTAACTGATTGTTACCTAATTAAGGCAATCAGAAAGATCATTCGAAGTAGGGAGAGAAGAAGACAAGTCTTGGGAGTTGTCTGGTGTGTGAAACAGTGGCAAATGAGCCTCCAATTTATAGTTTTTCACTGCCTGCACATTTGGGACGCCCTGCTGGGTTGGGACGGCCGTCTGGGTTGGGATGGTCGTCCCAAATGCATCTTTTACACATGTTGGGACCCCCTGAAAGCTGGGACTGGCAGTCTGGGTTGGGACGGCCGTCCCAACTACATCTTTTACACATACTGGAACCCCCTGAAAGCTGGGACTGGCAGTCTCACTTGGGACGGCCGTCCCACTTGGCCAGGGAAGGTTGGGATGGCCGTCTCAACTTTGGGACGGCCGTCTCGACCTGTTTTGGCCAGACTTTGTGTTCTGGGACCCCTAGGAAGCTTTCCTTTCTTTATTCGGACGTCGGTTGATGTCTATAAACGCCCGTTGAAGCTTTATCTTCATATAGGAAGTCTTCTTGGCCTTTATTGAGATGTCAGGTGAGCTTTGTCTTTGTTGTAGGAAGTCTCTTTAGCCGTTATTGAGAGACCGGGCAAAATTAGGGGTCTACAATTGGCGAAACACGACTTTATTTATGACAAGGTAAAACTTTATTTTGTGCTTCTAGTCAATCAGTGGTGATGGATTTGACTTTTATTTTGGTCAATGGCGTAGTTTGATTATTTTGACGCGTTTTGAAAACGTTTGCTTAAACATGGTTATTAATGAGGTTTAGACATGAATAGCAAGAAGAGAAACAGATAGTAAGAATGACATTCTTTATTAATTAAAAGGGAAATATGTGCCCTACAATGCTCGGGGGTCGGGCTAACCCCGAGGAGTAATCTCTAATAGTCATTGGATTTACGAACCCTAAGAATCAGAAGAAGAACACCTAATGACTAAAGTCGCTTTTGACTTAAACCCCTTCATTTGGGAAAATCTGATTCGAGGTGCAGAGCGGAGACTTCCCTTTTCTCCGTGCAGCTTGATCCTTTGTAGGGTCATGCTTCAAAGGATTGTCTTTAAAATTTGGTGGCTCCCTTATTCCTTGAGAGTTTCTAACGAGCCCTTGGTTTGGGCGGTATCCATATTTCTTGATCATGTGGGTCACCTTCATATTGTTAGGGAAGTCTTTTCATATTGGCAAAAGATATCTCAAAGGTCCTCTTCAGCCGCATCCATTCAAGGTAGGGCAGACGGCTTGCTGATCTGAATTCTGTCTTTAGCTCGAACCGTGACCAGCTTTTCGCCTACCGTGAGTTTGTCTCTTTGGCGGAGCATTGAAAGAACTACCTTAGCGTCATGAATCCAAAGTCTACTCAGTTTCCTCTTTGGATTATGTTTTTCTTTGGTCTTTTTTTATTTTTTTTTTCCTTTATTCTTAGGAGTGTCGCCTTATAGCTCCTTGGGGTAATAAATTCTTCCACTTCTAATATGCCCCAATGTTGGCTATGCTGGAGATATCCTCATTATTGGGCGATGTTTTTGCGTATCTCCATGGTACAACTTTATTCAATTTGAGGCATGAACAAATGTAACGACATCCTTGCCCCCTCTTCCTTATTAACTTGGATCAACCATTTGAGAGAACTTGATGATAAAAGGTTTGCTCTTCATCTTATTTCGATTAATGGGAAGCACATCAATTAATCCTTTCTTTTTATTATCTTATTATTATTAAAGTGTGGATGAATGCAATTTATGAATGCAATAGACGGTTGAAGAGATGATGAAAACAAACAATTTTATTTATTTAATTCAGAAGGTGTACATTCCTCAATGCAATGCTTCAAAGCACATTTCAAAAGTGGAAAGCCTAAAGGAACCCATAGGCAGGTTAAAGGGTTAAAATTTCTATGTATTTCCTTTTCGACTTCCCGTGCATGGCATGCGAATGCCCTATCCTCTTTACATGGTATTGAGGAATGTCCACTTTCTTCAACTGCCTACTACTAGATGCATGTTATGAGGATGAAGTTTGTTGGATGCATGTATGCATGTGTTTGTTTTTTCCTAAACATTGTCATGTTTTATTTTCTAACATGATGTATGATAGTGTTTGGGATTTTGTGTTTTTTTTTGTATGCGGATGAGGGCATGAAGAATACCAGTCACCTTCTAGAATACAAAAGTAATTTAAGAACGTTTATTTTTATTTTGAAATGAAATGAATGATCAGTGTAGGATAGATATGACTTAAGACAATGGTTTTGGTATCCTCTTAAAGTTCACGCTTCACGTGGCACCATACCCACTTTAGTATAATGGTTTCTTCCTCATAAAGGTCACCATATACATTAACACACTTGTCTCTTCCTTATGGAAGATTACAAGCGCACTTGGGCCTCTTTCGCCTTTGTCTTAGGGATATCTAATGCCCCCTAGAATGAATGTATTTATGCATGTGCTAGTACAAAAAGGACTTTTTATGATAAAAAAGGTGGCATATGTTCAAAGTGCGATAACTTTTGACTGGGATGTCGGATTTGGACACACAGCATATCAAAACGAAGAGAAAAAGGTGAAGAACAGGTCACAAATTCCTAAAGGGGATTTGGCCCAACAATTTTTCCAAAAAATGCTCCTAAGACCCTTTTTTTAGAGATTTATTAAGATGATGGTATGCATACTTTCCTTACGCATGTATTTTCTCTCTTGGTTCTTCTGCTTATGATGTGATATGAATGATACGACTTTGCCAAAATCTTTTTATTCAAATTCATTATTTTGTTTTTTTATTCGAATTATTTGATTTATTTGCTTTTTATAATCTTTTATCTCTTCTGTCGGACTGTGTGGCTACTTAGCTTACAAAGAACCTGAAACCAGGCTAGCTAAAAGGCAGACTGTTCGAGATAAAATTGTTTATTGCGAACATATTTTTGTGGTTTTTCTATTTTTATCTGTTGTTTGGTTATGCTATGCAATCAAATGCAACAAACAAATGCACACACAATTTCACTCATCCACGAACAAGTAGGATGACATTTTAATTACGAGGTAGGGGTATCCTGCAGAAGAGTGCATATTCAAGGTAGTTCTATTTTCCTCACCAAGGCCAGGCCCCCAAGGTGCCCCCATTATAGGGTCCCCACTCTCTAGCCTTCCGACCATGCATGGCACTAAGGCCATAGTCAGTCTTTGTGCCAAAAGAGGAAGGTTATCACCTTGAGTGGTGGTTTCCGATCATACCGCTGGACTCATGGCCCTCACTACGGCAAATCGTACCTGCCACCCACTCCCTATGGATTTCCCACTTGCCTCAGGGTATAGGGGGAACTGTTGTGTGCAAAGGTTTGTGTACAGTTTGTATTTCAAACAATTGCGTAAAATAAACAAACAATAGTTATTAAAGTCAAGCAAATAAACATGTTATAAAACAACTGGCCCATCACTAAATGGGATCAACTCTCTAGGCTTCCCCAGCGGAGTCGCCATATGTCGCCACCGTCAAAAAAGCGGTCGCAGTGATGCGATGGTATTTCGACTTCCACTTCGCGTTTTAAAATGTGACGTTACAACGCCTTTAGGTTGTCCGATAACCGGGCTGGACCTAAGGGCGAGGTTTTCGTAAAGGGTTCTTATGGAGTCGCCATCGATGTTTTTACTGAAAATATCGGAAAAGGAAAAAAGAAGGCATTGGTTTAAAGAACCAACTTTGGCCATTATAACCAGAGTCGGGTAAGGGAGTTAGTTACGTGTGGGGAAGGTATTAGCACCCCCACTATGCCCCTTTCGGGTTCCCTATGATGGGCCGTTTATTTCATAAATAAACTTTAAAATGACACTTTTACCCTTTTATTTGCGGAATTAAGAAAATAGTGACTACATGGCCCTAGCAGCTAATATATGTATAAATGTAAATAAAAAAGCGGTAAAAGAGAGGGAGAAAGTGAAGAAACCTCAGAAGCAAGCTTTGTTGATTAATATTCTCGAAATATGATGCTTTTTGGCAGTCCTTCACTCTACAACGTTGATCGCTCTTTCTCGCAACGCTATAAAATACCCTCTAAGAACACTCAGAAAACTCCGAATATGCTTCGGAGGGGTTCTAGGAGAAGAATTTGAAGAAATGGTAGAAGGGAAAGTTGAAGAACTGTGTGAAATGATGGGAGCGCGCCCTCCTTTTATAGGGATTCACGCCTGTCAGGTCGGGATGGCCGTCTCGCTTTGCAAGGTCGAGACCGCCGTCTCGCCAAATGGGACAGCGGTCTCGCCTTTGACAAATGGTGACACGGCCGTATAGCCAATCGAGAAGGCAGTATCAATTTGTCAAATGGCGAGAAGGTCGTCTCGCCAAACAGGACGACGATCTCGCCAAACGAGACGGCGGTCTCGACCTTTCAGGTGGAATTCCTTTTTTTTTTTGTACAAAAAACCTACCTACTCTAATATGGGGCCTATTAGTCTATCCTAGGGACCTTTTAGGGCTTGCACATCTTTGAATTGGAGGTCTTTTGCTCTTTATTTTGAGACCAGACAATATTTGAGGTCTACAGCCACCATGGAATTTCTCGCCTCTGTGACTTTGGTGGACATGCCAACTATGTATCTGGGTGTCCCTCCAGCAAGGGCGGTCTCCTACTTCATGAACGGGGCTTACAGAACAATGACGTTTGATGAGTTCAACGTCATCATGGGCTTTAACCAGCCAGTAGACACTTTGACCCTAGAGTACCAGAGTGCTCTGTGTGAGAGGCCAGCTGCCCTCATAACTAGTGAGATCTGGGAGGATCTCATCGGGTCATAGATCCTGCCAGCCCAAATGAAGGGATCAGCCCTGAGTCCACCTCTCCGCATTTGCCACAAGCTACTGGCAGGGATGGTACACAGACAGAAGGAGAGTTAAGGTAAGATCACCCAACCTGACCTCTTCGTCCTCCATTGCATGTTCCATGGATATAGGTGCAATCCAGGATACTTTCTCTTGAGGGCACTAAAGGATTTCGGGAGCCGTCCTACAGGGGCCATCCTGATAGGCCCCCTCATCACCCCCTTGGTCGAACGATGGGGATGTGCTAATGGGGAAGATATACCCTCGACCCTCCGACCCGAGCTTATTAGTGGGTCAATGCTCGTACACATGGGCATGCTCATTAGGCAGGGATCCGAGGTGGTACTCCACCCGGCACTTACCATGACGCTCGACATCCGAGATTTGGATGAGTCAGAGAAAATCCCTATGCCCCTGGAGTTCCAGTAGCAACAGCAGTGGCGGCAGTACAGAGATTGTTAGAATCGCACAGCGGAATGTTCGCGTGGTCGGACAAAAACCAAGAGGGGGGGTGAATTGGTTTCTTAATAAAAATTAAGTTTTCAAAATTTTCCCCAAATTTTACCGATTAAAAAACTGTGTAAATGTAAATAGAGAAGAGATAGAAATCTTACACAGGAGATTTATACTGGTTCGGATCAAAAGACCCTACGTCCAGTTGCTAATCACTCAACATAGGATTAACGCTGTCACTATAAACAAATTGTTACAATACAAATTACAATGGAAGAGATAAAGTAAAAGATAACACCTCTCTTGAAACCCACAAGAGATGAAAAACAGCTTTCCCCAGAGACGGCACAGCACACAATCCACTAAGAACTCCACTTAGTGATTCTTATCGCTTCTAGCCCACACCAGGTTCAGAAAGCTCCCTTTCCTTGCAACAAACAGTTCTCTGGCACTCACAACACTTAACTTTTGTATGGAAAAGGTTGTTCTTAGTTTCTGAGTGCCAAAGGAGAGATTAAGTAGGGAAATTAGGGTTTAGGATTTGGGGATTTCGAAACTAGGGTTCTTGGTAATTGGGTTTTCGAAAATAGGGTTTGTTTGAAGTTTAAAATCAGAAACAGACTGGAATAATCGATTATTTGGAGTAATAATCGATTAAAACAGAGCCAAATACGTCATAACCCAATACTCTCTGGTTTAATCGATTATTTGGTGAAATAATCGATTATCTGTACGGAACTGTATGAAATAATCAATTATTTTGCTGTTTAATCGATTAAAGCAGTGAGTTTGTACAGAAAATGGTTTTCTCACTGTTTTAATCGATTATTTACCTATTTAATCGATTAAAGCCGAGCTCTGAATGATAAATTTGAGCTTTTTGAAGCTTCTAAGTTACGGACTATGTACCGACTATCTTAGATTCTATAATTACGGACTCAATCAAACTAAAACAGAGTTATTACAATACGTAAATCATCAATCTTCAATCTTCAATACTCTAAGTCTTTAAGCTCTTGGATCATCATCAAAATCAACATTCTTCATGATCATTATTTGCAACATCAAGTCCTTGAATGTTCAACAATCTCCCCCTTTTTGATGATGATCAAAATTATCTTTTTAAAGCCCTTGTAATAACCTGTTTTATCTGTCATACTAACAAACACATTAAACATACCAGATAAAATTTAAAATTGAATATAGGCTTTAATTTTTCTCCCCTTATTTTGATTATAATCAAAAAGAACTCTGAAAGAACAAACATTAGATCTCCCCCTCAAAATATGCATAATTTAGAGAAAGCTCCCCCTTAATCATAGCATGAAAGAAGCATCATATTTATTTCATAATCATTCATCCATTATAACATCAAGACAATAACAAAAGAAAATACATAACAGAATTTAAAATTCTTCACTATCATGATCATTAAAGTGTGCATCAAATCTATTCTCTAAACGACACACTTTATCATCTACATCCGATATACGGCGAATTAACTCCTCATGCCGTACACCGTAAAGAGTGAAGAACGATTGCATCCTTTGATTCATGTCGGATAACATATCTTCCATGGATTGTCTTATTTCTTGATGCGAAGAGGATGTTCCAACACTTTGGATTTGGGTAGAGGGAAACTCAGTCGCTGGAGGCATATCTTCATCAGAGTCTTCAATTGCATCACCTTGATTTTGGACGTCATCTTTATGAACATAGATGTCATTTACCCGCACCATTTGGAGATGAATCAATGTGCTGTCTAGCATGCGGTTCAAGTTATTAGTTCGGACAACTTGTTCACCTTCGACATTGACTCCTTTATATTCAAGAATTCGGGATACAAGAAGAGCATATGGAATTTTGAATGTTGGATGATGTTTGGCCTTTAACATTGTCATTGTGACAAGAACACCCCAATCTAAAGGTTCATTATTCATTATGGCATGAATAATGCGAAGATCAATAGAAGAGCATTGGGCATGATTTGTGGCCCGGGGACATAAAATCCAGACAAGCAAATGAAGAATCATGCATTCTTCTTTCTTCAAAGGTCCAGCATGAAGAATACGCCCAATCTCCATAGAGGGATTCCGCAGAAAAGATCGATAAGCTAAGAACCTATCAAAGTTATCTAGCTCACCATAAACATTAATAACATCTTCTCTAATGGGGAAGTGGGCAATGTTTTCCCAAATATCATCATCTAGAATTATGGTAACCCCTTTTACACGGGATGTAGCAATTTGATTCCTAAACTTAAATCTAGAATAGAATACCCTAACTAAGTCAGGATAGTATGTACCTTGCATTTGGATAAATGGGAGAACTCTTTGAATTTCAAGAAGATTAGGAAAGTTAAATCCTCTATGAATGAATTGCTCACCAATTAGGAATTTAGGAGAAATGACGGCACGTTCCTTCCAGTACATCAGAAATTCCTGTTGACCTTCCGTATCAGAAATCCATCCTTCAACATAATTAGGACGGGAATGAGAAGAAGGTGCAGATCTTCTTCTTGTAGAAATCTTAGGGCGAGAGGATGAGGCCATTTGAAAGAATAGATGAAGTATGAAGAGGATTTGGAGACAAGTGAGGGAATAATGAGGCAAAGAGAGTATAGATTGCAAGAAAAACTTGATTGCAAGAGTTAAAAGTGAGTATAATTGAACTAGAGGTCTCTATATATAGGGAAAATACTTCCAACGGTCATATAGAAGAGATTCCATGGCAAAATATCCGTTGGCAACGGCTAGGAGGCAAGACTGGTCGCATTTAATCGATTATATCTCAAAATAATCGATTATCTCTATATCGAGACGACTTTAATCGATTATTTCTAGCAAATAATCGATTATGCGAGGCATTTAATCGATTATTTCACGAAATAATCGATTATTCCGAGAGGAGAATACCCTGTTTTGGACGTTTTGAGGGAAAATAATCGATTATCACTTCCAGTAATCGATTATTCCAGAGGCTATATCAAGTTTTTGAGATTTATATGCATAATAACCTATGAACATGCTACACCACGAATTTTAACATAACAATCATCCAGAAACAGTAAAATTAAGCAGATTTTAAGATATTTCTAATATCCCTAAGTCTCTTCTAAGATCATAGAATCTATCCTTGGGTAGAGGCTTAGTAAATATATCTGTTAATTGACGTTTAGTGTTTACATACTCTATTTTGCAGTTTCCTTTGCTGATATGATCTCTTAAAAAGTGATGTCTAATCTCAATATGTTTAGTTCTAGAGTGCATTACTGGATTCTTAGTTAGATTGATTGCACTCGTATTATCACACATTAATGGAATGTCATTTAAATATATGCTATAATCCTCTAATTGTTGTTTCATCCACAGAATTTGAGCACAACAACTACCAGTTGCAATATATTCAGCTTCAGTGGTAGATAAAGCAACACATGCCTGTTTCTTGGAATGCCAAGATATTAAGGATGAACCTAACAAATGACATGTCCCACTAGTGCTTTTCCTATCAATTTTACATCCACCATAATCGGCATCGAATATCCTAATAAACCAATACAAGCATCAGACGGATACCACAAGCCAAACCCGAGTAGTTCCTTTTAAGTATTTTAAAATATGTTTTACTGCAATTAGGTGAGATTCTTTAGGACAAGCACTGAAATCTAGCACACACACGGACGGAATGCATAATATCAGGTCTACTAGCAGTTAAGTATAATAGTGATCCTATCATACCTCTATACATAGTTTGATTAACTTCCAAACCTGATTCATCCTTGTCTAAATAGCATGAAGTTCCCATGGGTGTGTTGGCTTCTTTTGAGGTGTCCATACCAAACTTTTTGAGAATCTCCTTGCAGTATTTAGTTTGAGAGATGAAATTGCCATCTTTAAGTTGCTTGATTTGTAGTCCAAGGAAGAATGTCAATTCTCCCATCATAGACATTTCAAACTCTCCCTGCATAATCTTAGCAAATTCTACACATAACCAATTATCAGTTGATCCAAAAATTATATCATCAACATATACCTGGACCAATAAGATATGTTCTTTTACTTTCTTAATGAACGAGTGTAGAATCAATTTTTCCTCTTGAAAAATCATTTGCATTTAGGAAACTACTTAATCTTTCATACCAAGATCTAGGAGCTTGTTTTAACCCATATAATGCTTTCTTTAATTTGAAAATATGATTAGGATTATTAAAATCTTCAAATCCAGGGGTTGCTCTACATACACTTCTTCTTTAATAAAACCATTTAAAAATGCACTTTTAACATCCATTTGATATAATTTAAATTTCATCATAGATGCATAAGCAAGAAGTAGGCGTATAGCCTCTAACCTGGCAACAGGAGCATAAGTTTCATCATAATCTATACCTTCCTCCTGACAATACCCTTTTGCAACAAGTCTGGCTTTATTCTTTGTTATGTTTCCATCTTCATCAAGCTTATTTACGAATACCCATTTAGTTCCAATAACTTGATGTGACTCTTCTCTTGGGATTAATTCCCGAGACTTGATTCCTTTCAAATTGGTTAAGTTCTTCTTGCATGGCTATGCACCATTGATCATCTTTAAGTGCTTCCTCAATGTTTTTAGGTTCAATCTGTGACACAAAAGCAACGAGACATACAAAAATTTGTCATATTTCTAGTTCTTACCCCTTTTGAGATATCACCTATGATATTGTCCATTGAGAGTCCTCTAGGTGATTGCCATTCCTTTGCTAATTGAGGAGTTTGAGAAGGCTCATTATCTTCTAAATACAATTCATCAAGAGCCTCCCTTATATATTCATCATCACCTTGAATCCTTTGTCACACAATTGGCTTATGCTAAGAAGGTTATGCTTTAGTCCATCAACAAGAAGCACATCCTTAATCTCCAATGTGTTTGCACCACCTATGTTTCCAATTCCGAGAATCTTTCCTTTGTTGTTATCCCCATAAGTCACATATCCTTGTTCTTTGGCTTTGAAACTCACAAATTTCAATTTATCTCCAGTCATATGTTTTGAGCATCCACTATCAAGATACCACATAGACTTCTTTGATTTATAAGTTTCCTACAAAACAAGAACATAGTAAACTTAGGTCCCCATAACTTTTGGGTCCTTGGGGTTAGAGACATAACAATCTATTTAAATACTGCAAAACTTTCTCATAAAACTTTTCAAGTTATTTTAACTGATAAAAATAAGTTTTAATCGATTAAAACTCTGTGTAGAAAATTTCTAAGTTGTTTTAATCGATTGAAAGGAGATTTAATCGATTAAAAGAGTTCTGATCGGTCATAACTAAATTCTGATCGATCATAACTGATTCTGATCGATCATAACTGATTCTGATCGATCATCCTGACCCTTTAAGTGATTTTAATCGATTGAAACATGTTTTAATCGATTGAAACAAATCTGATCGCTTATAATTAAAATCTGATCGATCACATTTGATTCTGATCGGTCATAATTGGATTCTGATCAATCATCCTGACCCTTTAAGTGATTTTAATCGATTGAAACGTGTTTTAATCGATTGAAAAAATTCTGATCGCTCATAATTAAAATCTGATCGATCACATTTGATTCTGATCGGTCATATTTGTATTTTGATCGATCATAATGAGTTCTAAATGGTTTTAATCGATTAAAAACAAGTTGTATCGATTAAAATGCTTGTAAAAACACTTCTTTGAACATTCTAAGTGATTTTAATCGGTTCTTTCAAAACTATATCGATTAAAAACATGTTTAAGAAAGCTTTTGTAAAAATACTTTGTTTTTAGTTGTTTAAAACGATTTTAGAGGCATTTCGCAAAAATCTTTAAGTGAAGAACCTTCATGCAATAGAAAAGATAAAATGATTTTACCTAAGCATTCTGTTTAAAACATACTAAATGATCCATTTTCTTTGAATAAATACAAGATACAAATAGTTCATTTAACTATAGGAACCCAAATATATTTTCCTTTAGGAACTCCAAAATGCTTAATTTTACATCTATATGAAGTATGACCATGTTTCATACAATAAAAGCATGCATTAGATGTAATATTTAAAAATGATGCATTTCTAATCATAGATGCTCTAGTTCCTTTTTCTACCCATACTCTTCTATTTTTACTTTTAAGCTTTTTCAAAGGAACATGACAATTTTCTTTAATTTGAACACTATCCTTATTCTTATAACTATCACTTAATTCCTTTTTAGCTTTATCAAGCAAATGTCTAAGTAAATCAATATCATGTTCATACTCTTTACATGATGCACATGCTATAGTCTTATCATCATTCTCATCTATGCATACAATTTTCGTTTCTAAGGTTTCCTTTTCCTCTAAACATGAAATTTTCGTTTTTAAGGACTCCTTTTCTTCTAAACATGTGATTTTCATTTTTAAGGACTCTACCTCCATTTTGGAACTACTTAAACTCTTTTTCACAGCTTTGTATTTATTGTTCAAGTCCTTAAAAGCACTAAACAATTCATTATATGCATTTGGTAATTCATCAAAATCATTTTCATCATCACTTGAGGATGAGTCGGAATCACTAACCTCAAAGTCGGAAGATATATTGTCTTTTGCCAACAAGCAAATGTTAGCTTCTATTTCCAGATCACTTGACTCAGAAATCGAGTCACTATCATCGGTTCCTTCATAGGTTACTCTTAGCTTTTCCCACATCTCTTGAGCATTCTTACAAATGGATATTCTGTAAAACTCATCAAGGGTTAAAGCAGATGAAATAATATTTCTAGCCCTAACATCAAATTGTGCTTTCCTATTTTCTTCATCCGACCATCTAGAAAATTGTTTTGGTACTTCTACTCCATTTTCAAAAACTTTAGGAATAAAAGGACCGTTTAAAATAGCGTCCCAAACGCCTCTATCAACAGACTCTAAAAATATTTGCATATGTACCTTCCAAAAAGGATAATTTTGACCCGCAAAAAGTGGGGGTCTGTTGATAGACGCACCTTCGGCAAAAGTTTGATTTTGTCCGGCCATTTTCGAAAAGTTTGAATGACTATCAAAGCAAGCTATGATACCACTTGTTAGAATCGCGCAGCGGAATGTTCGCGTGGTCAGACAAAAACCAAGAGGGGGGGTGAATTGGTTTCTTAATAAAAATTAGGTTTTCAAAATTTTCCCCAAATTTTACCGATTAAAAAACTGTGTAAATGTAAATAGAGAAGAAATAGAAATCTTACACAGGAGATTTATACTGGTTCGGATCAAAAGACCCTACGTCCAGTTGCTAATCACTCAACGAGAGGATTAACGCTTGTCACTATAAACAAATTGTTACAATACAAATTACAATGGAAGATATAATGTTAAAGATAACACCTTTCTTGAAACCCACAAGAGATGAAGAACGACTTTCCCCGAGAGACGGCACAACACACAATCCACTAAGAACTCCACTTAGTGATTCTTATCGCTTCTAGCCCACACCAGGTTCAGAAAGCCCCCTTTCCTTGCAACAAACAGTTCTCTGGCACTCACAACACTTAACTTTTGTATGGAAAAGGTTGTTCTTAGTTTCTGAGTGCCAAAGGAGAGTTTAAGTAGGGAAATTAGGGTTTAGGATTTGGGGATTTCGAAACTAGGGTTCTTGGTAATTGGGTTTTCGAAAATAGAGTTTGTTTGAAGTTTAAAATCAGAAACAGACTGGAATAATCGATTATTTGGAGTAATAATCGATTAAAATAGAGCCAAATACGTCAGAACCCAATACTCTCTATTTTAATCGATTATTTGGTGAAATAATCGATTATCTGTACGGAACTGTACAGAATAATCGATTATTTTGTCTGTTTAATCGATTAAAGCGGTGAGTTTGTACAGAAAATGGTTTTCTCACTTGTTTTAATCGATTATTTACCTATTTAATCGATTAAAGCCGAGCACTGAATGATAAATTTGAGCTTTTTGAAGCTTCTAAGTTACAGACTATGTACCGGCTATCTTAGATTCTATAATTACAGACTCAATCAAACTAAAACAGAGTTATTACAATACAGAAATCATCAATCTTCAATCTTCAATACTCTAAGTCTTTAAGCTCTTGGATCATCATCAAAATCAACATTCTTCATGATCATTATTTGCAACATCAAGTCCTTGAATGTTCAACAGAGATGACTTCGCCAGCGTCCACTAGCACATAGACGATGAGTCCCAGATCCTCCGCCAAAAATGGACCAAATGTCACTGAGGCAAGACACCTTCGAGCTACGACTGGAGGTATTTGGTCAGAGGCAGGAGGGACTTGCCCAGAGCATAGAAGCAATTAACCAAAACATACTCGGCAATATATGGAGCCACGAGGAATTTCAAAGGCACATGCTCCACCAGAACCATCTTCAGCCTCACGATCGGACCTGCCTCCAGAATAGGGGCTTGTAATCTTTTTGTAAACCCAACAAAAAATATATATGTAAACTAAAAGTTTTTTTTGATATCTGCCTCTACTCACTCCTAAAAAAGCCAGCATACATAAAAGAAGATTAAGAAATAAAAAGGCATACACATTGTCGCCGCCGTCATAACGAGGCGGTCGGAGCAACGCGATGGTTTTGACTTTCCAATTTTCGTGTTTTTATTGGTGTGGTTACAACGCCTTTAGGTTGTCCGATAACTGGGCTGAACCTAGGGGCGAGATTTTTGAAAAGGCGTTCTTTGTTTGTCCGATAACCGGGCTAACCCAAGAACTAATTTTGAAGGGTTCTTCTGGAGTCGCCACCAATGTTTTTACCGGAAACATCGGAAAAGGAGTAAAAAGGCATTGGTTTTCGAAAAATCAACTTTGGTCATTAGAACCAGAGTTCGGTAAGGGAGTTAGTTACGTGTAAGGGAAGTGTTAGTTCCCTTACGACGCCCCTTTTGGGTTCCCTATGATAAGCCAGATATTTAAATAAGTAAACCAGTGAAAAGACGCTTTTACCCCTTTTATTTAAAGTTACGACTACATGGCCCTGATATCTATTGCATAATTAAAAACAAAGCAATAAAAGAGAGAGGGAGAATGTAGAAACCTCTGAGGCAAGCTTTATATTAATTTCTTGAAAACTAGGGTGCTTTTTGGCAGCCCTTCACTCTTTACAGTGCCGAGAATCTCTCGAAAACGCTATAAAAAACTCTAAAAAGCTCTCAGAAACTCCGGAAATGCTTCGGAGGGGTTCTAGGGAGAGAATTTGAGGAAGTGACAAGAGAGAGAATGGAAGAACTGTGTGAAATGAGGGGAATGGCGCGGCTATTTATAGGGATTCGTGCCTGTCAGGTCGAGACGGCTGTCTCGCCTTGCAGAAATGGCGAGACGGCCGTCTCGCCAAACGAGACAGTGGTCCCGAATATGAGACGGCGGTCTTGTTGCCGCCGTCAAAACGAGGCGGTTGGAGCGACGTGATGGTTTTGACTTTCCATTTTTCGCGTTTTTATAGGTGTGGTTACAACGCCTTTAGGTTGTCCGATAACCGGGCTGAACCTAGGGGCGAGGTTTTCGAAAAGGCGCTCTTGGATTGTCCGATAACCCGGCTAACCCAAGAACTAGCTTTTGAAGGGTTCTTTTGGAGTCGCCACCGATGTTTTTACCGGAAACATCAGAAAAGGAATATAAAAGGCGTTGGTTTTCGAAAAACCAACTTTGGTCATTAGAACCAGAGTTGGGTAAGGGAGTTAGTTACGTGTAAGGGAAGTGTTAGTTCCCTTACAACGCCCCTTTCGGGTTCCCTATGATAGGCTAGCTATACTAAATAATTAAACCGATGAAAATACGCTTTTACCCTTTATTTTGCGGAATTTAAAGATTATGACTACATGGCCCTATATCTATTGCATAATTGAAATAAAGTGGTAAAGGAGAGAGAGAGAGTATAGAAACCTCCGACGCACGCTTTCTATTAATTCTTTAATAATTTGGGTGCTTTTTAGCAGCCCTTCACTCTTTACAGCGCCAGAATCTCTCAAAAACGCTCTAAAAAACTCTAGAGAACTCTCAGAAACTCCGGAAATGCTTCGGAGGGGTTCTAGAAAGAGAATTTGAAGAAATGTCTAGAGAGAGAATGGAAGAACTGTGTGAAATGAGGGGAATGGCGCAGCTATTTATAGGGATTTGCGCCTGTCAGGTCGAGACGGGTCGTCTCGTCTGACAAGGTCGAGACGACCGTCTCGCCATTCGAGACAGCCGGCTCGCCTTGAAGGGATGGCGAGACGGCCATCTCGCCAAACGAGACGGCGGTCTCACCATCCGCGAGTGACAAGACGGCCGTCTCGCCATTTTTGCAAGGCGAGACGGCGGTCTCGACCCTAAAAGGCGAAAATCCTTATTTACATGCAGAAAATCTCTCCTATTCTAATATGGGGCCTAATAGTCTCTCCTAATGGCTTTTTAGGCTTCATCCATCTTTAAAAAGGAGGTCTTATGGTCTTTATTATGAGGCCGGGCAAGATTTGGGGTCTACAGCTGCCCCCCCTTTACCCGACTAGTCGACTACTGGCCTGTTGTGCCAAGGAGAACGACTGGAGGGTAAAGGAGTTGACCCTCTTGCCTGGTTGTCTTTCGGATGTTCTGTCTTGCGATTGATCTTCCGGGAAAAAGTGTGCTTCCAGGATGCTTTTTCTAGCGGTAGCTGATCCTTTTGGCTGATGAGTACGAACCCCCATCTGGTTTGACGAGTATGAACCCTCGCCCGGTAAGCCCCCTTTTGTAAGGCCCGATGAGTATACACCCCCATCTGGTGTTTGACGAGTATGAACCCCCGTCTGATAAGCCCCCTTCTATAAGGCCCGATGAGTATACACCCCCATCTGGTGTTAAGCCTCCGGATGCTCCTTCATGCGGTAGCCGATCCTTCAGCTGTGGTGGCGGCTTACTGCTCTAGCTTATGCGTCGGTGTTAAGACGTATTCTCTTGTCTTTGATTTAGTCGTCCGGGTTGTGTCGGGGATTTTGTTGGTGTTCATCTAGCCTTGTTGGTTGCTGGGGATTCTTTGTTTTTGATCTTTTGATGGTGATCACCCGACTCTTGCTGGTTGGTCAGAGAAACCTTTGGTTAATGTATTTTTGTGAAATCTTACCGGGATACTTCTGGGTGCTTCATATTTTCTCATGCAAGCACGAAATTGATCTCTTTTTATATGAATGTCTTTTTGGTCTTTCATTTATCTGAAGTATATTTGTTTGTTTTGATTTTGACAAAGTCTTTTTCGTGCAACTACTTGTGAGTGGATGCTTTTGATGCAATCTATTTTTAGTTGGGGGCACCTAGAAAGTGACCGGTACTTTCTTTTTGTTCTCTCGCGACTTATTCTTTTGAAATTTTGTTTTAGCCCTATCTTTTGCCTAGACCGCCCTTTGTGGGTTTTCGATCTAGCAGGCTATCCTGTATTTTTTGCTTGGGACGGTCCTGGTCGGTGCTGTTTGTCTTGTTTTTCTTATGCTTTCTCGTATCGCTTGTTTTATGCATGCTTATGTTTCATTAATACAGAGGCATTCTTGCAAGTATGTAAAGAGAAAAGAAGACAATTTTTATTGATGTAAACGAATGATTTATTTTTACAGGAGGATTTACAAAGGATTTTAGAAGCAGGGTTGGCCAAGGTTGGCTGAATTGTATAGGGTATAACAACCATGCCTATGATTTTTGTTTCTCTGCTTTTCCTGGTTGCTTCAATCGGGATGCTCGAGCTTGGAGTGAAGATCATGCGAAGTTTGCTTGCTTCTGTGAAGGTATTACCCTAGTCGCCTTTGCGGTTTTCGGCTAAGGTAATCATTGCTCTTCTTTTTTGTTGTGTTCTTCTTTTCGTTTTTTTTTTGTTTTTTTTTTTAAACCTCTAATTCTTGCCTAGGACGTATCCTAGCGAGGAATGCAGACCCTATCTTTTGCCCAGGACGCTCTTTGCAAGTTTTCATCCTGATGGGTCATGAGAAATGTTTTTAGGCGTAGTATTTTTTCACTGCGTCTGAGTTGACAGGATGTTGAAGCTCTTCTCCGTCCATGCTGGTGAGGATGAGGGCTCCTCCTGAGAAGGCTCGCTTGACCACAAAGGGTCCTTCGTAATTTGCTGTCCATTTCCTGATTTTGTCTTTCTGGGCTGGCAGCAGTTTCTTAACTACTAAATCCCCTTCTTGGAAGATGCGGGGATTGATTTTCTTATCGTAGGCTTTCTTGATCTTCTTTTGATAAACTTGCCCCCGACATATGGCGTCCAGCCATTTTTCTTCGATTAGGTTCAGCTGATCATATCGACTTTGGACCCATTCAGCTTCTGTCAACTTTGCTTCCATAACAACTCGTAGGGAGGGTATTTCAACCTCTACTGGTATACGAGGGAAAATGGAGTAGCCCCTGTGGAGGTTCGTACTGACATTCAGTAGCCATGTAGGGCGAAGGGCAACATTTCGTGCCAATCTTTGTAGGTTATTACCATTTTCTGGATGATTTTCTTAATATTCTTATTGGCTACCTCTACTGCACCGTTCATCTTTGGTCGGTACGGAGAAGAATTGTGGTGTTGAATTTTGAAGTCTTGACATAGTTCTTCCATCATTTTATTATTGAGATTGGTCCCATTATCAGTAATGAGCTTATGAGGAATGCCATACCGACATATAATATTTTTCTTGATGAAGGTGGTCACCACTTTCCGAGTCACGTGCGCATATGATGCTGCCTCAACCCATTTGGTGAAATAGTCAATGGCCACCAAGATAAAGCGATGGCCATTGGATGCTTTAGGCTCAATGGGTCCGATGACGTCCATGCCCCACATAGAGAATGGCCATGGTGTAGCCAAGGTACTGAGAGGTGCGGGCGGCACGTGGATATTATCGGCGTAGATTTGGCACTTGTGGCACTTTTTAGCATACTGGTGACAATTGGCTTCCATTGTGGACCAAAAATATCCTGCCCTCAAGATCTTCTTCGCCATGACATGCCCAGGTGCGTGGGTCCCGAAAGCTCCTTTGTGGATTTCTCTTATTAAGGTATGAGCTTCTTCGTGGTCTACACACCTTAAGAGAGCGGAATTGAGACTCTTTTTGTAGAGGGTTCCTTCAATCAACGTGAACCCTACTGCCCTTTTACGGATGGTTCGCTTATCATTGTCATTGATTCCCTCGGGATACTCGCCTCTCATGAGATATTGTTTAATGTCATGATACCAGGGATTTTGGTCATGCTTGCCATTTACTAACATACAGAAAGCTTGTTTGTCATGCAGCTTGATTTGGATGATCGGCATCTCATGTTCTTAGCTTAAAGAAAACATGGATGATAGAGTGGCGAGGGCGTCAGCAAATTGATTGTCTTCCCGAGGAATATACTGGAAGGTGGCGCTTTCCATTCTCGAGATTAAATCTTGGATGTGCTCTAGATATGGGATTAATTTAGAGTTTCGGGTTTCCCATTCACCTTTAACCTGGTAGATGACAAGGGTTGAATCACTGAAGACTTTGAGTTTAGTAACCCCATGATCTAAAGCTGCTTGGATCCCTAGCGCGCATGCTTCGTATTCGGCCATGTTATTGGTATAGTCAAAATTAAGCCTGGCCGTTACAGGGATATATTTCTTTTCAGGGGATATCAAAATAGCTCCTATCCCGTGTCCAAGCATGTTTGAGGCCCCATCGAAGAAAATGGTCCATGTCTTCGTCTTGTAGAGACTGATACTCGTTTGTTGACCCATGGGCTAGATAATCCGCTAGGGGGCTACCTTTAATAGCTTTCTGGGTGATATGAATGATATCAAATTCTGAGAGGAGAACTTGCCACCTAGCTATTCTTCCAGTCAAAATGGGCTTCTCGAAGAGGTATTTGATTGGGTCCATTCTGGAGACCAACCATGTTGTATGCCGAGCCATATATTGTCGGAGATGCTGAGTGACCCATACCAATGCGCAACAGGTTTTTTCGAATGGTGTATAACGGGGTTCATAGTCTAGGAATTTCTTGCTGAGATAGTAAATGGCTCGCTCTTTCTTCCCGGTTTCGTCTTGTTGACCGAGCACACATCCCATGGACTCTTCGAGTATTGACAAGTATAGGATCAGAGGTCTCCCTTCAACGGGTGGTACTAATACTGGCGGATTGGTTAAGCATGTTTTGATTTTATCAAATGCTTGTTGGCATTCTTCATTCCATACCGTTGGTTGATTTTTGCCAAACAGTTTAAAGATGGGTATACATTTATCTGTTAACTGTGCGATAAAACGGGCAATGTAGTTAATCCGGCCTAGAAAACCTCTGACCTCCTTTTCCATACTTGGTGGGGGCATTTCCAAGATCGCTTTGGTTTTATCAGGGTCCACTTCTATTCCTCTTTTGTTGACGATGAACCCTAAGAGTTTTCCTGATCGTACTCCGAAAGTACATTTTGCCGGGTTTAGTTTGAGTTGATACTTCCGAAGTCAGTCAAAAAGCTTTTTGAGGTATTGAATGTGGTCCATCTCTGGACTTGGCAATAATGTCATCCACATATACCTCTATTTCCTTGTGGATCATGTCATGAAACAGTGTGACCATAGCCCTTTGATAAGTAGCCCCTACATTCTTGAGTCTGAAAGGCATTACGTGGTAGCAAAAGGTGCCCCATGGTGTGATAAAGGAGGTTTTTTCTCTGTCCTCGACGGCCAACTTGATTTGGTTGTACCCCACGTACCCGTCCATGAAGGAGTAAAGTGTATTGGTAGCGGTATGGTATACTAGCGTGTCTATATGCGGTAGAGGAAAGTCATCTTTTGGACTTGCTCGATTGAGGTCCCTATAATCCATGCATACCCTGACTTTTCCGGTCTTTTTGATGACGGGTACTATGTTGGCCAACCACTCTGAGTATTTGGAAACTACTAGGAAATTGGCATCCAGTTGCCTTTGTACCTCCTCCTTGATCATTAGGGACCAGTCTGGCTTGATTCTTCTGAGTTTTTGCTTCACAAGTCGGAACCCTTCTTTTAATGGTAATCTATGCTCCACTATACTCGTGTCAAGCCCAGGCATGTCATGATAAGACCAAGCGAATACATCTATATATTCCTTTAGAAGCCGTATCAATCCCTTTTTGATGCTACCTTCCAATTGGGTGCCGATATTTATCTTCTTCTCATTGTCCCCCTGTCCCAAATTAACAATTTCTGTCTCTTCTTGATGCGGTTGTATAATGCATATGCTTCTTTTTCCAGCATTCTTTGCATGTCCGGAGAAATGGTCTCCTGCTCACTGTTGGACTCGACCCATTCGCTTTCGGTTTCCGGGGTCCACAGAGATTCATCAATCACAAACATGATGTGTTTTAAGCTCTGTTTTAGTCATAGATTTTATTATTAAATTATCTTTGAAAGAATAATAAATAAAAGAGGGAAAAGAATGAATATGATTATGAAAAAAAATGCCTTGTGTATTAAAAAAACGTATGTACAAGCCCCTTTTAATCAGAATTCCTGCGGCCGTGGGCGGGGACTGCAGGAGATACACAAAAAAGCTTAAAAAAGAAAACCCTAGGGGCTGATCCTCCCAGTCCTCCCTCTTTGCTACTCTGGCTTAGACAGAGGTTTGGCGTCAACATCAGAGGCAGAGGCATCAAAGGTTATCCAACCGGCATCAATTAGTTCTTGGACCTTATATTTTAAGGTCAAACAGTTGTCCGTTGAATGCCCAAGTGCGTCCGAGTGGTAGCTACATTTTTCGTTGGGCTTGTACCACTCGGGGTAGGGAGGCTCCATTTTCTTTGGAGGAACGCGGGCTAGAAGGTTGGCCTGTAATAACTGGGGCAGCAGCTTTGCGTACGAGGTGGGGATAGGGGTGAACTTCCTCACCTTTCTTCGTGACTACCTCTCTGCCTGAGGAGCGGAGGAAGGGGTTGCAAAATTGATGGCGTGTACGACCTCTTCCTTCTTTTTGAAAGGTTTCTTGAACGAAGTACTGGAAAAAAAGGTCGTGCTATTTTCCCGCTCCTCAACCCCTGCTCCACTCTTTCACCCACAGTGACTATGTCCAAAAAAAGGTTGGAGGTACTGGCTATTGCCTTGTCGTAGTACGCTCCAGTTAGTGAATCTATGAACATAGCTACTGTCTCCTTATCAGTTAGTGGAGGCTCTATTTATGCAGCAATTTCCCTCCACCTTTGGGCATACGCTTTGAAGGATTCGTCGTCCCTCTTGTTCAGAGTCCTGAGATCTGACCTGTCAGGGGTCAGATCAATGTTGTATCGATAACGACGAAGAAAAGCATCATCCAATTGTTTCCAGTTTTGGACCTTCCCTCTTTCCAGCTGCATATACCAATTGAGAGTTGTGTCTACCAGACTCTCCTGGAAGTAGTGGATCAGGAGTTTCTCATTCTCGGCGTGTGCGGCCATCTTACGGCAATACATCGTAAGATGGTTCTTTGGGCAGGTCATCCCGACGTACTTGGGGAAGTCCGGGATTTTGAATTTGGGAGGGAAATGGATATTTTTCACCAGGCACATGTCCGCCACCTCCTTGACGTCAAAGTTGTGTCCCTCTACCGCCTTCAGCCTTTCCTCTAGGGTAGAGATTTGTTGTTTGGACACCTCCGGGGTGAGGATGCGTGCAGTCTTAGCATCCTTTCCATCGTAGAAGTATTCTTCCTCTTCTTCCTCTTCGTGGCGAGAGGCATGTTCCGTTTGGGCTTCGCCCTTGTTTTGACCCTGGCGCACGACTTCCATCAGTTGGGCCATTTGCTCGCGGAGGGTATTGACCTCTGCAGTGAGCTTCCGATTTTGTTCCTCTAGGTTCTCCATTGCTCTGGCCTTTTGTGCACGAGTTCGGATGGGGAGAGGACCAACCACTTTCTACAATGCCCGAAAGAGATTTATTAATGCATGTTGAGTGTTGAACTAACATGGATATGTTTATGTATGAGAGATTTTGTTTAAATGATGCTAAGATACGCTCTCACTTTTTATTTTCTCTCTTGGTATTTCTTTGCTCATGATATGATGTAATATGGATGAAACGACTTTGTCAAAATCATTTTTATAAATGTCTTGATTTTGTTATTTTATTTATTTTGGATTTATTATTACTCCCCTTTTTTTATAGCCTTTTATCTTTTCTGTCGGACTGCGTGGCTACTTAGCTTACAAAGAACCTGAAACCAGGCTAGCTAAAAGGCAGACTGTCCGAGATAAAAAAAATGGCTTTATGCGAAAGAATAGTTAGCATCCCTTATCTCTTTTGTCGGACTGCGTGACTACTTAGCTTACAAAGAACCTGAAACCAGGCTAGCTAAAAGGTAGATTGTCCGAGATAAGGGCGTTTATTGCGAAAAAAATGTTTTTTTGTGATTTTCTGTTGTTTGGTTATGCTATGCAACAGACAAATGCAACAAACAGATGTACACACAATTCGATCATCCATGAACAGGCGAGAAGTCATTTTAATCATGAGGTAGGGTTTTCCTGCAGAAAATTGTTTTGGCAAAGGTGGGTTCTAACTTTTCTCACCAAGGCTAAGGCCCCCAAGGTGCCCCCATTATAGGGTCCCCACTCTCCAGCCTTCCGACCATGCTTAGCACTAAGGCCATAGTCAGTCTTTGTGCCAAAAGAGGAAGGTTATCACCTTGAGTGGTGGTTTCTGATCACACTGGTGGGCACAAGGCCATCACTACAGCGAATCGTACCTCCCACCCACTCCCTATGGATTTCTCACTTGCCCCCGAGTACAGAGGGAACTGTAGTGTGCAAGGGTTTGTGTACATTTTGTATTTCAAACAATTGCGTAAGTATAAACAAGCAACAGTTATTAAAGCCAAGCATTAAAACATGTTATAATACAAGGTAGGGTAAAAGTGTAATTTTCTTGGTTTATTTACTTTTAAGCTGGCCCATCACTAAATGAGATCAACTCTCTAGGCTTTCCCCAGTGAAGTCGCCATTTGTCGCTGCCGTCAAAACGAGGCGGTCGGAGCGACGCGATGGTTTTGACTTTCCATTTTTTGCGTTTTTATAGGTGTGGTACAACACCTTTAGGTTGTCCGATAATCGGGCTGAACCTAGGGGCGAGGTTTTTGAAAAGGCGCTCTTGCATTGTCCGATAACCCGGCTAACCCAAGAACTAGCTTTTGAAGGGTTCTTCTGGAGTCGCCACCGATGTTTTTACCGGAAACATCAGAAAAGGAATAAAAAAGGCGTTGGTTTTCGAAAAACCAACTTTGGTCATTAGAACCAGAGTTGGGTAAGGGAGTTAGTTACGCGTAAGGGAAGTGTTAGTTCCCTTACAACGCCCCTTTCGGGTTCCCTATGATAGGCTAGCTATACTAAATAATTAAACCGGTGAAAATATGCTTTTACCCTTTATTTTGCGGAATTTAAAGATTATGACAACATGACCCTATATCTATTGCATAATTGAAATAAAGCGGTAAAGGAGAGAGAGAGTATAGAAACCTCCGAGGCACGCTTTCTATTAATTCTTTAATAATTTGGGTGCTTTTTGGCAGCCCTTCACTCTTTACAGCGCCGGAATCTCTCAAAAATGCTCTAAAACACTCTAGAGAACTCTCAGAAACTCTGGAAATGCTTCGGAGGGGTTCTAGAAAGAGAATTTGAAGAAATGTCTAGAGAGAGAATGGAAGAACTGTGTGAAATGAGGGGAATGGCGCAACTATTTATAGGGATTCGTGTCTGTCAGGTCGAGACAGGCCATCTCGTCTGACAAGGTTGAGACGGCCATCTCGCCATTCGAGACGGCCGTCTCGCCATTTTTGCAAGGCGAGACGGCGGTCTCAAATCTGAGATGGCGGTCTTGACCCTAAAAGGCGAAAATTCTTATTTACATGCAGAAAATCCCTCCTATTCTAATATGGGGCCTAATAGTCTCTCCTAATGGCTTCTTAGGCTTCATTCATCTTCAAAAAGGAGGTCTTCTGGTTTTATTATGAGGCTGGGCAAGATTTGGGGTCTACAGGTCTCGACCCAAAAAAGCAAGAATCCTTATTTACATGCCGAAAATCCCTCTTATCCTAGTATGGGGCCTAATAGTATCTCCTAGTGGCTTCTTAGTCTTCATCCATCTTCGAATAGAAGGTCTTCTGGTCTTTATTATGAGGCCGGGCAAGATTTGGGGTCTACACACATCATTCTGAAAAAGCCAAATTTCAAAAATTGGGAGAAAAAGTAAACTGCATAAAAAGGCAAAATTAATCGAGAACATTCTGAAATCAAAAGAGAAAATCCGACGGAAAGGCTCAAAATCCCCCAAGCAAGGTATCGCCTACTTCAGAGGCAAACAAAAACAAACATCGAGTCATCAAACACATTCATTCTCCATCTCACCAGCCAAGGGAGAATAAAGGCTTCATAAAAGCCCTTCACCAACATAATCAAGGAGACAAGACTCCATTCCCCAAAAGGCAACCAAAATTTGACCACCAAAAAGTCAACCAAGTCCCCGGTGGATCAACCAAAAAGAGAGAAAGGAACCTATCCCCAATAGGCCGATCGCAAAGGCAACGTTCAAAAAACTCATCCTCAGTGAGTCGCCCGCCTACGCATGGGCAAAGTTGACTAACATAAGAGCTAACATCCCAAAAGGGAATATCCACCTACTCAAAGGCACCGTTTAGAATCAACAAAACCCCCAGTAGATTCTTGCCTACTCAAGAGGCAGTCGTCAGAAATCCCCAACAATCAACAAAGTTGGATGGCTACACAGAAAAACCACCTTCAAATACAACTACTCCCCATGAAGTCGGCGCATGAGCTAGAACAGTAAGACTCCACCCTTTTTCTCTATCAAAAGGATCAGCCACCATAGCAAAGGGGTATCCAGAAGATAGAGTTCCACATATCAGCCAAAGGGTCAGCTACCGCTTCAAAGGAGCATCCTAAGGCATCAAATCGAGACCAAGGGGTCAACTACCACATCAAAGGAGCATCCTGAGGTCCTCTAAATCAAAAGGGTCAGCTACCGAGATTCCTGAATGTCATCGCCGTCAAAAGAGGCGGTCAGAGCGACGTGATGGTTTCGTTTGACTCACGTATTTTAAAAGTGTGGTTCAACGCCTTTAGGTTGTCTGATAACTGGGTTGGACCTAAAGGCGAGGTTTTCAAAAGGCTCGAGGAGTCGCCACCAATGTTTTTACCAGAAACATTGGAAAAGGAAAAAAGAAGGCAGTGGTTTTCTAAGAAAAACCCACTTTGGTCATTACAACTAGAGTTAGGTAAGGGAGTTAGTTACGTGTAGGGAAGGTATTAGCTTCCTTACAATGCCCCTTTCGGGTTCCCAATGATGAACCATTTTTATAAAGAAATAATGACTCTAAATTGCGCTTTTACCCTTATTTATTTATTGCAGAAATTAAATTATTGTCTACATGGCCCTAAGTGATTTAATGCATAACAATACTATCTAGAAAGCAGTAAAGTACAGAAGGGAGTGTATGGGAACCTTCGAAGCAAACTTTTATAGTAAGTTCTTTGAAAGAGGGTGTTTTTTGGCAATCCCCACGCTATATAATGATGATCGCTCTTCCTCGCAACACTATAGAACGCTTTCTAAGAACTCTAGGAAACTCTGGAAATGCTTCAGAGGGGTCCTAGGAGAGTAATTCGAAATAAGTATAGAAGGGAAAGTTGTAGAATTGTGTCCAAAGAGTGAGAAAGTCCCCCACCTTTTATAGGAATTCGCACCTATCAGGTTGGGACCGCCGTCTCGCCAAACGGGACGATGGTCTTGCCCTTAGCCAACGGCGAGACGGTGGTCTCACCAAACGAGACAGCGCTCTCGATCCTTTAGGTGGAATTTCTTATTTTTCGTGTACAAAAATCCTTCCTATTCTAATATGGGGACTATTGATCAATTCTAGAGACCTTTTAGGCCTTGCCCATCTTCGAACGGAAGTCTTCTGCTCTTTATTTTGAGGTCGGGCAAGATTTGGGGTCTACAACTGCCCCCCCCTTCACCTCACTAGTCGATTGTTTGCTCAACATGCCAAAAAGATCGGCTGGAGGGTGAAGGAGTTAACCCTCTTGCCCGGTTGTCCTTCGGTTGCTTTCCTGGTTGTGGTAGCCGACCTTCTGGATGCTAAATATAATCCTTCGGGATGCTCCTTTGATGCGGTAGCTGACCCCTTCGGTTGATGAGTACGAACCCCGATCCGATTTAAGCCCCCTTTTGTAAGGCTTGATGAGTACACACCCCCATCTGATTTGACAAGTATGAATGTAGACCCCAAATCTTGTCCGGCCTCCAAATAAAGTTAGAAGACCCCCTATTTGAAGACGGCCGAAGCCTAACAAGCCACTAGGAGAGACTATTAGGCCCCCGTACTAAGATAGGAGGGTTTTTTGGCCCGAAAAATAAAGTTTCTCGCCCTGAAGGGACGAGACCGTCGTCTGGAAGGACCAGACCGCCGTCTCGCCTCATGCCAGGGACGAGACCGCCGTCTCGCTTGTCCAGACGGCGGTCTCGTCACCTGAAAAGGCCGAGACGGCGTTCTGGATTATCCAGACGGCGGTCTCGACTCCGTGCATGGTCGAGACGGCGGTTTGGATTGTCCAGACGGCGGTCTCGATCCTGTCAGACGAAACGGCGGTCTCAACCTGTCAGGCGCGAAAAACTATAAATAGGGGCTCTCCCCCCCTCATTTCCACACAGAAAACACACAGTTCCTCCTCCTTCTCTCTAGATTTTCTCTCTCTAGAACCCCTCCGAAGCATTTCCGGAGTTTCTGAGTGTCTTTAGGAGAATTTTGAGCGTTCTAAATCTTCTTTAGAATCCCTCCGAGGCATTTCCGGAGTTTCTGAGCGTTGTAGAGTGAAGGGCTGCCACAAAGCACCCTCTTTCAAAGAATATAAGAGAGCTTGCTTCGAAGGTTCATAAAACCTTTTTATTTACCGCTTCCATTTAAATTATGCAATAAACGTTAGGGCCATGTAGTCATAAATTTAAATACCGCATAATAAAAGGGTAAAAGCGCAATTTTCCAGTTTAATTATTTATCCAAAGTAGTCGGCCTATCATAGGGAACCCGAAAGGGGCGTCGTAAAGGAACTAACACTTCCTTTACACGTAACTAACTCCCTTACCCAACTCTGGTTCTAATGACCAAAGTTGGTTTTCAAAAACTAACGCCTTTTTAAACTCCTTTTCCGATGTTTCCGATAAAAACATCGGTGGCGACTCCACGAACCCTTCAAAACCCGTTCTTGGGTTAGCCCGGTTATCGGACAACTCAAGAACACTTTTCGAAAACCTCGTCTCCAGGTTAGCCCAGTTATCGGACAACCTAAGGACGTTGTAACCACCTATAAAAAACGCGAAAGCAAGAGGGTCGACAAAACCATCGCGTCGCTCCGACCGCCTCGTTTTGACGGCGGCGACAGATGGCGACTCCACTGGGGAAGCCTAGAGAGTTGATCCCATTTAGTGATGGGTTGGCTTAAAAATAATTAAACCAAGAAAATAGCGCTTTTACCCTGCCTTGTATTATAACATGCTTTATTGTTTGGCTTTCAAATAACTGTTGCTTGTTTATACTTACGCAATTGATTGAAATATAAACTGCACACAAACCCTTGCACACTACAGTTCCCTCTATACCCGGGGTAAGTGAGATAACCATAGGGAGTGGGTGGCAGGTACGGTTCGCTGTAGTTAGGGCCTTGTGCCCACCAGTGTGATCGGAAACCACCACTCAAGGTGATAACCTTCCTCTTTTGGCAACAAGACCGACTCTGGCCTTAGTGTTGAGCATGGTCGGACGGCTGGAGAGTGGGGACCCTATAATGGGGGCACCTTGGGGGCCTTAGCCTGGTGAGAACAGTTAGAACCTACCCTAACCAATGCACTTTTCTGCAGGAAAACCCTACCTCGTGATAAAAACGAAATCTCGCCTGTTCGGGGATGATCGGATTGTGTGTGCATATGATTGTTGCATTTGTATGTTGCATGGCATGAACAAACAACAGAACAAAAACCAAAAATATTTTTCACAAATAAACACCCTTATCTCGGACATTCTGCCTTTTAGCTAGCCTGGTTTCAGGTTCTTTGTAAGCTAAGTAGCCACGCAGTTCCGACAGAAGAGATAAGGGACGCTAAATATTCTTTCACATAAAGCCATATTTTATCTCGGACAGTCTGCCTTTTAGCTAGCCTGGTTTCAGGTTCTTTGTAAGTTAAGTAGTCACGCAGTTCCGACAGAAGAGATAAAAGGCTATAAAATAAATAAATAAAAATAAAAAAATCCATTTTTCCAACGTTCATAAATAAGACCTGCTCCAAAAAAATTACACTCATAAAGCATTCATATAGATAGTTTATTCTTTCAAAAAAAAATCAAAATACCAAAAAATAAATAAACTTCTGACAAAGTCAAAATCATTCATACCACATCATACCATGAGTAAAGAAAAAACCAAGAGAGAAAATAAAAAATAAGAGCGCATTCAGCATCATTTAAATAAAATCTCTCATGCATAAGCATACCTCATGTTAGTTTAAGCACTCAACATGCATTAATAAAACTTTTCGGACATTCTAGAAAGTGGCTGGTCCTCTCCCTACTCGCACTCGTGCACAAAAGGCAAGAGCAATGGAAAATTTAGAGGAGCAGAACCGAAAGCTCACTACAGAGGTCAATACCCTCCGCGAACAAGTGGCCCAGCTAATGGAGGTCGTACGCCAGGGGCAGAGCAAAGGCGAAGACCATGCTGAACATATCCCTCCCCATGAGGAAGAGGAGGAGGAATATTTTTTTGGCGAGAAGGGTGCTAAGACTGCACGCATCCTTACTCCAGAAGTGTCCAAACAACAACTCTCCGCCCTAGAGGAGAGGCTGAAGGCGGTCGAAGGGCATAACTTCGACGTCAAGGAGGTGGCTGACATGTGCCTCGTGAAGGACATCCGCTTCCCTCCCAAATTCAAAATCTCGGACTTCCCCAAGTACGCCGGGATGACCTGCCCAAAGAACCATCTTACGATGTATTGTCGTAAGATGGCCGCCCATGCTGACAACGAAAAACTCCTGATCCACTGCTTCCAGGAGAGTCTGGCGGACACAACTCTCAACTGGTACATGCAGTTAGAGAGAGGGCAGGTCCAGAACTGGAAACAGTTGGCTGACGCTTTTCTCCGTCGTTACCGATACAACATCGATCTGACCCCCGACAGGTCAGATCTCAGAACTCTAAGCAAGAAGAACGACGAACCCTTTAAAGCGTACGCCCAGAGGTGGAGGGAAATGACAGCCCAGATAGAGCCTCCCCTCACAGACAAAGAAACAGTGGCTATGTTCATCGACTCACTGACCGGATCATACTATGACAAGGCGATAGCCAGTACCTCCAATCTCTTCTCGGACATAGTCACTGTAGGAGAAAGAGTGGAGCAAGGGTTGAGGAGTGGCAAGATAGCACGACCCTCTCCTTCTAGCACATCATTCAAGAAGCCCTTCAAAAAGAAGGAAGAGACCGTGCACGCCATCAATTACAACTCCTTCTTCCACCCCTCAGACAGAGCGGCAGCCACGAAAAAAGGAGAGGAAGTTCACGCCTATCCCCACCTCCTATGCGAAGCTGCTGCCCCAGCTATTGGAGGCCAGCCTCCTGGCCCGTGTTCCTCCCAAGAAGCAGCTGGAGCCTCCCTATCCCGAGTGGTACAAGCCCAACGAAAAATGTAGCTACCACTCGGATGCACCAGGGCATTCAACCGACAACTGCTTGACCTTGAAATATAAGGCCCAGGAATTAATCGACGCTGGTTGGATAACCTTTGATGCCTCTGCCTCCAGCACGGATGTCAAACCTCTGTCAAAGCCAGAGTAGCAGAGAGGGAGGACTGGGAGGATCAGCCCTAGGGTCTTTTCTTTTTTAAAAGCTTTTCTCTATATCTCCTGTGGTCCCCGCCCATGGTCGCAAGAATTTTTTATTAAAAGGGCTTGTAAATACATTCTCATTTTCATTAATATACGAGGCATTTTGTCATATTCATTCTTTTCCCTCTTCTATTTATTATTCTTTCAAAGATAAATTGAATAATAAAATCTATGACTAAAACAGAACCTAAAACACATCATGTCTGTGATTGGTGAATCTCCGTGGACCCCGGAAACGAAAGACGAATGGATTGAGTCCGACGAGTGAGCGAGAGACCATTTCTCCGGACATGCAAAGGATGCTTGGAAAAGGAAACACGCATCATACAACCGCATCGGGAGGAAATAGAAACTGTCAATTTGGGAAAAGAGGATGAGGAGAAAAAGGTAAACATCGGCACCCAAATGGAAAGTAGCATGAAAAAGGGATTGATACAGCTTCTGAGGGAATATGTGGATGTATTTGCTTGGTCGTACCATGACATGCCAGGGCTCGACACAAGTATAGTGGAACACAGATTGCCACTAAAAGAGGGGTTCCGACCTGTAAAGCAAAAACTCAGGAGGATCAAACCGGACTGGTCCTTAATGATAAAAGAGGAGGTACAAAGGCAGTTGGATGCCAACTTTCTTGTAGTGTCCAAATACCCAGAATGGTTGGCCAATATAATACCTGTCATCAAAAAGACCGGGAAGGTCAGGGTCTGCGTGGATTACAGGGACCTCAATCGAGCAAGTCCAAAGGACGACTTTCCCCTACCACACATAGATACACTGGTAGACCATACCGCTACCAACACGTTGTATTCCTTCATGGACGGATATGAGGGGTACAACCAGATCAAGTTGGCCCTTGAGGATAGAGAAAAAAACTCATTCATTACACCATGGGGTACCTTCTGCTATTGGGTAATGTCGTTTGGGCTGAAAAATGCAGGGGCTACCTACCAAAGGGCTATGGTCACGCTATTCCACGACATGATCCACAAGGAAATAGAAGTGTATGTGGATGACATGATCGCCAAGTCCAGAAATGAAATGGACCACATTCAATATCTCCGAAAACTTTTTGATCGGCTTCGGAAGTATCAACTCAAACTAAACCCGGCAAAATGTACTTTCGGAGTACGATCAGGAAAACTCCTAGGGTTCATTGTCAGTGAAAAAGGAATCGAGGTGGACCCCGACAAAACCAAGGCAATTTTGGAAATGCCTCCACCAAGCACGGAAAAGGAGGTCAGAGGTTTTCTGGGCCGGATAAACTACATTGCCCGTTTCATCGCGCAGTTAACGGATAAATGTATACCCATCTTTAAACTGTTGCGCAAAAATCAGCCAACAGTGTGGAGCGAAGAATGCCAACAAGCGTTCGATAAAATCAAAACATGTTTAACTAATCCACCAGTATTGGTACCACCCGTTGAAGGGAGACCTCTGATCCTATATTTATCGATCCTCGAAGAGTCCATGGGATGTGTGCTCGGCCAACATGACAAAACCGGGAAAAAGGAACGGGTCATTTACTACCTCAATAAGAAGTTCTCAGACTACGAAACCCGCTATACGCCATTCGAAAAAACTTGTTGCGCATTGGTGTGGGTCACTCAACGTCTCAGACAGTACATGGCTCGGCATACAACATGGTTGGTCTCCAAAATGGATCCAATCAAATACCTCTTCGAGAAGCCCATTTTAACTGGAAGAATAGCTAGGTGGCAGGTTCTCCTCTCAGAATTTGACATCATTCATGTCACCCAGAAAGTTATTAAAGGAAGTCCCCTAGCGGATTATCTAGCTCACGGATCCACAGATGAATACCAGTCCTTACAAGATGACTTTCCCGATGAGCATATCATGCACCTCGAACACGAAGAGACCAAAGAAGAGATGTGGACCATGTTCTTCGATGGGGCTTCCAACATGCTTGGGCACGGGGTAGGAGCTATTTTGATATCCCCCGAAAAGAAACACATTCCTGTAACGGCCAGGCTTAATTTCGATTGCACCAACAACATGGCTGAATACGAAGCATGTGCACTAGGAATCCAAGCGGCTTTAGATCATGGGGTCACTAAGCTCAAAATATTCGGTGATTCCTCCCTCGTCATCTATCAACTTAAAGGTGAATGGGAAACCCGAAACTCAAAATTGATTCCATACCTAGAGCACATCCGCGAGCTGGTCTCGAGAATGGAAAGCGCCACTTTTCAATACATCCCTCGGGAAGACAACCAAATTGCCGACGCCCTCGCCACTCTATAATCTATGTTTGCCCTGGACCAGGAACATGAGATGTCAATCATTCAAGTCAAACTGCATGACAAACAAGCTTTCTGCATGGCAGTAAATGGCGAGCACGATCAAAACCCCTGGTACCATGACATCAAGCGGTACCTCATGAAGGGCGAATACCCCGAAGGAATCAGTGACAATGATAAGCGAACCATTTGCAAAAGGGTCGTAGGGTTCACGTTGATTGAAGGAACCCTCTACAAAAAGAGCCCCGATTCCACTCTCTTAAGGTGTGTGGATCGAGAAGAAGCCCAAACATTGATAAAAGAAATCCACAAGGGGACTTTTGGAACCCACGCACCCGGGCATGTCATGGCCAAGAAAATCCTCTGGGCAGGATACTATTGGTCCACGATAGAAGCTGATTGTCACCAATATGCCAAGAAATGTCATAAGTGCCAAGTATACGCCGACAATATTCATGTGCCGCCCGCACCTCTTAATAACTTGGCTACACCATGGCCATTTTCTATGTGGGGCATGGATGTCATCGGACCCATCGAACCCAAAGCGTCCAACGACCATCGCTTCATATTGGTAGCAATCGACTATTTCACCAAGTGGGTTGAGGTAGCATCATATGCGCACGTAACTCGGAAAGTGGTGACCGCCTTCATCAAGAAAAATATTATATGTTGGTACGGCATCCCTCATAGGCTCATTACTGACAATGGGACCAATCTCAACAATAAGATGATGGAGGAATTATGCCAAGACTTCAAAATCCAGCACCACAATTCCTCTCCGTACCGACCAAAGATGAACGGTGCAGTAGAGGCAGCCAATAAAAATATCAAGAAAATCATCCAGAAAATGGTTGTGACCTACAAAGATTGGCATGAGATGCTTCCCTTTGCCCTACATGGCTATCGAACGTCGGTACGAACCTCCACAGGGGCTACCCCGTTTTCCCTCGTATACAGAATGGAGGCTGTACTACCAGTAGAGGTCGAAATACCCTCCCTACGAGTTGTCATGGAAGCAAAATTGACAGAGGCCGAATGGGTCCAAAACCGGTATGATCAGTTGAACCTAATCGAAGAAAAACGGTTGGACGCCATATGTCGGGGGCAAGCTTATCAGAGGAAAATCAAGAAAGCCTACGACAAGAAGGTCAATCCCCGCACCTTCCAAGAAGGAGATCTAGTAGTGAAGAAACTGCTTCCAGCCCAAAAAGACAAGGTCGGGAAATGGGCAGCAAACTACGAAGGACCCTTTGTGGTCAAGCGAGCCTTCTCAGGAGGAGCCCTCATCCTCACCAACATGGATGGAGAAGAGCTCCGATATCCTGTCAACTTAGATGCGGTGAAAAAATATTACGCCTAAAGACATTGCTCATGACCCGTCAGGATGAAAACTCGCAAAGAGCGTCCTGGGCAAAAGATAGGGTCTATATTCCTCGCTAGGACACGTCCTAGGCAAAAATCAGAGGTTCAAAAAAAAAAAAAAAAAAAAGGAGAGCAATGATTACCTTAGCCGAAAACCGCAAAGGCAACTAAGGTAATACCTTCACAAAAGCAAGCAGACTTCGCATAGTCTTCACTCCGGATTCGAACATCTCAACTGAAGGGACCAGGAAAAACGGGGAAACAGAGATCACAAACATGATTGTGGCACCCTCATACAGTTTAAGCCAACCTTGGTCGGGCATGCTTACAAATTCCTTTGTAAACACCCATGAACCATCTGTTTATATCAATAAAATTGTCTTTTCCTCTCTTTACCTACTTGCGTAAATGCCTCTATATTAATGAAAAATGAACATGCATAAAACAAGCGATTCGAGAAAGCATAAAAACAAAAGACAAGCATCACCAATCAGGGCCATCCCAAGTAAAAAGTACAGGGTAGCCTACTAGATCGAAAACCCACAAAGGGCGGTCTAGGCAAAAGATAAGGCTTTCATAAAAAGGAAAAAGCCCATCAAAATATCTCAAACGAAGAATCAAAACCCACTAGATCGAAAACCCGCAAAGGGCGGTCTAGGCAAAAGACTGGGTTAGAACAAGAGTACAAAAAAAAAAAAAAAATAGTCGCGAGCGAACAAAAAGAAAGGAAAGTACCGGTCACTTTCTAGATGTCCTCAAATAAAATTGCATCAACGACATCCACACACGAGTAATCGCACAAAAATGACTTTGTCAAAAGTAAAACAAACAAAAATACAGTAGACAAATAAAAGGCATTCATATAGGAAGATCAGCCTCATGCTTGCATTCATAAAGAACAACCAAAAAAAAAAAAAAAAGGGGTACCCCGGTACAACTTCGCCGACCTTTTGCCATCCTTTCCAAAAGACAAGCGTAACAAAAAAAGAAAACTAAGAGTAAAAAGACATACGCTAAAGAAAAAGCCAGATTTCAAAATTGCGATAAAAAAGAAATAAATCGCGAAAAAAGGCGAAATCAATCCTTTTAGGCAATCAATAAAATCCCTAAGTGGGTCACCTCAGAAAAGGGAAAATCAAAATTAGATCTCCAGGAAGGCAATCAATTCCCCGGTGGATCACCAAAAAGAAAAGGATCATTTACATATCAGCCTAGTCAGAGGCAAAACAAATGCAGTCAAAAGTCTTCACTTCCGATGAAGCATCCGCCTACTCAGAGGCATTACCAGAAACTCAATGGATATCCGCCTACTCAAGTGGCGTCACCAAGATCAGCAAATCCCCAGAAGATTCCTGCCTACCTAAGAGGCACTCATCAGAAATCCCCAGCAACCAACAAGCTGGATGAAATGCCTAACAAAATCCCTGGCACAGCCCGGGTGACCATTCAAGAGGTCCAAACACAATCTACCAACACAGAAATCACTCCCCAGTGAAACGGTGCATGGTCAGAATCAGTAAGCCGCCACCATTGCCAAAGGGTCAGCTACCGCAAGAAGGGGCATCCAGAGGCACATAACCAGACGGGGGTTCATACTCGTCAGCCAAGGGGTCAGCTACCGTGTCAAAGGAGCACCCCAAGGTTTCACATTGGCGCATGATCAAAATCAGTAAGCCGCCACCACAGCCAAAGGATCAGCTACCGCAAGATGGAGCATCCGGAGGCTTAACACCAGATGGGGGTGTGTACTCATCGGGCCTTACAGAAGAGGGCTTACCAGACGGGGGTTCATACTCGTCAAACACCAGATGGGGGTGTGTACTCATCAGGCCTTACAGAAGAGGGCTTACCGGGCGGGGGTTCATACTCGTCAAACCAGATGGGGGTTCGTACTCATCAGCCGAAGGGGTCAGTTACCACGACAAATGAGCATCCTGGAAGCGCACAACACAACATCTCCCCAGAGGATCACCCGCCGCAAAGACGGAGTATCTGAAGGGAAACCGGGCAAGAGGGTCAACTCCTTTACCCTCCAGTCGATCACCTTGGCACAAAAGGCCAGCAGTCGACTGGTCGGGTAAAGGGGGGGCAGCTGTAGACCCCAAATCTTGCCCGGCCTCCAAATAAAGTCAGAAGACCCCCTATTTGAAGACGGCCGAAGCCTAACAAGCCACTAGGAGAGACTATTAGGCCCCCGTACTAAGATAGGAGGGTTTTTTGGCCCGAAAAATAAAGTTTCTCGCCCTGAAGGGACGAGACCGCCGTCTGGAAGGACCAGACCGCCGTCTCGCCTCACGCCAGGGACGAGACCGCCGTCTCGCTTGTCCAGACGGCGGTCTCGTCACCTGAAAAGGCCGAGATGGCATTCTGGATTATCCAGACGGCGGTCTCGACTTCTGCCTAGTCGAGATGGCGGTCAGGATTATCCAGATGGCGGTCTCGACTCCCTGCATGGTCGAGACGGCGGTCTGAATTGTCTAGATGGCGGTCTCAATCCTGTCAGACGAAACGGCGATCTCGACCTGTCAGGCGCGAAAAACTATAAATAGGGGCTCTCCCCCCTCATTTCCACACAGAAAACACACAGTTCCTCCTCCTTCTCTCTAGATTTTCTCTCTCTAGAACCCCTCCGAAGCATTTCCGGAGTTTCTGAGTGTCTTTAGGAGAATTTTGAGCGTTCTAAATCTTCTTTAGAATCCCTCCGAGGCATTTCCGGAGTTTCTGAGCGTTGTAGAGTGAAGGGCTGCCATAAAGCACCCTCTTTCAAAGAATATAAGAGAGCTTGCTTCGAAGGTTCATAAAACCTTTTTATTTACCGCTTCCATTTAAATTATGCAATAAACGTTAGGGCCATGTAGTCATAAATTTAAATATCGCATAATAAAAGGGTAAAAGCGCAATTTTCCAGTTTAATTATTTATCCAAAGTAGCCGGCCTATCATAGGGAACCCGAAAGGGGCGTCGTAAAGGAACTAACACTTCCTTTACACATAACTAACTCCCTTACCCAACTCTGGTTCTAATGACCAAAGTTGGTTTTCGAAAACCAATGCCTTTTTGAACTCCTTTTCCGATGTTTCCGGTAAAAACATCGGTGGCGACTCCACGAACCCTTCAAAACCCATTCTTGGGTTAGCCCGGTTATCGGACAACCCAAGAACACTTTTCGAAAACCTCGTCTCTAGGTTAGCCCGGTTATCGGACAACCTAAGGACGTTGTAACCACCTATAAAAACGCGAAAGCAAGAGGGTCGACAAAACCATCGCGTCGCTCCGATCGCCTCGTTTTGACGGCGGCGACAATGAACCCCCGTCTAGTAAGCCCCTTTTTGTAAGGCCTGATGAGTACACACCCCCATCTGGTTTGACGAGTATGAACCCCCGTCTGGTAAGCCCCCTTTTGTAAGGCCCGATGAGTACACACCCCCATCTGCTTTGACGAGTATGAACCTCAGTCTGGTTGTAAAGTCCACTTTGTAGGACCGGTTGCGACTTATTGCTCTGGCTCATGCGCAGTGATTTTGCCTGTGTGCAGGTCTTTGTCTTTGGGACCTTCCTTGTCCTGAAGTTGTGGTGGTGGCTTACTACTCTAGCTCATGCGTCGTTCGTTGTGAGGAGTGTTTCTTGCTTTGGTAAATATTTTTGACTTTTTGTAGTCATTCGGTGTGCCGGGGATTCTTTGATTTTTTGGCTTTTTTCCAATAGCCATCCAACTTGTTGATTGCTGGATTCTTTGTTTTGATCTTTTTTATAGTGGTCATCCGACTTTGCTGGTTTTTGGGGATTTTTGGGCAACACCTTTGAGCAGGTGGGCGTTTTGCTTGTTTGCCTTTTTTCTCTTTGTTGGGAGAATGGTGGCTAATGCTTTGTGATTAATCCTGCCTTTTTCCGCGGTTTATTTTTTTTTTCATGATTTTGGATTTTGGCTTTTTCGGGATAATGCATAAGCCTTTTTACTTTTTAGTCTCTTTTTATTACGCTGGCTTTTTCTTTTTCGGAAGAGAATAAAGGCAAAGAACTTTACCAAATGATTTTATTTATATATATCATGAAATTTGTACAATGATTATATGTATACAATGATGTTCCTAAGGCGGCAACGGGCTCGACTGCGAGGCTGAAGATAGCTCAGGAGGAGGAAACTGTCAGAGCATGTGCCTCTGAAACTCCTCCTGGCTTCGGATCATGTCGAGCACATGCTGGCCAATCGTATCTAGACTCTGAATCACTCCCTCCTTCCTCTGGCTGATGGTCTCCAACCACGTCTCGAAGACATCCTGCCTCAGGGACATCTTGTCTAACTGTTAGCGAATGTCATCCATGTGACAGTGAACACCAGGAAAGTCATCCCCGTATTGCTGCTGCTACTCGAACTCTGGAGGCATGGGGATCTCCTACGACTCATCCAGATCTTGAATGTCCAGAGTCATGGCGAGTGTCGGGTGGAGGGTCACCTTGGACCCCTGCCTGATGAGCATCCCCATGCTGACGAGCATGGACCCGCTGATATACTCGGGTCGAAGGATGGAGGGAATGTCCTCCCCGTTGGCGCATCCCCATCTCTCGGCCAGCGGGGTGATGAGGGGAGCCATGAGGATGGCTCCAACGAGGCGGCTCCTGAAGTACTTCAGAGCCCTCAAGAAGTAGTCGGGATTACACCGGTGTCCGTGTAGCATGCAATGCAGCACGAAGAGATTGGGCCGAGTGATCTTTCCCTCACTCTCCTTTTGTGCATGGATCGTCCCCCGCCAGCAACTTATGGTAGATGCGGAGAGGAGAGCTGAGTGCCGACCCTTTCATTAGGGCTGGTAGAATCTGTGAACCAGTGAGATCCTCCCATATCTCATCGGTTGTGAGGGCAATCGGTCGCTCACAGATAGCTCCTTGATATTCCTACGTCAAGGTGTTTGTGGGCTGGTTATAGCCCATGGTGTCATTGAACTCATCCAACGTCATCGTCCGGTAAGTCTCGTTCATGTAGTACGAGACCATCCTCGCCGGAGGGACACCCGGGAATAGCATGGGCATGTCGATCATCGTGACGGAGGTGAGAAACTCCATCACGGCCTGTTTGTAAATGCGGGTCGGAGGGTCCTGGAGGAGGAAGTCCCACCCGATGCTATCGATGTAGCCTCGCACATCCTCTTCCCAACCAAACTCAGCCAGGATACCGTAGTCTAAACATAGCATGGGGTGCGAAGAGTAGCCCCTGATGTGATCCAACCTGGCCTGGTGTTGCGGCGTGAGCTGAGTAGGGTCTAGAGGAGCCTATGGTGCAGGAGCACTCGGGCCGGATCCCCGACCTCTCTTTCGGGGCCTGGAAGATTCTCCTTGTTGCATTTTGTTTAAAGACACTCAAAGATGTATGAGAAGATGCAGGAATGGAGTGATTTAAACTGACCCAAAAGCCCATTGATATAAAAAATTTTATTTTTGGTCGGGACCATCGTCTGGGATTCGGGACAGAGGTCTCAAATTTTTGAAGTTCGGGACCGCCGTCTAGAATGTCGAGACAGCGGTCTCACCCTTTGCGATGTAGCGAGACGGTCGTCTCGCCAAATGAGAAGGCGGTCTTGCCTTTAGCAAATGGCAAGATGGCGGTCTTACCAAACGAGATGGTGGTCTCGATTTCAGTGAATGACGAGACGGCGGTCTCGCTAAACAAGACTTCCGTCTGGGCCTTTCGAAGGGATTTTTTTTTATGGGAAAATATAGGACCTTGTTCAAAAACATCTATGCATGTAATGTTTTCATGTTATGTGTCCTATAATGCTACTTCCTTGATTTTTCAGAAGGATTAACTGGTGTGTCTTTTGAAGACGAGGTCCTTCTGATGTCGTTTTCTAGTTGTGCTTGTTTGTACCATTCCGGACTTAATATGATCGAAGAATAACTGTTGGTTGAGGAGCAAACTTGCCATGTTGGTGCGTTTTTTCCTTCCTTTAGAGGTTTCAATCCTCTTGTTAATTATATGCCTCCATATTCCCCCACTAATGATTAGAATGTTATAATAAGGGTTGTGTTTTAGACGGTTGAATTTTTATTTTTTTTATTCAAAAGGGGTTTTGTAAGAATAGTTGGCCAAGGTTGGTCAAAGTGTTTAAGCTGATATTAAACAAACGTCTTGCTTTGAGGATTTGCATCTTAGCCAATTTCTATTGCTTTCTATGGCTGATTGACTTCCCTTTGGGTTTTCAGACTAAGATACTGTGTTTTGGCCCTAGTTTTTGTCTAGGTTTCCTTTTTTCTTGTTTTGGGAATCCTAGCGGACCTTATTTTGTAACTCTAACTTCTGCCTAGGCTACCCTTTATTGTTTTTCGGGTTTCCTAGCAGGTCAACCCTAATTTTTGCGTAGCCCCCTTGGTGGGTTTCCTACTGGGTAATTTGCCCTCTTTTTTTTGACTTTTGGCTTCTATGGGCTTCTTTTGATTTATTATTTTTTACACAATATTGGCAAAACATGGTTTTATTATGATGAGGTAAAACCTTATTCTGCGTTTCTAGTCAATCAGTTTGATTATTTTTGCGATGGCACGTTATTATTTCGACGCATTTTGAAAATATTTGCTTAAACATGGTTATTATGAGGTCTAGTCATGAATATCAAGAAGAGAAGAAAATGGTAACAAATGTATTCTTATTAATTAATAGGGAAATATGTACCCAAAAGATGCCCGGGGGTCGGGCTAGCCTCGGGGGATAATCTCTAACAATCATCGGGTTTACATCCCTTAAGAAAGGAAAAAAAACTCCTAATGACTAGAGTTACTCTTGACACTTGTATCCCTCCGCTTCGGAAGATTTGCTTGAGTGTGCAGAGGGGAGACTTCCCTTTTCTTCTTTCAACTCGCCCCTTTGTAAGGTCATATCCTAGGCCATGCCTCTGAATTCTGGGGGCCCCTTTATTCCTTGGGAGTCTACCCCGAGCCCTTAGACAGAATGGTAACCATACTTCATCATCATGCCGGTTACCTTCATATTACTGGGAAGTCTTTCTACATTGGCGATTTCAAGCGCTTGAAAAGATGTTTCAAGGGCCTCTTTAGCCGCATCCACATAGGGTTGAGTAGACGGTTCACTGATTAAGATATCATCTTCTGCTTGGACCGTGACCAGTTTGTCGTCTACTATAAACTTGACTTTCTGGTGGAGCATTGAAGGTACTGTCTTAGCATCATGAATCCAAGGTCTGCCAAGGAGACAACTGTATGCTGGAGTAATGTCCATCACGTGGAAATCAACGTTGAAGATAGTGGGTCTGACTTGGATTGGCAGATTGATTTCCCCCACTACTTCTCGTTTGGATCCGTCAAAAGCTCGAACGATAGTGTTGCTTGGGCGCATGCGGGTTCCTTGAATAGTCAACTTGTCAAGTGTGCACTTGGGCATCACGTTCAAGGATGACCCGTTATCCACAAGAACTTTAGCAATGAGATATTCCTTGCATTTTATGGAAATATACAAGGGCTTGTTATGGCTTGACCTCTCTGGAGGGAGTTCTTCATCTGCGAAGGTGAGGTGATCGCTAGCTGTGATGTAGCCGACGATCCTCTCAACTTTTTCCTGGGATATTGTATGAGGTACGTGCACTTCACTCAAGACCTTCATCAGGGAGTTTCTGTGCGGTTCCGAACTCATCATTAGAGATAACAAAGTTATCTTTGCCGGTGTGTGATTGAGTTGGTCGATGATGGAATACTTGCTCTGCCTTATGAACTGGAGTAATTCATCGGTCTCCTCCTTGGATTCTTTATTTTCCTTTTCTTCGATTTGCTTATTTTTCCCTTTATTCTTGGGGGAATCTTCTTGTGACTCCTTGGAGGAGTATATTTTTCTGCTTCTTGTCATTCCCCCAATGTCGGCTATGTTGGAGATGTCCTCCTTTATTCGTGAAGATTCCCCATATCTCCACGGTACAACTTTATTTAAGTCATAGGGGAAAGGACGAGGCACAAATAATCGCAAAGGCGTCCTTGCCCCCTCTTCCTTATTGAATTTGATAACCAACAGCTGAGGCTTATTGTCCTCTTGGGGTGAATCGACCGTTGGGAAGATCTTGATTACGAACGATTTTCTCTCCATCCTTCTGATTGTGGAAGACGTATCAATTAATCCTTCCCTTTCATTATCTTATTTATTAAAAGTGAAGGAGGGATAATCAATTATGCAAATGAATGAAATGCATGCAAGTAGACAATTGTTGAATAAAAGGAAATTTTATTTATTTATAGAAAGTTTACATTCCCCTACACCATGCTACGAAGCACTTTTTGACAGAAACAGAACAGCCTAAAGAAACCCACAGGTGGGTTCTGATTTCTATGTAATTCCTCTTCGGCTTCCCGTACATGATGAGCGAGTGCTTTGGTCTGCTGGTGGACCGCTTGGCTCATATCTTCGCTATACTTCTAAGCCTCTTTGATCTTCGCCTCTTGATGGACGACCAAGGCTTGTAAATTGTCGAGTCTCTCAAGGGCTCGGTCTCTTTCTTGTAGCACTTGGCCATACTAATCTAACCAGTCTCTTTCTTTGCAGCACAGCTCAGTAAGGCTTCTATTAAGTCTCTGGGTAGTCTCCCGTCCTTGACGTATCTCAGACCAAGTCCTTGCGAGATATTGTAGCATTCCCTTGATCGTCTGAGCTTATTTTGCACATTTGGCCTCAAGGTGTGCTGATTTGGAGGTTATTTCTTGAAGTTGATTATTCGAGTTTAATCTGGCGACTTTGGATGCTCGGATAACCTGCTCACTGGAATCAGCGCATTGGTCCTTGAGGCGCTCTATCTCTTGATCCTTCTTCTTGCATTGCCTTTGTAGACCGTCTATAGTGAGGATAGATTCTTGCTCTTTCTCTTCAAGGGCCCTCATCTAGGCTCTCATGATTTCTATCCCTGGGGTAAGGCATCGATTTGCCTTTGGAGCTCTCCACTAGCTGAAGGCGTAGTAGGTGGGGCGGATGGTTGTGACATCCCTCTGTTTCTCCTCCACTCCTCATAGTCACTAGAGACAGCTACTCGAGCTTTGCCAAGCTCTCTATCTCCCATGAAGACTGGTTTCTCCCATGCTCTTCGCACAACAAGTAAGTTCGTAATAGTGCATGGGTCTCCGAAGAAACAAAGTCCTCCGAGTTCTTCCCGTGATAATGCGGTTTGGGTTCTCATAAGTTGTCTCATAGCCACTTTTGGAGAATAGGCTATGCAACCCTTGAGACCTACTAACGGTACGCTCGGATAATCTCCACATCTGATGAATATTGGGTCGGGTCAGAACCAAGGACATGCCCAGGATAAGCGGTTAGCATCCCATCGTTCCAACTCGACCTTCCACTCCATGGTTAGATGTCGGTGGAGAGGGATTTTCGAGAAGCTCTTCAAAGGGTCAGGGAACATCCCCATGTGACTAGAGGCGTAGAAATGCGTGATACCCCACACGAATAACAGTGAAGAGCAACATTTAAGTGTTCTCCCTTGCTTTTCGTGACAAAATTCGACCGAAAGCAAGGTGTCGGCAAGAAGTGCAGGCAAGGGACTCTTCAAATGCACGTCCCAGGCGAAGAAGGCGTCCATGACGGCTTGATCCACTGTGTCGAGGTGAAAGGGAAACAGCATAGTCCCAAACACGATCAGAGTCAAGGTTTTGTTAAAAGCAAACCAGTATGCCCTTTCAGCCAAAGAGGATAGATGGTCTTCTAACATTACGAATTTCCAACCCTGGATATTCCCTTTTGCTATCAGGGCAGTCTGCTAAGGTGGCAATCAGATGATGGCAGCGACCTTGGTTATAGGAATATACGCTTCGTGGCGAATATGGGCCCTAGTTGACTTGGGCCATCTCAACATAATCTCATACTCCTCCAAAGTGGGTACCATATCAAACTGCGGGAATTCGAAGCAATGCAGACTGGAGTTCAAAAAATGGACCAAAATCCTTACGAAAATGGGGTCGACACAGATTATTAGTAAGTCGAGAATCCGTCCATAGGATTTTTTAAAAGTTGGAGCGAACCTCTGTTGGCATCAATGCGCAGAGCCATTCTATTTTCTCCACATGGTATCAGGGAATATCCACTTTCTTCAACTGTCTACTAGCTCCCTCCATTTTCTAAAAAACAAAAATGCATGCTATGAATATGATGTTAATGTAGGCATGCATGTAAGTGTTTATTTTTCCTAAACATTATCATGTTTTATTTTCTACATGATGCATGATAGTGTTTGGTTTTTTCTATTTTTTTCAAAGAAAGATAAACTATCTATATGGATGTTTATGAGTTTAATGTTTATGAACAAGGTCCATTTTTTTGATTTATTGGATTTATTTGTTTTATTTGATTTTATAACCTTTTATCTCTACTTTCGGACTACGTGGCTACTTAGCTTACAAAGAACCTGAAACCAGGCTAGCTAAAAGGCAGACTTTCCGAAATAAAAATGGTTTATTGCAAAAAAATAATTTTAGCGTTCCTTATCTCTTCTGTCGGACTGCATGGCTACATAGCTTACAAAGAACCTGAAACCAGGCTAGCTAAAAGGCAGACTGTCCGAGATAAGGGTGTTTATTGTGAAAAGATTTTTTGAGATTTTCTTTTTTATCTGTTGTATGATTATGCTATGCAACAATTAAATGTAACAAACGAATGCACACACAATTCACTAATCACGAGGTACGGGTATCCTACAGAAGAGTGCATATTCAGGGTAGTTCTAAATTTCCTCACCAAGGCCAGGCCCCTAAGGTGTCCCCATTATAGGGTCCCCACTCTCCCAGCCTTCAGACCATGCATGGCACTAAGGCCTTAGTCAGTCTTTGGGCAAAAAGAGGAAGGTTATCACCTTGAGTGGTGGTTTCCGACCATACCGGTGGGCTCATGGCCCTCACTACGACCAATCGTACAATGCCACCCACTCCTATGGATATCCCACTTGCCCCCGATGTTAGAAAAGTAGTTTTAGATCAAGAGGGGGGGTGAATTGATCTTTGAAAGTTTTTCACAAATAACAGATTATCTAATTCGAAAATTAAGTTTAAAGATCTGTTCTTCAATCACAAAGCAATCAATCAAAATAAATGCAGCAACTGAATTTAAAGGAGAGAAAAGTTAAGAAAGATATCACCGGTGTTTTATACTGGTTCACCCAATACCAGGGCTACGTCCAGTCTCCAGCCAAATTCCAGCTGGGTTCCACTAGATCAAATGTTTTACAGATTTACAATCTTACACTTAATCTACCACAAGAACCAAATTCCAGTTCCTGCACTCAACCTCTCACCAAGAACCAAATTCCAGTTCTTGATAACCTCTACAACCAAATTTCAGCTGCAGAGAAACCAGTGCCCAAATTCTAGGCACCAACACCTAACCTTTCACCAAGAACCAAATTCCAGTTCTTGATAACCTCTACAACCAAAATCCAGTTGTAGAGAAACCAGTGCCCAAATTCCAGGCACCACACAATACAAAAAGAATGTAAAGAAATGAAAAAGAAGAAACTAGAATGCTCAAACTAGTTTATGCAATTCTGCTATAAGTGTTTCTTCTTCAAAAGAAATCAAGTTGCCTCAAGAAAGATTTTCAAAGAACTTCTCAAAAATTTACGCGAATCTTTCTTGAAAAGAGTGCTAAAGTTTGCTTGATTGATTGCTCAAGGATGTATAAAAACTGATGTTCAATGTATGTTTAAAAAGTTTAAGCCAAACTGTTTTTATAGAAGATTTTCAAAACTGCTGGTTTAATTAATCTGTTAAAAGATTCTTTTAATCTGTTAAAAGTGCAGTTTTAATCTGTTAAAAGTGCAGTTTTAATCTGTTAAAACTTCTTTTAATCCATTAATACGTTCTTGATTCTTTAACAGATTTGTTTTAACTGATACGACAACGTTTGTATCAATTAAAACACTTTACAAAAAATCTTCTAAGTTGATTTAATCGATTGTTTCGCGATTCAATCGATTGAAATTCTGCAAAACTTTCTTGTACAACTTTTTAAGTTATTTTAACTGATAAAAATAAGTTTTAATCGATTAAAACGCTGTGTAGAAATTTTCTAAGTTGTTTTAATCGATTGAAACGAGATTTAATCGATTAAAAGAGTTTTGATCGGTCATAACTAAATTCTGATCGATCATAACTGATTCTGATCGGTCATAATTGCATTCTGATCGATCATCCTGACCCTTTAAGTGATTTTAATCGATTGAAACGTGTTTTAATCGATTGAAAAAATTCTGATCGCTCATAATTCAAATCTGATCGATCACATTTGATTCTGATCGGTCATATTTGTATTCTGATCGATCATAATGAGTTCTAAATGGTTTTAATCGATTAAAATCAAGTTGTATCGATTAAAATACTGTAAAAACACTTCTTTGAACATTCTAAGTGATTTTAATCGGTTCTTTCAAAACTATATCAGTTAAAAACATGTTTAAGAAAGCTTTTGTAAAAATACTTTGTTTTTAGTTGTTTAAAATGATTTTAGAGGCATTTTGCAAAATCTTTTAAGTGAAGAAACCTCATGCAGCAGAAAAGATAAAATGATTATACCTAAGCATAGCTGAAGACACACTAATTCTTCTACTCTTTTATCTTAGTGACTTTTGTCCACTGCAAAGTTGCTTTTGACTTCATCTTTGACTTCATCAAATCAATGAGATCTTTGCCAAAGTATTTCAATGAGATCTTCATCACTTTCAGTCTCCCCCTATTTGATGAAGACAAACACCACTTTTGAAAACAAAACTCTGCAAAAGAAGTCACTTGATAATACAGATTAGTGAGTAATAAAAAATGAATTATCTTCCTATTTCTCCCCCTAAATTGTTGCTCCCCCTAAATTAAGAGTTATTTCTCCCTTTAAATTGATCAAAAGTAAAAGCAACTATTTCTCCCCCTTTTGACTTCATCAAAAAATAGGGAACAGAAGAGAAACAATGCATAGGTATGTATTGAAAAGATTTTGAAAATAGAAAAAAATGAAAAATACGATACTTTACTCATGTAAAGATCAATCAAAGTTGATTAAAACTTATCTTCATTAACACGTTTGTAATGAATACAATTAACACGTGTAAAGATAAGGGAATCACGCCTTAGTAGCATGTTACAAGAACAACCATTAACTAAAGCCTTTAATTTTTCTTTCCAGAATAAAAATCGATTAAAAACAGGATAAAATCGATTAAAAAGTTCATGTTTAATGATTTTAATCGATTGAAATAATGGTTTAATCGATTAAAACAGATGAAGGACTTTGAAATATAAAACATAAGTGCATTTAATCGATTATTTCGACATTTAATCGATTAAAATAGTAAGAAAAAATGTTGTATAAATTCTTTTAATCGATTTAAAAGATTTTTTTATCGAATAAAACACTCAGCTTTGAAAACTAAGAAAGATTTGATGCGAATTTATCACGCCTAATCTTAGTGGATATTTTGTAAAACTAATCAGCTAGAAGAATGTTTAACAATAATATCAACTATACCGATTAAATTTTAACTAATAGATCCATCAAAATCCGAATACAATCTTATTTAGCTATTTTAACTGATGTAAGCTAGTTTATAAAGATTTTAATCGATTGATACGAAGTTTTAATCTATTATTTTGTTATGAAAAGTGTTTCCTTTAATCAATTTAATCGATTAATTCCATTTTGTATCAGCTAAAACTCTCAGGGATCTATGTTGAAATCTATCTATGCTAGTTTGATTCGAATTAAACCTACATTATATTAATTCAAAGCTAGAGAGATTGTGCCTGGTATATAACCAGTAATATTACAGACCCAGAAATTTAAAATAAGCATCAAAAGAAATAAGAATTAAAAGATAAGATAAGAATGGACCATTTCAATCCATAAATTCAATCATCCCAGTTGCCAAGGTTCCATAATAACATCTGAAACTCCTTTAGAATCACTGAAAGATCCTCTTGTTGGTTTGTTGCTAAGGATGCCAGATCACCAGTATAAAATTGATCCCTGTACTGCCAAACATACCCTGTGCCAATTTTAGCTTTCCATTCAATCTTTGGATTTCTGACTCAGATTTGTCTCCTTACAGTATCACCTTGTGATCTTTGATGATTATAACGAATTATCAAAGTTGCACAATTCCAATGAATTTCACCAATAGTCTTGAACCAATGCATGCCCAAAATTATTCCAAATGTATTGCTAGGTAATACCAAGAAATTTAATGTAAATGTGTGTTCATTGAATCTCCAAGTTATCTGTTCACACTTCCTAGTAATCAACAACTTATTATCAGAAGCAACCATCACTGAAAAATTCATGATAAGCTATGTTTTCAGTACCAATAACTTGACCCTTTTGTCACTAATGAAATTATGTGTACTCCTAGTGTCCATAAGAAAAAGGAACAGTCTACTTCTTGATAATTCCTTTGATTTGCAATGTATTACCACCCAGCATTCCATGTAAGTATGTAGATATCTGCAGCTAGAATTATGTCTATGTTGATCTAATTTGTCACCACATAACCTACACAATCCCTTTGCAATTATGTCAGTAACTTCCTTTCTAAATATGGAAGTTGAGGTGCTACCTTTCGAATCGGTAATTGCTGAAACAAACACCTAAAGCTTCAAACCGGTTGTAGAATGACCGGAGTTGACCATTCTGAATTGGACTCTTGTTTGCAAGCAAAGTCTTGCAAGATGCATACCTTCTTGCGAGACTCGTGGTTTATGAATTCTCACCGATTTTTTTCAGCTTTAGTTTTCATACCAAATATTCTCCCAAATCTTCCTCTTGTTACAATCTTACTAATTCAACAATATCCTCAAAAGCACGATCATCAAATTGATATGACATATCTTGTGAAATTTGTTCCCAAGATTTATTCTTGAAACTGGGTTGATGTATGCAATGTCGCTGTCATGAAAGAGCCTTTCCATCCATGAATAACAGAAATAACTTCCCACATTATGCCACTAGTCTAGTCTCCAATTCAAAGATTTTTTTCATTTCTTTGTTGCTTCTGATCATGTTTGCAGCAGCGATTTGAGAGGAGATTTTGAAAATATGAAAACAGAAGAAAGATGATAAGTTGAGAAATGATAAGTTCAGAACCTGGTTTGGTGAAGAAACTGATTTCAAGTTTTTGAAATTCAAAGAGACAAAACTGCAATGCTTCAGCTTTAACTGCAATTGTCCCCTTTACCAAAGACAGAGGCACAAATTTCTGGACGTTGGGCACATCGCCTATTTTGTTCTTGGAAAGATGTTTGACTTGGTCAAAGAATATTTAAAAGAATTATGCAGATTTTGATTACCATGAAAACTTGGGATTTTGAATTTGGTTTGCTTACCAATCTTTAATTGGATGCTATAAAACTAATTTTCGTAAACAAATCAATCGATTAACCAACTGATTAACCTATTAATTTGATCTTCTAATATTAGGTTTGAAACTGTTACAGTGAAGTAATCGATTATTTCATAAAGGAATCGATTGTTTCTTGTATAGGATGAAATTAATAAAATGATAACAGAATTTAAATCGATTAAAACGAAAAGGAATCGATTAAATTTTACATCTTAGTATTTTTAGTTGATATAAATTCATTTCAATCGATTAAAACAGACTAAACTCAAAACCCGAGAACGTTTCAATCGATTAATTCGACATTTCAATCGATTAAAATGGTACGGACAGAATTTTTGATATCCTCTCGTAAATTATTTTAATCGATTAATATTATTTTATATCAATTAAAACAATCAGCTTACTGAAATCGAACCTCATTCACTGCTTTGAACTCCAAGGGATTCCCGGATTTTGTTCCTGCAAAACAAATTTAGCATGTTTCTCGTACCCTTTATAGTTCCTGGGTCCAATTAGGTTATTTGAAATGACTTTAACTTTGGAATCCATTTCATTCTTCCTTTAGGAATAGCATACTTTTTAATTCTACAGTATTTTACCGAATGACCTCTTTTCATGCAAGTAAAAACATTTAATCACAGAGTATGATTTCCTATATACATTTGTTTTTCTGAATTTCATCCTAGATTTAAATCCTATTCCAGATTTGTCAAAAATTAGTTTTTGTGACCCAAGTAAAACGTCAAGATTAGCTTGACCTTGTGTAAATCTTGAAACGGTTTGTGATAAAAAATCAATTTTCTTTTGTAATTTTGAACAATTATTACAGGGTTTATTACATGCACAATCAAAATTATCATGAATTAATTTTAAGAAATCACAATCAGTTTCATCTTCAAGAATTCTCTTTTCAAGAGAGTCTACTTTATTTACTAGCCAATTATTCAATCCTTTTAGCCTATTATTTTCTTTTTGTAGTTTCTTAGCCTCTTCATGCATTTCATTAAATGCTTCTTGTAATGAATTATGATCCACTAAGTTTGAAGAAGAATTAGAACTTACACTGCTGGATTGAAGATTTTGATTTGCCATTAGACACAGGTTGGCTTCTTCATTATCAGAATTGTCTGTTGACGAAGTGTCATTGTCATCCCATGCTACATAGGATCTTTTTACATCTGCTGTCCCTTCATGAGTAACCTCAAGAACATCCCACATCTCCTTGGCAGATTTGCATTGGGATACCCTGAAAACCTCATCCATGTTAAGTGCAGAAGTAATAATATTTTTAGCAAGTGCAATCATTTTGAACTTTTTTCTTTTCCTCATCATTTAGACTGGACCATTCTTTTTCTCGTAATTAAAGGGCCATAAGAAATTACATCCCACGATTTCTATCAATGGATTCAATAAAGATCTTCATCCTAATTTTCCAAAAAGGATAATCTGTTCCACAAAACAGTGGAGGTCTGTTAATAGAAGCTCCCTCAGAAAACGGTAATCTGTTTTCAGCCATGGATCGAAGAACTTGAATAACTTTCAAGCACCTCGCTCTGATACCAATTGTTAGAAAAGTAGTTTTAGATCAAGAGGGGGGGTGAATTGATCTTTGAAAGTTTTTCGCAAATAATAGATTATCTAATTCGAAAATTAAGTTTAAAGATCTGTTCTTGAATCACAAAGCAATCAATCAAAATAAACGCAGCAACTGAATTTAAAGGATAGAAAAGTTAAGAAAGATATCACCGGTGTTTTATACTGGTTCACCCAATACCAGGGCTACGTCCAGTCTCCAGCCAAATTCCAGCTGGGTTCCACTAGATCAAATGTTTTACAGATTTACAATCTTACACTTAATCTACCACAAGAACCAAATTCCAGTTCCTGCACTCAACCTCTCACCAAGAACCAAATTCCAGTTCTTGATAACCTCTACAACCAAATTCCAGCTGCAGAGAAACCAGTGCCCAAATTCCAGGCACCAACACCTAACCTTTCACCAAGAACCAAATTCCAGTTCTTGATAACCTCTACAACCAAATTCCAGTTGCAGAGAAACCAGTGCCCAAATTCCAGGCACCAAACAATACAAAAAGAATGTAAAGAAATGAAAAAGAAGAAACTAGAATGCTCAAACCAGTTTATGCAATTCTGTTGTAAGTGTTTCTTCTTCAAAAGAAATCAAGTTGCCTCAAGAAATATTTTCAAAGAACTTCTCAAAAATTGACGCGAATCTTTCTTGAAAAGAGTGCTAAAGTTGGCTTGATTGATTGCTCAAGGATGTATAAAAACTGATGTTCAATGTATGTTTAAAAAGTTTAAGCCAAACTGTTTTTATAGAAGATTTTCAAAACTACTGGTTTAATTAATCTGTTAAAAGATTCTTTTAATCTGTTAAAAGTGCAGTTTTAATCTGTTAAAACTTCTTTTAATCCATTAATACGTTCTTGATTCTTTAACAGATTTGTTTTAACTGATACGACAACGTTTGTATCAATTAAAACACTTTACAACAAATCTTCTAAGTTGATTTAATCGATTGTTTCGCGATTCAATCGATTGAAATACTGCAAAACTTTCTTGTAAAACTTTTCAAGTTATTTTAACTGATAAAAATAAGTTTTAATCGATTAAAATGTTGTGTAGAAATTTTCTAAGTTGTTTTAATCGATTGAAATGAGATTTAATCGATTAAAAGAGTTCTGATCGGTCATAACTAAATTCTGATCGATCATAACTGATTCTAATCGGTCATAATTGCATTCTGATCGATCATCCTGACCCTTTAAGTGATTTTAATCGATTGAAACGTGTTTTAATCGATTGAAAAAATTCTGATCGCTCATAATTCAAATCTGATCGATCACATTTGATTCTGATCGGTCATATTTGTATTCTGGTCGATCATAATGAGTTCTAAATGGTTTTAATCGATTAAAATCATCTTGTATCGATTAAAATACTGTAAAAACACTTCTTTGAACATTCTAAATGATTTTAATCGGTTCTTTCAAAACTATATCAGTTAAAACATGTTTAAGAAAGCTTTTGTAAAAATACTTTGTTTTTAGTTGTTTAAAATGATTTTAGAGGCATTTTGCAAAATCTTTTAAGTGAAGAAACCTCATGCAGCAGAAAAGATAAAATGATTATACCTAAGCATAGCTGAAGACACACTAATTCTTCTACTCTTTTATCTTAGTGACTTTTATCCACTGCAAAGTTGCTTTTGACTTCATCTTTGACTTCATCAAATGAATGAGATCTTTGCCAAAGTATTTCAATGAGATCTTCATCACTTTCACCCGGGTATAGGGGGAATTGTTGTGTGCAAGGGTTTTGTATAGTTTGTATTTCAAAAAATTGCATAAAATAAGCATACAACAGTTATTAAAGCCAAGCAATTAAAACATGTTATAAAACAAGGAAGGGTAAAGGCGCAATTTTAAGTTTTATTTCTTAAAACTAGTCCATCACTAAATGGGATCAACTCTCTAGCTTCCCTAGTGGAGTTGCCATCTGCCGCCGCTGTCAAAAGAGGCGGTCAGAGCGATGCGATGGTTTCGTTGGACTCGCATTTCTTAAAAGTGTGGTTCAACGCCTTTAGGTTGTCCGATAACCAGGTTGGACCTAAAGGCTAGGTTTTCGAATGGTTCGAGTAATCGCCACCAATGTTTTTACCAAAAGCATTGGAAAAGGAAAAAAGAAGACAGTGGTTTTTTAAGAAAAACCCACTTTGTTTATTACAACCATAGTTAGGTAAGGGAGTTGTAGACCCCAAATCTTTCCCGGCCTCAAAATAAAGAGCAGAAGACTTCCGTTCGAAGACGGACAAGACCTAAAAATTGATCAATAGGCCCCATATTAGAATAGGAAGGATTTTTGTACACGAAAAATAAGAAATTTCACCTAAAGGGTCGAGACCGTCGTCTCGCTATTGGCTAAGGGAGAGATCGCCGTCTTGTTTGGTGAGACGGTCGTCTCGCCACTTGCCGAAGGCGAGACCACTATCTTATTTGGTGAGACGACGGTCCCGACCTTGTCAGGCGAGACGGTGGTCTCGACCTGACAGGTGCTAATTCCTATAAAAGGGGGGACTTTCTCACTCTTTTCACACCATTCTACCACTTTCCCTTCTGTAAAATCCTCAAATTACTCTCCTAGGACCCCTCTGAAGCATTTCTAGAGTTTCTTAGAATTCTTAGAAAGCATTCTATAGTATTGTGAGGAAGAGCGATCATCATTGTAGAGCGTGGGGATTTCCAAAAAGCACCCTCTTTCAAAGAATTTACTATAAAAGCTTGCTCCGAAGGTTCCTATATACTCCCTTCTCTACTTTACTGCTTTTTAGATAGTATTGTTGTGCATTAATCATTTAGGGCCATGTAGTCAATAATTTAATTTCTGCAATAAATAAATAAGGGTAAAAGCGTAATTTATAATTATTATTTCTTTATATAAACGGTCCATCATAGGGAACCCAAAAGGGGCGTCGTAGGGAAGCTAATACCTTCCCTACATGTAACTAACTCCCTTACCTAACTCTGGTTGTAATGACCAAAGTTGGTTTTTCTTTAAAAACCCACTACCTTCTTTTTTTCCTTTTCCAATATTTCTGGTAAAAACATTGGTGGCAACTCCTCGAACCTTTCGAAAACCTCACCTTTAGGTCCATCCTCGTTATCGGACAACCTAAAGGCGTTGAACCATTTCTTTAAAAAATGCGAGTCAAACGAAACCATCGCGTCACTCTGACCGCCTCTTTTAACGGCGGCGACAGATGGCGACTCCACTGGGGAAGTCCGAGAGTTGATCCCATTTAGTGATGGACTAGTTTAATAAATAAAGACCTGAAACTATGCTTTACCCTTCCTTATTTTATAACATGTTTTACTATTTGGCTTTAATAATTGTTGTATGCTTATTTATGCAATTGTTTGAAATACAAACTGTACACAAACCCTTGCACACAACAGTTCCCCCTATACCCGGGGGCAAGTGGGATAACCTTAGGGAGTGGGTGGCATTTTACGATTTTTTGTAGTGAGGGCCATGAGCCCACTGGTATGGTCGGAAACCACCACTCAAGGTGATAACCTTCCTCTTTTGGCCTAAAGACCGACAAGGCCCTAGTGCCATGCATGGTCTGAAGGCTGGGAGAGTGGGGACCCTATAATGGGGGTACCTTGGGGGCCTAGCCTTGGTGAGGATATTTAGAACTAGCTTGAGTATGCACTCTTCTGCAGGATACCCCTACCTCGTGATAAAAATGTCATCTCACGGTTCGCGGATGAGTGAATTGTCTGTGCATTTGTTTGTTATATTTTGTTTGTCGCATTACATAATCATACAACCATAGATAAAATTTTAAAAATCTCAAAAAATATTTTCGTAATAAACAACCTTATCTCGGATAGTCTTCATTTAAGATAGTCTTGTTTCAGGTTCTTTGTAAGCTAAGTAGTCACATTGACCTACAGAAGAGATAAGGGGTCATAAAAATAGATAAAAACCTTTCTTTTTGCATTAAACGACTTTATCTCGGACAGTCTTCATTTAAGCTAGCCTGGTTTCAAGTTCTTTGTAAGCTAAGTAACCACGTTGACCAACAAAAGAGATAAATGATTAAAAAAATAATAACAAAAGAAAACAATAATAAAAAAATATAATACAACAATTTTGATAAAATCAAAACATTCATTTCAAAATAAAAATAAAATGATAAAACGATTTTGACAAAACATTCATCTCAAAATAAAATAGATAATAATATAATTTTTTGACAAAGTCATATCATTCATACCAATCATTCCATAAAGTGGTAAAAACAAGAGAGAAAATAAATGCATAAAGAAAGGTATGCATAAACATCATTTTAATAAAAATCTTTCATGCATAAATACATTCATGCTAGGAAATACTAGATATCCTTAAGACAAGGGCAAAAGAGACCCAAGTGCGTTTGTGACCTTCGCGACAAGGGAGGGACAATTGTATTAAGGTGTGATGTTGACCTCCATTATACTTGTCAAATCTGTGATGGAGAAGAAACCATTACACCGAGGTGGGTATGATACCCCCCAAAGCGTAAGCTTTAAGGAGGATACCTAAGCCATTGTCTTAAAGCATATCCATCCCATAAATCATTCATTTTAAACAATAAAATTCTTTTTGTATTCTAGAAAGCGGCTGGTATTCTTCATGCCCTCATCCGCATACAAAAATCCCAAACACTATCATACATCATGTTAGGAAATAAAACATGATAATGTTTAGGAAAAAACAAACACTTGCATACATGCATCCATCAAACTTCATCCTCATAATATGCATCTAGTAGTAGGCAGTTGAAGAAAGTGGACATTCCTCAATACCATGTAAAGAGGATAGGGCATTCGCATGCCATGCACGGGAAGTCAAAAAAAGAAAATACATAGAAATTTTAACCCGCCTATGGGTTCCTTTAGGCTTTCCGCTTTTAAAATGTGTTTCGAAGCATTGCATTGAGGAATGTACACCTTTTGGATGAAATAAATAAAACTGTTTGTTTTCATCATCTCTTCAACCGTCTATTGCATTCATAAATTGCATTCATCCTCACTTTAATAATAATAAGATAATAAAAATAAAGGATTAATTTATGTGCTTCCGATGAATCGGAATAAGATGAAGAGCAAACCTTTCGTCATCAAGTTCTCTCTAACGGTTGATCCGCCTAAGGACGATAATAAGCCTCCACCGTTGGGTATCCACGTTAATAAGGAAGAGGGGGCAAGGATGTCGTTACATTTGTTCACGCCTCGAATCGAATAAAGTTGTACCATGGAGATATGCAAAAACATTGTCCATCAATGAGGATATCTCCAGCATAGTCGGCATTGGGGGCAGGATTAGAAGTGGAAGAATCTATTCCCCCAAGGAGCTATAAGATGATGCTCCTAAGAATAAAGGAAAAAATAATAAAACTGAAGAAAAACATAATCCAAAGAGGAAATTGAGTAGACTTTGGATTCATGATGCTAAGGCAGTTCTTTCAATACTCCGCCAAAAATACAAACTCACAATAGGCGACAAGCTGGTCACCGTTTGAGCTAAAGACGATGTTTGGATCAGCAAGTCGTCTGCCCTACCTTGAACGAATGCGGTTGAAGAGGACCTTTGAAATATCTTTTGCCAATATGAAAATATGAAGGTGACCCACATGATGAGGAAATATGGATACTTCCCAAACCAAGGGCTCATTAGAAACTCTCAAGGAATAAGGGAGTCAGCAGATTTTAAAGACAATCCTTTGAAGCATGATCCTACAAAGGATCAAGCTGCACGGAGAAAAGGGAAGTCTCCCCTCCACACCTTAATTCAGATTTTTCCAAATAGAGGGGTTCAAGCATCAAAGTGACTTTAGTCATTAAGTGTTCTCCTTCTGATTCTTAGGGTTTGTAAATCCAATGACTATTAGAGATTACTCCTCGGGACTAGCCCGACCCCCGAGCATTGTAGGGCACATATTTCCCTATTAATTACAAAGAATGTCATTCTTACTATTTGCTTCTCTTCTTGCTATTCATATCTAAACCTCATTAATAAACATGTTTAAGCAAACGTTTTCAAAATGCATCAAAGCAATCAAATTGCGCCATTGACCAAAATAAAAGTCAAATCCATCATCACTGATTGACTAAAAACACAAAATAAGGTTCCACTTCATCATAATAAAGTCGTGTTTTGCCAATGTTGTGCAAAGAGAAAAGAAAATCAAAAGAAGCTCATAGAATCCAAAGGCCAAAAAGAGAGGGCAAGATACCCGGTAGGAAACCCACCAAAGGGGGCTACGCAAAAGTTAGGGTAAACCTGCTAGGAAACACGAACAACATAAAGGGTAGCATAGGAAAAAATTAGGATTACAAAATAAAGTCCGCTAGGATTCCCAAAACAAGAAAAGAGGAAACCTAGACAAAAGTTAGGACATAACACAACATCCTAGGATAAAAACCCAAAGGGCGTACTAGGGAAGTCAATCAGTCATAGCAAACGCCATAGAATAAGACGTCACTCCATAAACAAAACATTTGTTTAAATTAGCCTAAACACTCTAACCAACCTTGGCTAGCCGTGCTTACAAAAACCATTTTTTGTCAAAATGAAACACTTCTACAACACAAGCCTTTGAATTAAATATCCTCTTCCTTCTTTTCTATTGACCCTTACCACTACGGCATTCTAGTAAGTAGTAGGGAAATATGGAGATAGTAATCAATAGGAGGATTGCCATCCCCAAGGAAAGGGAGGGGTGCACTGACATTGCAAGTCGCTCTACAATCAACACAATCATTCTTCGGTCATGGAAAAATCGAGAAGGCAAAATCGATACAGCCTATCATGTCGACGAAAGCACATAACGACAAAAGCTCATAAGAAGTAAAAGCACATTGGTTAATCATTTTGAAAAATTAATTGAAATAGTATTATATGTTGAACATACGAGGATATGAATGTTGAAAATACAAGGATATGAAGCTTGTAGATTTTGATGATGATTCAAGAATAAAGCACTTAAAGATTTGAAGACTTGTAATGTTATGTAATAACTCTGTTTTTATGTTTTTAAGTCTGTAATATTAGATTCCAAGATAGCCAGCACATAGACCACTCTTTAAAAGCTCTAAAAACTCATTTTTATCAAAAATACACTGGAATAATTGATTAAATGGCAGGATAATCGATTATTACAGAAAGAAAACCATTTTCAGCATTTGCTCTCTGGAATAATCGATTAAATGGCCTATTAATCGATTAACTGGGCTGTTAATCGATTAACTGGTGTTGTTTTGGCTCCTCTGCGAGAATGGCTTTGGAATAAACGATTAACACTCAAGATAATCGATTATTTGGGTCTGATATGCATTTTGAAATTCAAAATTGGACCAAGTTTCGAAAACCCTATTCCCAATTCATTCAATTTTGAATATCCCCGATTCCCAAACCCTAATCTCTCTACTTGAGGTTCTCTGCAAATAGAACAACCTTTTTCAAACAAAAGTTAACAGCTATGACTACCAAAGAACTGTTTGTTGGGAGGAAAAAGGGGCTTTTGAAACCTAGTGTGGGCTAGAAGCGATAAGAATCACTGAGTGGGTTTTCTTGGTGGATTGTGTGTTGTGTCGTCTCTAGGGAAAGTTGTTCTTCATCCTTTGTGGATTCAAAGGAGATGTTCATCTCTTGTGTGACTCAAGAGACGTGTATTCTTTACCTTATCTTTTCATTTGTAATCTGTTTGTATAACTATGATTATAGTGACAACGTTAATCCTCTGTTTGAGTGATTAGCAACTGGACGTAGGGTCTTTTGATCCAAACCAATATAAATTGACTGTGTAATACTCTATCCCTTCTCTATTTACTTTAGACAACATTTTAATCGGTGAAATTTAGGAAAAATTTTAAAACCCTAATTTTTGTTTAAGAAACCAATTCACCCCCCTCTTGGTTTTTGTCTGTTAACGCAAACATTCCACTGCGCAATTCTAACAAGTGGTATCAGAGTTTGCTTTGATAGTCATTTAATTTTCGAAAATGGTCGGACAAAATCAAACTTTTGGCGAGGGTGCTTCTATCAATAGACCCCCACTTTTTGTGGGGCAAAATTATCCTTTTTGGAAAGTTAGAATGCAAATATTTTGAGTCTGTTGATAGAGGTGTTTGGGACGCAATTTTAAACGGTTTCTTTATTCCTAAAATTACTGAAAATGGAGAAGAGGTACCAAAACCATTTTCTAGATGGTCGACTGAGGAAAATAAAAAAGCCCAATATGATGTTAGGGCTAGAAATATTATTTAATCTGTTGTAACCCTTGATGAGTTTTACAGGATCTCTGTTTGTAAGAGTGCTCAAGAAATGTGGGAAATGTTAAGAGTAACCCACGAAGGTACCGACGATGTAAAAAGAGCACGGAAGAATTCATTGATCCAAGAATATGAGATGTTCCGGATGCAACAAGGGGAAACGATCTTTGACGTTCAAAAATGTTTCACACATATTGTGAACCATCTCACTGGGTTAGGTAAAATTTTTGATATTGATGAATTAAATGTATAAATTATTAAATATTTGGATAGGAAATGACAACCTAAGGTGACGTCCATCACGGAGTCACAAAATCTTGCTACAATTTCTATGGCGGCGCTCTTTAGAAAGTTGAGAGAGCATGAACTTGAACTTGGAAGGCTAAATAATGAAGAAGGTCAACATCAAAAGAGGAATCTAGCCTTCAAAATTGAAATTTCCAAAAGTAAGAACAAGAAGGAGGAAGAAGACTCGGAGAATGAAGATGATGAAAATTTGAGTCTCATGATAAAGAAATTCACGAAGTTCATGAAAGCCAAAGGGAAGCAACCCTTCAAAGGTAAGGGAAAGGTAAGAGAAAGTACTTTGTTAAATATTAAATGTTATGGTTGTGGTGAAACAGGACATGTAAAAACCGAATGTCCAAATAAGAAAAATGAATATCATAAAGGCAAAAAATTCTTCAAGAAGAAAGCTTACATTGCTTGGGATGATAGTGACTCAAGTTCGAAGTCAAGTGACTCGGAAATTGAAGCTAACATTTGCTTGATGGCAAAAGACAACATATCTTCCGACTTTGAGGTTAGTGATTCCGACTCTTCCTCAAGTGATGATGAAAATGACTATGATGCTTTACAAAATTCATATGGAGAATTGTTTACTGCTTTTAAGGACTTGAAAAATGAATATAAGTCTGTGAAAAAGTGTTTGAATAAATCCGAAAAAGAGGTGGAGTCCTTAAAAACGAAAATTGTATGTTTAGAAGAAAAAGATAATAAGAATATGGCATGTGCATCATGTAAAGAGTATGAACATGATATTGATATACTTAGCCATTTGCTTGATAAAGTTAAGAAGGAAATAAGTGATAGTTATAAGGATAAGGCTAGTGTTCAAAATAGTAAAAATTGTCATGTTCCTTTGAAAAAGCCTAAAATTAAAAATAGAAGAGTATGGGTTGAAAAAGGAACTAAAACTTTAATAGTTAGAAATGTATCATATTCTAAAATTACATCTAATGCATGCTTTTATTGTATGAAACATGGTCATACTTCAAATAGATGTAGAATTAAGCATTTTGGTGTTCCTAAAGGAAAATATGTTTGGGTTCCTATAGTTAAATGATTTGATTGTCTCTAACCCCAAGGACCCAAAAGTTGTGGGGACCTAAGATTATCATGTTCTTGTTTTGTAGGAAACTTCCAAATCCAAGAAGTCTATGTGGTATCTTGATAGTGGATGTTCAAAACATATGATCGGAGATAAAATGAAATTTGTGTTTCAAAGCTAAAGAACAAGGATATGTAACCTATGGGGACAACAACAAAGGAAAAATTCTTGGAATCAGAAACATTGGTGGTGAAAATAATTTAGAGATAAAGGATGTGCTTCTTGTTGATGGGCTAAAGCATAATCTCCTAAGTATAAGTCAACTTTGTGACAAAGGATTCAAGGTAATTTTTGAAAGTAAGTTTTGTACCATACATTTAAAGGATTCCGAAAATATAGCATTGAAAGGTATTAGGCATAATAATATCTATTTGATTGATTTGGATTGTGTACCTAATACTAGTATAACATGCTTAGTTGCTAAGGAAGAAAACCCATGGTTATGGCATAAGAGAGCGGCTCATATAAATATGCATCAATTAAACAAATTAATATCAAAGGACTTAGTTGTTGGTTTGCCTAAGTTAAAATTTGAAAAAGATAGATTATGTGATGCATGTAAAAAAGTTAAACAAGTAAAATCTTCTTTTAAATCTAAAAATGTTATTTCCACATCAAAACCTTTAGAACTATTACACTTAGATTTATTTGGTCCATCTAGGATAAAAAGTTTTGGTGGAAATTATTATGCTCTTGTGATTGTTGATGATTTTTCTAGATATACTTGGACATTTTTCTTAACATTAAAAAGTGAAGCTTTTAAAGTCTTTAGGAAGTTTGCCAAGCAAATTCAAAATGAGAAAGACTTAAGAATTAAGGTGTTAAGAAGTGATCATGGTGTAGAATTTCAAAATGAATGGTTTGAAAATTATTGTGAGGAAAATGGCATTTTACATAATTTTTCTGCACCTAGGACTCCCCAACAAAATGGTGTAGTAGAAAGGAAAAATAGGTCACTAGAGGAACTTGCTAGAACAATGTTGAATGAATAAAATGTTCTTAAGTATTTTTGGGTTGATGTTGTAAGTATTGCATGTTATGTATTGAATAGGATACTTATTAGGCCAATTATAAAATCAACTCCTTATGAACTGTTAAATGGTAGAAAGCCTAATGTTCCTCATTTAAAAATATTTGGATGTAAATGCTTTGTTTTAAATAATGGAAAAGATAACTTAGGAAAATTTGACTCAAAAGCCGATGAGGGAATTTTCTTAGGATATTCACTAACTAGCAAAGCATATAGAGTGTTCAATAGAAGAACTTTAAATGTTGAAGAATCTGTACATGTCACCTTTGATGAAATTGTAGACCTTGAGGGAAATCCTCTTGAGTCAAATAAAGAACTTGCAGGTGATGATGAGTACATAAGAGAGGCTCTAGAAGAAATTTACTTGAATGAGAATGAGCCATCCCAACCAACTAAATTAGAAAAAGAGTGGCAATCACCAAGAGGACTTTCAACGGACAATATAATTGGTGATATCTCAAAAGGGGTAAGAACTAGAAATATGACCAATTTTTGTATGTATGTAGCTTTTGTTTCACAGATAGAACCCAAAAGTGTTGAGGAAGCTCTTAAAGATGACCAATGGTGCATAGCAATGCAAGAAGAACTTAATCAATTTGAAAGGAATCAAGTCTGGGAATTAATTCCAAGAGAAGAATATCATCAAGTGATTGGAACAAAATGGGTATTTAGAAACAAAATTGATGAAGATGGAAATATAACAAAGAACAAAGCCAGACTTGTTGCCAAAGGTTACTGTCAAGAGGAAGGTATTGATTATGATGAAACTTATGCTCATGTTGCCAGGTTAGAGGCTATACGCCTACTTCTTGCTTATGCCTCATTGATGAAATTTAAATTATATCAAATGGATGTTAAAAGTGCATTTTTGAATGGTTTTATCAAAGAGGAAGTATATGTGGAACAACCCCCTGGATTTGAAGATTTTAAATATCCTAACCATATTTTTAAATTAAAGAAAGCCTTATATGGTTTGAAACAAGCTCCTAGGTCTTGGTATGAAAGATTAAGTAGTTTTCTAACTTCAAATGATTTTTCTAGAGGGAAAATTGATTCCACTTTGTTTATTAAGAAAGTAAAAGAACATATCTTCTTAGTTCAAGTATATGTTGATGATATCATTTTTGGATCAACTGATAACTCCTTGTGTGTCGAATTTGCTAAGTGCAGGGTGAATTTGAAATGTCAATGATGGGAGAATTAACATTCTTCCTTGGACTTCAAATTAAACAACTTCAAGATGGCATTTTTGTGTCTCAACCCAAATACTGCAAAGAGATTCTCAAGAAATTTCGAATGGACACTTCAAGGAAGCTAACACACCTATGGGAACTTCATGTTATTTAGACAATGATGAATCAGGTTTGGAAATAAATCAATCTACGTATAGAGGTATGATAGGTTCACTACTTAACTGCAAGTAGACCTGATATTATGCATTTTGTTTGTGTGTGTGCTAGATTTCAAGCATGTCCAAAAGAATCTCATTTAACTGCAGTAAAAAGAATTTTAAAGTATTTAAAAGGAACTACAGGATTTGGATTATGGTAACTATCTGAAGCTTCTCCTAGTTTAATAGGATATTCTGATGCTGATTATGGAGGATGTAAAATAGATAGAAAGAGTACTAGTGGAACATGTCATTTGTTATGATTTACAACAGCTTTAATCGATTATCCTGGAACGTTTTTGATACACTAGCCGTTTGGGACGGCTATTTTGGCTCCCATTCTCCCAAATCTAGCCGTTTATGACCGTTTTGCTTGTTCTCTATATATAGGAAGGCTTCATTTCACTTCTACACACCTTCAAACCTTGAATCAAAGCATTCCACAATCACTCAAGCTCTCACTTGTCTCCTTAAACCCTTATTCCTCTCCAAAACTTGTCCAAACTCTCTTGTTTTCTTTCATTCTAATCTTAATGGCTTCATCTTCTCGTGTTAAGATCCCCACAAGAAGAAGATCCGCCCCTGCTTCTCATCCCCATCCAAATTCAGTTGAAGGATGGATCTCAGACAATGAAGAAAGACAAGAATTCTTAACTTTCTGGAAAGAAAGGGGGATCATCACTCCAAAATATATTATTGGTGATCAATTCATCAATAGGGGCTTTATCTTTCCAAATCTTCTTGAAATGCAAGGAGTTCTTCCATTCATTCAAATGCAAGGTACTTACTACCCTGATTTAGTTAGGGTATTCTATTCTCGTTTTAAATTTAGAGATCAAGTAGCCATTTCTAGAGTCAAGGGTGTGACTATCATCCTTGATGATGATATCTGGGAAAATGTTGCCCATTTTCCTGTAAGAGAGGATGTTATCAATATTTTTGCAGAGTTAGAAGATTTTGATAGAATTATGGCTTACCGCTCATTTCTCCGAAACCCCTCCTTGAAAATTGGCCAACTTCTATTGGCCGGTCCATTAAAGAAAGAGGAACGTCTGTTACTACATCTCATTGTCTGGATTCTGTGTCCTAGAGCAACAAATCATGCCCAATGTTCATCCATTGATCTTCGTATTATTCATGCCATCATGAATAATGAGCCAATTGATTGGGGTAGTCTTGTTACCATGACCATGCTGAAAGCTAAACGTCATCCCACTTTTAAAATCCCATATGGTCTTCTTATTTCTCATATTTTAGAATACAAAGGAGTAAATGTTGAAGAAGAGCAAACAGTCAGGAAGATAAATTCAAATCGAATGCTTGACAGCACACTCACTTAGTTACAAATGGTGCGTGTCAATGGAATTTACGTTCACAAAGATGATGCTCCCAACATGGCTGAAGATGCTCAAGATTCTGATGAAGAGATGCCTGCTGCTGAGATTCCTGCAGAAAACTTTCATACTGCTGGGACATCATCTACTCATCCTACATCCCTTCCATCAATGGAAGATATGCTCTTTGATATGAATCAAAGAATGCAAGAATTCTTCACTATCTCTCAAGAACGGCATCAGGAAATCATTCGTCGTATCTCGGATGTAGATGATAGGGTTTGTAACTTAGAAGATAGATTTGATGCTCAATTCAACAGCGATGAAAGTGAAGAGTTTTAATCTCTTCCACATATCTTCTTGTTTGTAATTACTTTAATTTATGGAATAAAATTGGTATTTTTGCTTTGTTTGAGGGAGAGCTATTTCTATATTATGCACTTATTGAGGGGGGGCTTTCATTTTTTTATCATAATCAAAATAGGGGGAGAAATTATTTAAAGCCTCTTATGTTTATTATGTTTATTAATTTAAATATTGTCTGGTATGTTTAATGTTTTTTGTTAGCTGTGACAGACAAAAACAGGTTATTATAAAGGACTTTAAAGGAAAATTTGATCATCATCAAAAAAGGGGAGATTGTTGAACATACAAGGATATGAAGCTTGTAAATTTTGATGATGATTCAAGAATAAAAGACTTAAAGATTTGAAGATTTGTAATGTTAAGTAATAACTCTGTTTTTATGTTTTTGAGTCTGTAATATTAGAGTCCAAGATAGTCAGCACATAGACCACTCTTTAAAAGCTCTAAAAACTCATTTTTATCAAACATACACTGGAATAATCGATTAAATGGCAGGATAATCGATTATTACAGAAAGAAAACCATTTTCAGCATTTTCTCTCTGGAATAATCGATTAAATGGCCTGTTAATCGATTAACTGGTGCTATTTTGGCTCCTCTGCGAGAATGGCTCTGGAATAATCGATTAACACTCAAGATAATCGATTATTTGGGTCTGATATGAATTTTGAAATTCAAAATTGGACCAAGTTTCAAAAACCCTATTCCCAATTCATTCAATTTCGAAAATCCCCAATTCCCAAACCATAATCTCTCTACTTAAGGTTCTCTAAGGCTCCCTGCAGATAGAACAACATTTTTCAAACAAAAGTTAAGAGTTGTGACTGCCAGAGAACTGTTTATTGGGAGGAAAAAGGGGCTTTTGAAACCTAGTGTGGGCTAGAAGCGATAAGAATCACTGAGTGGGTTTTCTTGGTGGATTGTGTGTTGTGTCGTCTCTAGGGAAAGTTGTTCTTCATCCTTTGTGGATTCAAAGGAGGTGTTCATTTCTTGTGTGACTCAATAGAGGTGTATTCTTTACCTTATCTTTTCATTTGTAATTTGTTTGTATAACTGTGATTAGCAACTGGACGTAGGGTCTTTAACCAGTATAAATCGACTGTGTAATACTCTATCCCTTCTCTATTTACTTTACACAGCATTTTAATCGGTGAAATTTGGGAAAATTTTTAAAACCCTAATTTTTGTTTAAGAAACCAATTCACCCCCCCCCCCCCTCTTGGTTTTTATTCGTTAACGCAAACATTCCGCTACGCGATTCTAACATTATAGGATGCATATCACGAACATTGCATACATGCATATGTCCTTTCTCTCAAAAAGAAATAAGAAATAAGAAAAAATAAAAATAAAAAATAATGTCTGCTAGGAGATTCTTAGGCAAAAGTTATGGTAGTCCGCTAGATCGAAAACCTGCAAAGGGCGCTCTAGGAAAAAGTTAGGACATTCATAAAAAAGGAAAAATCCCGCTAAGATATCCTAGGTAAAAATTAAGGCAGCCCGCTAGACCGAAAACCCCAAAAGGGCGGTCTAGGCAAAAGATAGGGCTAAACCAAAAAATGAATAAAAGAGAGGGCCCTTCATCATAATCATAAAAAGTCCAACAGGAGAACGTCAATCACTTTTCCAGATGCATCGATCAAAAAGAATAGATTGCATTTAAGGCATCCACGCACAAGTAGTCGCACAAAACGACTTTGCCAAGATAAAAAATGAAAGAAATAAAAAATACTTCAGATAAATAACAAAAAACGAAAAGCATTCATACATATAAGGAGACTAGCTCCATGTTTATGATTAAAAACAACATCACTGAGACCGAGTCTCCAAATAATGCCCTAAAGAAAACGGAGCAAGTCGTCAATCAAGTGACTCAGCAGAAGAGCTTCTGAAAATCAAGAGCTCCAGCTACCATCCTTCTACCCAGAAAAAGAAAGCACATATAAGAAGTCTCCAAACATTGCTCTCCCTCGAGAAAGAAGAGCGAGTTGTCATCATCAAATAGCTTAGAAGAAATAAGAAGCTTCCAGAAGCCAAAGCTCTAGTCATCATTCTTCTACCAAATAAGAGAGGGCACAATCATCAGACATCATAAAAGAAAAGCCGACGGAAAGGCTTAGTTATCCCCAAGCGGATTCTTGTCTACTCCAGAGGCAACACAAATATTACCCCATGGCTCAGCATCGCCACTACATGAGTCATCGAGCACACTCCCCAATGGAGAGTAAAGGCTTCAAGAGCCCATCATCATCAACAGTCAAAAGAGTCCAATCTCCATACCATCAAGGGCTCAACAAAAAGAGAAAAAAAGAAAAAAACCTTTGCATTCTCAGCGGATGTCCAAAAGAAAGGGCCGCAATAGAGAAGGTCGAATAAAAATCCCTAAGTGGATCTCCTCAGAAAAATCTAGAAAAAGAAGGAATCATAAATTCTCATCTCTCAGTAGAATAAGAGTTTCACAAGGACGCATCAACATTAATCAAGGAGCCAAGACTCCATCCCCAGAAAAGAAAAATCGGATCCCCAGGAAGTCAGTTAATTCCCTGGTGGATCACCAAAAAGAAAACCCTTCATCCCCAGTGAATGCCCAAAAAAGAAAAGGCCATGACAAAGGAAGGCCAATAAACCACTAAGCGGGCCACGAACCCCAAAAAGAAGAAAAAGTTTGCGTGCATAAAAGAAACTAGGAAATAAAAAGGCACACACATCATTCTGAAAAAGCCAAATTTCAAATCGCGAGAAAGAAGAATAAACCGCGGAAAAAGGCGAAATTAACCAAGAGCTTCCATAAACAAATAAGCTCCGACCGAATAAAGGGAAGGCAACTCTCAAACCAAAACAAAGCCGACGGAAAGGCTCAATCCCCAAGCAGATCATCGACCACTCCAAAGGCAAACAAAAAAATCTTCGCACAACTCACCATCATCGCCACGATGAGCCATCAAGAAGATTCACTCATCCTCCACCACCATTAAAGGAGAATAAAGGCTACACAAGAGCCTATCACCAATACAATCAAGGAGCCAAGACTCCATTCCTCAGAAGGCAACCAAAATTTGATCACTAGGAAGTTAACCAAGTCCCCGGTGGATCAACCAAAAAAGAGAAAGGAGCCTATCCCCAGTGAGCCTACCGCAAAGGCCATTTTCAAAGACCCATCCTCAGTGAGTCGCTCACACGTAAAGAGCCAACATCCCCGACAGGAATATCAGCCTACTCAGAGGCAAAACAATGCAGTCAAAAGTCTTCACTTCCGATGAAGCATCTGCTTACTCAGAGGCACCATCAACAAATCCTCAATGGATATCCGCCTACTCAAAGGCGTCGCCAAGATCAACAAAACGGATTCCTGCCTACTTAAGAGGCATTCACCAAGAATCCCCAGCAATCACCAAGTTGGATGGCTGACAGAAAAGCCTAAAAACCAAAGAATCCCCAGCAACCAACTAGCTGGATGGCTATTGAAAAAGCCAAAAACCAAAGAATCCTCGGCAAATCGGATGACTACACCAGAAAAGTAAAAAATAAATATCTGCAAAGAACCACTCCACATAAAGTCAGCGCATGAGCTAGAGCAGTAAGTCGCCACCACAACTTCGGGACAAAGAAGGTCCCGAAGACAAAGACCTGCACATAGGCAAAATCATTGCGCATGAGCCAGAGCAGTAAGTCGCAACCGGTCCTACAAAGTGGACTTTACAACCAGACAAGGGTTCATACTCGTCAAACCAGATGGGGGTGTGTACTCATCGGGCCTTACAAAAGGGGGCTTACCAGACGGGGGTTCATACTCGTCAAACCAGATGGGGGTGTGTACTCATCAAGACTTACAAAAGGGGGCTTACCAGACGGGGGTTCATACTCGTCAAACCAGATGGGGGCGCGTACTCATCAAGCCTTACAAAAGGGGGCTTAAACCGGATGGGGGATTGTACTCATCAACCGAAGGGGTCAGCTACCACATCAAAGGAGCATCCCGGAGGATCATATTTAGCGTCCAGAACCATAACCAGGAAAGCAACCGAAGGACAACCAGGAAAGAGGGTTAACTCCTTCACCCTTCAGCCAATCCTTTTGGCATGTTAAGCCAACAATCAGCTAGTCAGGTGAAGGGGGGGGGGGGCAGTTGTAGACCCCAAATCTTGCCCGACCTCCAAATAAAGAGCAGAAGACTTCCGTTCAAAGATGGGCAAGGCCTAAAAGGTCCCTAGAATTGATCAATAGGCCCCATATTAGAATAGGAAGGATTTTTGTACACGAAAAATAAGAAATTCCACCTAAAGGGCCAAGACCGTCGTCTCGTTCGGCGAGACCGTCGTCTCGTTCGGCGAGACCGCCGTCTCGTTCGGCGAGACCGCCGTCTCGTTCGGCGAGACCGCCGTCTCGTTCGGCGAGACCGCCGTCTCGTTCGGCGAGACCGCCGTCTCGTTCGGCGAGACCGCCGTCTCGTCGTTGGCTAAGGGCGAGACCGCCATCTCGCCACTTGCCAATGACGAGACCACCGTCTCTTTTGGCGAGACGGCGGTCCTGACCTGATAGGTGTGAATTCCTATAAATGGGGGGGACTTTCTCACTCTTTTCACACCATTCTACCACTTTCCCTTCTGTAAAATCTTCAAATTACTCTCCTAGGACCCCTCTGAAGCATTTCTAGAGTTTCTTAGAATTCTTAGAAAGCGTTCTATAGTGTTGCGAGGAAGAACGATCATCATTGTAGAGCGTGGGGATTGCCAAAAAAGCACCCTCTTTCAAAGAATTTACTATAAAAGCTTGCTTCGAAGGTTCCTATATACTCCCTTCTCTACTTTACTACTTTTTAGATAGTATTGTTGTGCATTAATCATTTAGGGCCATGTACTCAATAATTTAATTTCTACAATAAATAAATTAGGGTAAAAGTGCAATTTATAGTTATTATTTCTTTATATAAACGGTCCATTATAGGGAACCCGAAAGGGGCGTCATAGGGAAGTTAATACCTTCCCTACATGTAACTAACTCTCTTACATAACTCTGGTTGTAATGACCAAAGTTGGTTTTTCTTCAAAGAACCACTGCCTTCTTTTTTTCTTTTCCAATTTTTCTGGTAAATCATTGGTGGCGACTCCTTGAACCTTTCGAAAACCTCGCCTTTAGGTCCAGCCCAGTTATCAGACAACCTAAAGGTGTTGAACCATTTCTTTAAAAAATGTGAGTCGAACGAAACCATCACGTCGCTCTGACCGCCTCTTTTGATGACGACGACAAGAGTTAGTTACGTGTAGGGAAGGTATTAGTTTCCCTATAATGCCCCTTTTGGGTTCCCTATGATGGACAGTTTTTATAAAGAAAGAATGACTCTAAATTGTACTTTTACCCTTATTTATTTATTGCGGAAATTAAATTATTGACTACATGGCCCTAAGTGATTTAATGCATAACAATACTATCTAGAAAGCAGTAAAGTAGAGAAGGGGAGTGTATGGGAACCTTCGAAACAAGCTTTTGTAGTAAGTTCTTTGAAAGAGGGTGCTTTTTGGCAATCCCCACGCTCTACAATGATGATCGCTCTTCCTCGCAACACTATAGAACGCTTTTTAAGAACTCTAAGAAACTCTGAAAATGCTTCAGAGGGGTCCTAGGAGAGTAATTCGAAAGAAGTACAGAAGGGAAAGTGGTAGAATTGTGTCCAAAGAGTGAGAAAGTCCCCCCCCCCCTTTTAGAGGAATTCGCACCTGTCAGGTTGGGACCGTCGTCTCACCTGACAAGGTCGGGACCGCCGTCTCGCCAAACAGGATGGTAGTCTCGTCTTTGGCAACTGGTGAGACATCCATCTCGCCATTGGTGAGTGGCGAGACGGCGGTCTCGCCATTGGTGAGTGGAGAGACGGCGGTCTCTCCAAATGAAACAGCGGTCTCGGCCCTTTAGGTGGAATTTTTTATTTTTCATGTACAAAAATCCTTCTTATTCTAATATGGGGCCTATTGATCAATTCTAGGGACCTTTTAGGCCTTGCCCATCTTCGAACAGAAGTCTTCTGCTCTTTATTTTGAGGTCGGGCAAGATTTGGGGTCTACACTAAAGCTTCACACATACCACCCGAGGGGTCAGCTACCGCTTCAAAGGAGCATCCCGGAGGAACATCTTCATCAGCCAAAAGGTTAGCTACCGCGTCAAAGGAGCATCCTGAGGCATTAAAGAAAAATCAAGGGGTCAGCTACCGCATCAAAGGAGCATCCCGAATATATCATCAAATCATATTCTTGGTCCCAAGGGTCAGCTACCGCGTCAGAAGGGGTATCCAAAGGACAACCGGGCAAGACGGTTAACTCCTTTACCCGCTAATCGACCTTATGGCACACCAACCCATAGCCAATTGTTCAGGTAAAGGGGGGGTAGTTGTAGCCCCAAATATTGCCCAGTCTCACAATAAAGCCAGAAGACCTCCATTAAAAGATAGGCAAAGCCTTTAGGCTCCCTAATTAGGATAGTAGGGCTCCCTGTATACAGAAAATAACAAAAATTAGAGAAATTCTGTCCAGAAAACCGAGACAGTCGTCCCAATTGGCCAGACGACTATCTTGCCACTTATAAGACGAGATCACCGTCTCGCCACTTAGCGAGACAGCCATCTCGACTCCAAAGTGGCGAGACGGCCGTCTCGCTTGACAAGGGTTGAGACAGTCGTCCCGCTTTGACAAGCACGAATTCCTATAAATAGGGCTCTCTTCTTCCTCGTTTAAAAAAACTTTCACCAGAAATTAATCCTCCTATACTCTTCTTAAACCTCTCTGAAGGATTTCCAGAGTTTGAGTGTTCTTTTCAAACACTCTTTAGAGTCTTTCTGTCAGATAGCCAAAAAGCTCCCTCAAACTTGAGAAATTAATACAAAGCTTGCCTCAGAGGTTTCTTCAATATACTCTCTTTTATTGTTTTCTTTATCGCTTTCTTTGTATCCATATTAAGTATTAGAGCTATATAGATATTTAATTTTTATAAGCAAAACAAATAAATAAGGATAAAAGCGTATTTTTTTAGTTTTTATTTCATAAGCTAGTCCATCATAGGGAAGCCGAAAGGGGCGTTGTGGGGTGCTAACACCTTCCCCACACGTAACTAACTCCCTTACCCGATTCTGGTTATAATGGCCAAAGTTGGTTTTTTCTAAAAATCACTGTCTTTTTACCTTTTTCAGTGTTTAAGGTTAAAACACTGGTGGCGACTCCATAGAACCTCTTTTCAAAAACCTCATTCTTAAGATCAATTCGGTTATCGGACATCTTAAGAATGTTGACCATCTTTAAAAAAAATGTGAGTCAATGAAAACCATTGCGTTGCTCCGACTGCCTCTTTTGACGGCAGCGACATTAGGTAATCAGTAAAATCCCTAAGTGGGTCACCTCAGAAAAGAGAAAATCAACAAAAGAGAAGGAATCGAAAATTCCATTTCCCCCAATAGAATAAGAGCATCGCAAAGCCAGCTCGCACCAGCATCTAACAAGGAGTCAAAACTCTATCCCCTAAGGAGCAAACCAAAATTAGATCCCCGGGAAGGCAATTAATCCCTGGTGGATCATCAAAAGGACAAAAATCATCCCCAATGAGCCTACGGAAAAGGCAAATTCCAGACTCACATCCTGAGAAGAGTCATTTGCCTATGCGTAGGCAAGATCTAGCAAGTAAAGAGCCAGCAGGGAACATCAGCCTATTTAGAGGCAAAAAAGCGCAAGCACGAAGCCTTCACCTCTATTGAAGCATCTGCCTACTCAGAGGCAGCATAATAAAAAATCCTTTGTGGGTTTAGGTGGTTGTCATTAAATTCCCTGTTTAGGTTTAAGTGGTTGTTGTTAAATCCCGTTTTTAGGGTTTAAGTTGTTTTTATTCATCCCTTGATTTGTTCAGGGGAGGTGTTCATCCTTAGTGGGATTCTAAGGAGGTGTTTTCATTCCTTTGATTTGTTCGGGGAGGTGTCTATCCTTAGTGGGATTCTAAGGAGGTGTTTTCATCCCTTTGATTTGTTCAGGGAGGTGTTCATCCCTAGTGTGATTCTAGGGAGGTGTTCATCCATTGTGTATTGGTTGCGAAGGAGGTATTTTTCATCCTTTGATTTGTTCAGAGGAGGTGTTCATCCCTAGTGGGATTCTAGGGAGGTGTTCATCTTTAGTGAGATTCTAAGGAGGTGTTTGTCTTTTGATTTAGTTTGCTCTTTATTGGTTCCTCTACTGAGTTGATTGTAATTTGTAAAATGAATTTGAAAGATAGTGAATTAGGGTCACTCTTGTAATTAGAGTTGATTGGGAAGTGGATGTAGGGTTGGCTATACCCGAACTAGTATAAATTACTATTTGTTTTTCTCTTCCCTATACCTCTATACTAACATCTACTTATTTTCTTCCCTTTATCTCTCTGATTATATCGCTTTCGCTTCATCTATATTTTTTCATATAATTAAAATTGAATTAATATATTATTGGACATCTTAAAATAAATTTTTAATTTAGCATCTATTTCAATTTGTGCATCTATTCACCCCCCCCCTCTAGATGCCATTTGTCTAACACACCTCCCCGAACAAATCAAAGGGATGAAAATACCTCCTTAGAATCTCACTAAGGATGAACACCTTCCTTGAACAAATCAAGGGATGAACAAATCCTGACAGTAGAAACTCTAAACACACTACTCAAGAGACAGTATGCACACCTAAACCCTAAAAAAGGGATTTAACAACAACCACTTAAACCCTATTAGTATCGTGCATCAGAATGTTGGCGTTAAGAAAAAAACCAAGAGGAGTGTGAATTGGTTTCTCATAAAAAATTATCCCTTTAAAAAAAATTTCGCAAGATTTGATCGATTAAACGATAATATAATAGAGTACTTGAAAAGTAAAGAGATAAGGGAAGAAGATTAAACATGTAATTTATATTGGTTCGTATCAAAAGACCCTACGTCTAGTTGTTAATCACTCTAAAAGAGGATTAACTCAGTGACTAAAATAATGGTTCTCAAATAAACAGATTAGAAATAGAAAAGGATTAGAAAACACCTCTCTTGAGTTACACAAGAGATTAACACCTCCTTTGAAGCCACAAAGGATGAAGACAAATTTCCTAGAGACGACACAACACTCAATCCACTGAGAAACCCACTCAATGATTCTTATCGCTTCTAGCCCACACTAGGTTTTCAAAACCCCTTTTTCTTCCCTACTCAAAGTTCTCCCAACAATCACAACTCTTAACTTTTCTGAGTATGAAAAAGGTTTGTCACTTTGTAAAGAACATGAGAATCATTTAAATAGAATTTTAGGGTTTCCAATTTTAAGCTTTTCAAAAATTAGGTCTAAAATTCGAAATTCAAATTCATAACTAACACAGATAATCGATTATCATTAGTGATAATCGATTATCACAGAGCCAATATCAAAAAATCAATTTTGTTCAGGATAATCGATTATCCTAAGTGATAATTGATTATTCTAAAGCCAATTTCGAATTTAAATCCTTAACAGCCAGAGATAATCGATTATTCCAGAGCCACTTTTAGAAAACTTGAAGTTTATACAGGATAATCGATTATCCACAACAATAATCGATTGTTCCAGTGTGTCCTTGATAATAATGAAGCTTTGTGGACAGACTAAGTGTTGGCTATCATGGACTCTATTTTTACAGAATCAAAATGATAAAACAGAGTTATTACAGGTAATTTCAAATGAATATAATTCTTTTAATCATGAAGTCCTTTGTTCTTGAATCATCATCAAAATCTTTAGTCATCATATCCTTGTATTTTCAACAATCTCCCTTTTTTTATGATGATCAAAATTTGCTTAAAAGCTTCTTTGTAATAACTTGTTTTCTGTCACAACTATCATAAAAAAAATTAAACATACCATGCTTTAAATATATTCTCCCCCTTTTTTATCATAAACAAAAAGAATTGAGCAGTAAATATAAACAGAAGCTCCCCCTGAATTAATGCTAGAAAATAATAGACTCCCCCTTAAGAATTCAAATGTATGAATATTTATTTAAGATATCAAAATAGTACACAATATATATATTGAGAGAGAGCTAAATTTGATTACATAATATTTTTTAAAGTCCATCACTCTGAGAATCATATCCAAATTCTAAATCAAATTTGTATTCAAGAGATGATACACGTGAATCCACATCTGAAATGAGACTCATGATCTCTAGATGCCGACTTTTTTAGATGGAGAAGAAATTGTGCATCTGTTGGTTCATGTTAGAGACCATGTATTCAAGGGAGGGGCGAGCTTCAGTATGGATATCAGATGAAGTCCCTACAACAGGAGCATCAGCAGTAGCCATCTCATCATCTTCAGAATCAACAACAGCAGCAACGACATTTGGCGCATCATCCTTATGAAAATAAGTTCCACCAATGTTGACCATTTGCTGCTGAGATAGTGTACTATCAAGCATGCGGCTGGAATTCAACGTGCGGAACCTTTGTTCCCCTTCAAGATTGACTCCTTTGTATTCAAGAATTCTGGAGATAAGGAGAGCATAGGGAATTTTGAAGGTGGGATGGCGCTTGGCTTTGAGCATGGTGGAAAGGATGAGACTGGGCCAATCAATTGGCTCATTGTTCATAATCACATGTATGATGCGAAGATTAGCAACAGAGAATTGAGCATGATTGGTGGCTCGGGGACAGAGGATTCAAACAATAAGATGAAGGAGAAGTTGATACACAATCTGTAGTGCAGGATTACGCAAGAAAGAACGATATGCCATGATCCTGTCGAAGTCATCCATGTCCATCAGCACATTTACCACATCATCCCAGATCGAAAATCTTGCTACATTTTCCCATATGTCATCATCAAGGATGATGGTTACGCCTTTGACACGGGAAGTAGCAACATTATCTCTGTATTTGAAGCGAGAGTAGAATACTCTCACTAAGTCAGGATAGTAGGTGCCTTGCATTTCGACAAAGGGTAAGATGCATTGTTGCTTAAGAAGATGTGGGAATTGAAATCCCTTGGAAATGAACTAATCTCCATTTAAGAATTCTGGAGAAATTATACTCTTTTCTTTCCAAAAAGTAAGAAATTCTTGTCGCCTATCATCATCAGAGATTCATCCTTCAATGGAATTGGGACGGGGTTGAGAAGTAGGAGCAGATCTTCTCCTTGTGGGGATCTTCCTTCTGGATGATTCAGCCATTTGAGAGTAATTTAGAAAGGATGGGTATTTTAAGAGAGAATGGAGAGATATGAACTTGAAGGAGACAAGAATGGAGCTTGAAATCAATACAGAACTTTGGAAGAGAGGCAAAAAGTGATGAAATGAGTTTTTGAGTCCCTTTATAAGTAGAGATCACTTCTAACGCCTATAAACACAAGAATTGAGGCAAATAGATCTGTTTCCAAAGGCTAGTTTTCACCCAACAACGCAGGATAATCAATTATCAGCCTTTGATAATCGATTATTTGTTCATCAGCTGCCCAGAAATTTTTCAGAAACACATGGATAATTGATTATCACTTGAAATAATCGATTATTCTAGAAAGTTTTCAGTTTTTGCAGAGAAGTAGGATAATCAATTATTGCTACAAATAATCGATTATTCCAGAGATTTTGGCAAAAGTGAAGATGTATTAGACACAAAATAATCGATTATGGCATTTGATAATTCATTATTGCCTTTGATAATCGATTATTCCAGAACAAATTCTAAGAATTTTACTCTGTTTTAGTTTTTACTCAGTTAGGATATTTCTAGTATGCCTAAATCTCTCCTAAGTTCATAGAATCTTTCTTTGGGAAGAGGTTAAGTAAATATATCCACTAATTGATGCTTTGTATCTATATATTCAATTTTACAATTTCCCTTACTAATATGATCTCTTAAGAAATGGTGCCTAATCTCAATGTGCTTATTTATGGAATGCATGATAGGATTTTTAGTAAGATTAATTGCACTTGTATTATCACATTTCAAAGGAATGTCACTAAGAAAGATATTATAATCTTCTAATTGTTGCTTCATCCAAAGGATTTGTGCACAACAATTTCCAGCCGCTATATATTCGGCCTCAGTTGTAGATAAAGCAACACATGCTTGTTTCTTAGAGTGCCAGGATTCTAAGGAAGATCCTAATAGCTGACAGGTTCCAATAGTACTCTTTCTATCAATCTTACAACCCCCATAATCAGCATAAGAAAAATCTATTAAACTAGGTGAAGCACTAGAAGGATACCATAACCCAAAACCTGTGTTTCCTTTAAGATATTTTAAAATTCTTTTTACTGCAGTTAAGTGGGATTCTTTTGGACAAGCCTAGAATCTAGCACACACACAGACAGATTGCATAATATCAGGCCTACTTGCAGTTAAGTATAATAGAGAACCTATCATACCTCTATACATAGATTGATTTATTTCCAAACCTGATTCGTCCTTATCCAAATAGTAGGTCGTTCCCATTGATGTGTATGCTTCTTTTGAAATATCCATTTCAAACTTCATGAGAATCTCCTTGCAGTATTTTGTTTGAGACACAAAGGTGCCATCTTTTAATTGCTTAATTTGAAGTCCAAGGAAGAAGGTTAATTCCCCCATCATGGACATCTCAAATTCATTCTGCACAATACTTGCAAATCCTTCACATAGAGAGTTATCAATAGATCCAAAAATAATATCATCAACATATACCTGAACTAACATAATATGTTCACCTACTTTCTTAATAAACAATGTTGAGTCAATTTTTCCTCTAGAAAAATAATTTTCTAATAGAAAATTGCTTAACCTTTCATACCATGATCTAGGAGTTTGTTTTAATCCATAGAGTGCCTCTTTCAATTTAAAAAAATGATCATGGTATTTGAAATCTTCAAAACCCGGAGGTTGTTGCACATATACATCTTCTTTAATCAAACCATTTAGAAAAGCATTTTCACATCCATTTGATATAGTTTAAATTTCATCATTGAAGCATAAGTAAGATGTAGGCGTATAGCCTCTAACCTGGCAACAGGAGCATAAGTCTCATCATAATCTATGTCTTCCTCTTGACAGTACCCTTTTGCCACAAGTCTAGCTTTATTTTTAGTTATGTTTCCATCTTCATCAAGCTTGTTCATAAATACCCATTTAGTTCCGATTACTTGATGAGATTCTTCTCTTGGAATTAATTCCCAGACTTGATTCCTTTCAAACTGATTTAATTCTTCTTGCATTGCAATACACCATTGATCATCCTTGAGGGCTTCCTCAACATTCGTGGGTTCAATCTGTGAAACAAAAGCTACAGTCATACAGAAATTAGACATATTTTTAGCATTTACCCCTTTTGAAATATCACCAATTATGTTGTCAAGAGAAAGTCCTCTTGGTGATTGCCATGCTTTTGCTAACTCGGATGGTTGAGATGGTTGATTTTCATTTAAGTACATTTCTTCTAATGCATCCTTTAGGTACTCTTCATCACCTGCATTTTCTTTTCTTGACTCAAGAGGATTTTCCTCAAGGTCTACAATTTCATCAAAAGTAACATACATAGATTCTTCTATATTTAATGTTCTTCTATTAAATACCATATATGCTTTGCTAGTAAGAGAATAGCCTAAGAAGATAGCCTCATCAGCTTTGGAATCAAATTTACCTAGGTTATCTTTACCATTATTTAACACAAAACATTTACAACCAAAAATTTTCAAATGAGACACATTTGGTTTTCTCCCTTTAAATAGCTCATAAGGAGTGATTTTCAAGCTAGGTCTAATGAGCATTCTATTTAAAACATAACATGTAGTACTTACAACATCTACCCAAAAATATTTAGGACTTTTGATTCATTCAACATAGTTCTAGCTAGTTCCTCTAAGGATCTATTTTTCCTCTCTACTATACCATTTTATTGGGGCGTTCTAGGTGCAGAAAATTTATGTAAAATACCATTTTCTTCACAAAAATTTTCAAAAGACTCATTTTGAAATCTCTACCATGATCACTTCTTAACACTTTAATTCTTAACTCTTTTTCATTTTGAATTTGTTTTGCAAACTTTCTAAAAACCTCAAAAGGCTTCACTTTTCAAAGTTAAGAAAAATGTCCAAGTAAATCTAGAGAAGTCATCAACAATCATAAGAGCATAATAATTTCCTCCAAAGCTTTTAATTCTAGATGGTCCAAAAAAATATAAATGTAAAAGTTCTAAAGGCTTTGAAGTTGACACTATGTTCTTAGTTTTAATAGATTATTTTACTTGCTTACGTTTTTTACATGCATAACATAATTTATCTTTTTTAAATTTTAACTTAGGCAAACAAACAACTAAGTCTCTAGAGATTAATTTGTTTAATTGATGCATATGAATATGGGCCGCTCTTTTATGCCACAACCAAGGGTTTTCTTCTTTAACATCCAAGCATGTTATATCAACATCAGATGCATAATCCAAATCAATTAAAAAAATATTGTTATGCCTAATACCTTTTAATGCAATTTCTTTAGAATCCTTAAGATGTATGGTGTAATAATTGCTTTAAAAAATTACCTTAAGTCCTTTATCACATAGCTGACTTATACTGAGAAGATTGTTCTTTAGTCCATCAACAAGGAGCACATCCTTTATCTCCAAAGTATTTGCACCACCAATGTTCCCAGTTCCAAGGATTTTTCCTTTCTTGTTATCTCCATAACTCACATATCCTTTTTCTTTCTTATTGAACCTTACAATTTTCTTTTTATCACCAGTCATATGTCTTGAACATCCACTATCAAGGTACCACATTGACTTCTTGGATTTTAAAATTGCCTACAAAATAAGAATACAAAGATCTTAGGTCCCCATAACTTTTGGGTCCTTGGGGTTAGAGACAATCAAATTATTTAACTATAGGAACCCAAATATATTTTCCTTTAGGAACACCAAAATGCTTAAACTTACATTTATTTGAAGTATGTCCCTTTTTCATACAATAAAAACATGCATTTGATGACTTAATTTTTGAACAAGATTTAACTTTATTTTGTGGAGGTATAGTTCCTTTCACAACGCATACTTTGCGGGTTCTTTGATTTTTAGTTCTTTTCAAAGGAACATGACTATTAGCTTCAGTTTTCACAAAATTTTGATTTTCATCCTTTTTACAATTACACATAACTTTTGTAGCATTTTCTAGTAAATGCTCAAGTATTCATATGTCAAATTCATAGCTCTTACATGATGCACATGCAATTGGTTCATCTTCTTTTTCTTTTAAAGACACAATTTTCGTTTTTAAAGATTCTACTTCCTTTTCTGATTTATTCAAACTCTTTTTCGGGGTTTTATGTTCATATTTCAAATCTTTAAAAGCACTAAACAGTTCTTGATATGTATTATGTAATTCATCATAATCATTTTCATTGTAACTAGAAGAACAGTCAGAATCACTTACCTCACAATCGAAAGAGTAACTATTATTAGTCATCAAGCAAAGGTTTGCTTCAACATCTGAATCACTTGACTCTGAACTAGAGTCACTATCTTCCCACGCAATGTAAGCTTTCTTTTTAGAAGATTTTCTTCCTTTTGAATCATCACCTCTTTTACTGTTGGGATAGCTTGCTTGCACATGCCTTGTTTCACCACATCCATAGCATTTGAAAATTGATGAAGATCCTTCTTTTTATTTCCTCTTTCTTTTGAAAGGTTGCTTTCCTTTTGATTTCATGAACTTAGTAAACTTCTTGATCATGAAACTTAAGTTCTCATCTTCTTCATTTTCAGAATCTTCCTCTTTCTTCTTATTCTTGCTTTTTGAGACCTCAATCTTAAAAGCTAGGTTTCTCTTGATATTTTGGCCTTCGTCATCATTTAACATTCCTAGTTTAAGTTCGTGCTCTCTCAATTTTCCAAAGAGAGTCGTCATTGTCATAGTTGCAAGATTTTGTGACTCCGTGATGGCAGTCACCTTGGGTTGCCATTTCCTGTCCAAAGATTTTAGTATTTTAACATTCAATTATCAGTATCAAAATTCTTACCAAGCCCAAAGAGATGGTTCACAATGTGTGTGAAACATTTTTGGACATCAAAAATTGTTTCTCCTTGTTGCATCCTAAACATTTCATATTCTTTAATCAATGACTTCTTTCTTGCTCTTTTCACATCGTCGATTCCTTCATGAGACACTCTTCGTATTTCCCACATCTCCTGAGCACTTTTACATACTGGTATCCTGTAAAACTCATCAAGGGTCAAAGCAGATGAAATAATGTTTCTAGCCCTAACATCATATTGAGTCTTTCTATTTTCCTCAACACTCCATCTAGAAAATAGTTTTGGTTCCTCTACTTCATTTACAATCATTTTAGGAATAAACGGGTCATTTACAACAGTTTCCCAAACACCCCTGTCAACAGACTCCAAAAATATTTGCATCCTTACTTTCCAGAAAGGATAATTTTGACCAGCAAAATGTGGGGGTCTGTTAATAGAGGCACCCTTAGCAAAAGTTTGGTTTTGTCCGACCATTTTTGAAAATTTGAAAAACTATCAAAGCAAGCTCTGATACCACTTGTTGGTATTGTGCAACGGAATGTTTGCATTAAGACAAACCAAGAGGGGGGTGAATTGGTTTCTTATAAAAAATTATCCCTTAAAAACACTTTTCGCAAGATTTTACCGATTAAACGATAATATAACAAAGTACTTGAAAAGTAAAGAGATAAGGAAAGAAGATTACACAGGTAATTTATACTGGTTCAGATCAAAAGACCCTACGTCCAATTGTTAATCACTCTAAAAGAGGATTAACTCAGTCACTAAAATAATGGTTCTCAAATAAACAGATTACAAATAGAAAAGGATTAGAAAACACCTCTCTTGAGTCACACAAGAGATGAACACCTCCTTTGAAGCCACAAAGGATGAAGACATCTTTCCTAGAGATGGCACAACACTCAATCCACTGAGAAACTCACTCAATAATTCTTATCACTTCTAGCCCACACTAGGTTTTTAAAGCCCTTTTTTCTTCCCTACTCAAATTTCTCCTAGCAATCACAACTCTTAAATTTTCTGAGTATGAAAAAGGTTTGTCACTTTGTAAAGAGCATGAGAGTCCTTTAAATAGAATTTTAGGGTTTCCGAGGGTTTTCAAAAATTATGTCTGAAATTCAAAATTCAAATTCATAACTGACACAGATAATCGATTATCATTAGTGATAATCGATTATCACAGAGCCAATATCAAAAAATCAATTTTGTCCAGGATAATCGATTATCCTGGGTGATAATCGATTATTCCAGAGCCAATTTCGAATTTAAATCCTTAACAGCCAAAGATAATCGATTATCATCAATGATAATCGATTATTCCAGAGCCACTTTCAGAAAACTTGAAGTTTATATAGGATAATCGATTATCCACAACAATAATCCATTATTCCAGTGTGTCCTTGATAATAATGAAGCTTTTATGGACAGACTAAGTGTTGGCTATCATGGACTCTATTTTTACAGACTCAAAATGACAAAACAAAGTTATTACAAGTAATTTCAAAAGAATATAAGTCTTCTAATCTTGAATTTATTTGTTCTTGAATCATCATCAAAATCTTTAGTCATCATATCCTTGTATTTTCAACAAACCCTAAATAGGGAATTTAACATCAACTTCCTAAACCCACAAAGGATGAAGGCAATAAAATAAGAACAGTCACACCTGGGTAATGGAGACAACAAATTGTAGAAGCCTGTAGAATGATAACTCCGAGAACACAGTATGATTGATGTTGAACATACAAGGACTTGATGTTGAACTTACATGGACATGAAGCTTGTTGATTTTGATGATGATTCAAGAACAAAGAACTTAGAGTGTTGAAGACTTGTATGTTGTATAATAACTCTGTTTTGATGAGTTTGAGTCTATAATATTAGAGTCTAAGATAGCCGGTACATAATCTACTCTTTAGAAGCTTCAAAAACTCATATTTATCAAAAAGCCTCAGGTTTAATCGATTAAATCATCAGATAATCGATTATTACAGTGAGAAAAAACATTTTTTGTATCTGTTCACTGTAATAATCGATTAACACACCTGTTAATCAATTAACAGGCCAGTTAATCGATTAATAGGGCACTTAATCGATTAAAACAGAGAGTTTTTGGGTTCTGTTGATTTTGGCTCTATAATAATCGATTAATACTTCATTTAATCGATTATTTCAGTCAGATTTTGATTTTCAACTTCAAATTAAACCTATTTTCGAAAACCCTAATCCCAATACTCCAAGTTCCGAAAATCCCCAATTCTCAAACCCTAATTCATCTACTTAAGGTTCTCTATGGCTCTCAGAAAAATTGAACAACCTTTTTCAAACAAATGTTAAGTGTTGTGATTGCCAGAGAACTATTTGTTGGAGGAAAAAGGGACTTTTGGAACCTGGTGTGGGCTAGAAGCGATAAGAATCACTAAGTGGAGTTCTTCGTGGATTGTGTGTTGTGTCGTCTCTAGGGAAAGTTGTTCTTCATCTCTTGTAGGTTTCAAGAGAGGTGTTTTCTTTACTTTATCTTTTCAATTGTTATCTGTTTGTAACAACTTTGATTATAGTGACAGAGTTAATCCTCTGTTTGAGTGATTAGCAACTGGACGTAGGGTCTTTTGATCCGAACCAGTATAAATCTCCTGTGTAAGACTCTATCTCTATTCTATTTACGTTTACACAGTATTTTAATCGATAAAATTTGGGGAAAATTTTTAAAACCTAATTTTTGTTAAGAAACCAATTCACCCCCCTCTTGGTTTTTGTCCGACCACGCGAACATTCCGCTGCATGATTCCAACAATTGACAGTGAAAGCGCAGAAGGCAGTATGAAAAAGTTTTCTCATAAAACCTAAAAGTGCTCTTTTGTCTTGCGCAACATTCTTTTCTCAAAACTGATTGAATGTAAATTGAATTTTTAAAATTTGTAATTTTTTTTTTTTCATCAAAACTCATTTAAATTAGAAAATAACATCAAAAAATAAGCGTTGGTCATTAATACTTTCGTAGAGAAAAATCAGGATGTATTCAAAAATATTTATTCTTCAAAACGGATATATTTTTCAAATTTGAACTGTCATAATCGATTATGTTACCAGTATAATCAATTATGGCAGAGAGATAATCGTTTTTTCATTTCTGATGCATCATAATCGATTATGACAGTGAAAAATGTCATGTTACGAAATTTTATCACACTTGTGCTTTGAAGGCTTATGCATAATACCACTTCATCAACTTGTACCTCCATATCCAGTATTCTAAGACTATCTATTCTTCAGGAATCATCTTGGGCTTGCTTGAATCTTGAATGTTGTTGACTTGAATCATCATCAAAATCATCGCTTGGGAATGTAGGGACATGTTTCACATTGCCATCAATCTTCCCCTTAGAGCTTTCAGTTCTAGGGCAATCCAACAGGCCATGTAGTGCCTTCAAAATCAAAGACTAAGCTAGAACCTTCTTTTCTTGCATGAGGTTTCACATTACCATAAATCTCCCCCTTATTGCTTTCAATCTCCCCCTTTTTGATGATGATCAATGAAACACCTGAAATAAATTAAAATGTTTGACTCTATATGACGACACTCGAATAGAAGGGAAACAATTTAGGGTTAGGTTTTAAGAATTGATTTGATTGGAAATAGAAAACAGAAAAAAATAAAAGATACCGTAGGCGCCACAAATAAGAATATTTGATAAGCCAAGAAGGATCGCCACAAGAATCGAATAATTCTTGATAAGATCAAGTGATGCAAGGAAGAACCCTAGCAGAGCAACAACTCACAAAGTGATTCTCAATATTACGTACGTTCATTCTGAATTCCCAAATGTTTAATACAACTTAAGTTTATGAGTTTGTCTCATTGCATGAAATAAAGATAAATTAAAATCCTAATATCCCAATCAAAGTTAAGTTACCCAGATGGTTCAGTGAAGACATTATAAGCTTTGGGTCTTGGGTTCAAATCCCCGTTATAGCAAATAAAATAATAATAATAATAATAATAATAACTAAATCTTTTAGTTGGGCTTCCTAGCTCTCCAGACATTTTATGCATGTGATAGGTCTAGACTCCTCCATGTTTGGATCTTTTAATAGTTGGGCCTTTAGCAAATTGGTCACTTTGTATTGCAATGCCTCTTGTATTTTTCTGAGTCTGCCTCTTGTCATAGGTCCACCTAAGTCTTGGATTGGATCATGGTCTTGATCCTTCTCGTTATGGGCTTGGGCCTTTATGTCCACATCATTCCCTCCTTCTTGGGCAGCATTTGTCCTCAAATCTATGAATTCATCTCCTGCATCAAAAGGAGTCAAGTCAGCAACATTAAAAGAAGAACTTACATTATACTCTCCTGGTAGATCAATCTTATAAGCATTATCATTGATCTTCTCTAAGACTTGGAATGGCCCATCTCCTCTAGGTTGAAGTTTAGACTTTCTTTGTTCAGGAAACCTTTCCTTTCTCATGTGTACCCAAACCCAATCACCAGGTTGGAACACCACCTTTTTCCTACCCTTGTTAGCTTGCCTCGCGTAGCTCTCATTCTTCTTTTCAATTTGAGCTTTTACTTGCTCATGCAACTTCTTCACATATTCTGCTTTAGCCTGTGCTTCCTTATGCTTAAACATAGAAATGTTAGGCAAAGGCAACAAATCAAGAGGAGTCAAAGGATTAAATCCATACACAATCTCAAATGGTGAACAATTAGTGGTGCTATGGATAACCCTATTATAAGCAAACTCAACATGCGGTAAACATGCTTCCCAAGTCTTAAGATTTTTCTTTAAAATAATCCTAAGCAATGTGCCTAAAGTCCTGTTGACTACCTCAGTTTGACCATCAGTTTGTGGGTGACAACTAGTAGAAAACAATAATTTAGTACCAATCTTACCCCACAAGGTTCTCCAAAAGTGACTAAGGAATTTTGAATCCCTATCACTCACAATGCTCCTCGGCAGCCCATGTAGCCTTACTACTTCCTTGAAAAACAAATCAGCCACATGACAAGCATCATCTACCTTCTTTCAAGGTATGAAATGTGCCATCTTAGAAAACCTATCAACAACAACAAACACAGAATCCTTTCCATTCTTTGTTTTAGGCAGCCCTAAAATAAAGTCCATAGAAATGTCAGTCCAAGGATATTCAGGAACAGGTAAAGGAGTATACAACCCATGAGGCATAACCTTAGATTTAGCCTTTTTACACACAATGCAATGATCACAAAACTTATTCACATCACATTTCATATGAGGCCAAAAAAAATGTTCTTGCAAAATTTCTAAAGTCTTTTGAACCCCAAAATGACCCATCAAACCCCCTTCATGTGATTCACTCACAAGCAACTCTCTAATGGAACACTTAGGCACACACAATTTATTTGCTTTAAACAAAAATCCATTATGCCTAAAGTAACCATTTTTAGAAAACCTTTCACATGCAGCAAAAGTTTCAGCAAAATCCACATCATTCACATACATGTCTTTCAAAGATTCAAGACCAAACAATTTAGTTTCAAGCATAGAAAGTAATGCATGTCTCCTAGAAAGTGCATCAGCTACTACATTCCCTTTTCCCTTTTTATGCTTGATGACATATGGAAATTGCTCCAAGAACTCAACCCATTTGACATGCCTCTTGTTTAACTTACCTTGTCCCTTTAAGTATTTCAGAGATTCATGATCACTATGAATTACAAACTCTTTTGGTAAAAGGTAATGCTGCCAAGTTTGTAAAGCACGCACTAAGGCATACAATTCTTTATCATAGGTGGGATAGTTTAGGGCACCCCCATTCAACTTCTCACTAAAATAAGCAATTGGATGACCTTCTTGTAGCAAAACAGCCCCAATACCCACATTAGATGCATCACATTCAATTTCAAAAGATTTTGCAAAATTTGGTAATGCAAGGATGGGGGCATTAGATAGTTTGTGCTTAAGTTCAGAAAATGCCTTTTCTTGTTTTTCACCCCATTTAAACCCAACATGCTTTTTGACTATTTCATTAAGAGGTGCAGCCAAAGTACTAAAATCTTTAACAAACCTCCTATAGAAACTAGCTAACCCATGAAAGCTTCTCACTTCACTAACATTCTTAGGGGTAGGCCACTCTTGGATGGCTCTAATCTTTTCCTCATCAACTTGTACCCCTTTAGAACTCACAACAAATCCCAAGAACACGACATGATCAGTGTAAAAGGTACATTTTTCAAGATTAGCATATAATTTTTCCTTCCTAAGCACATTCATGACAGCACGCAAATGTTCAACATGCAAATCAAAGTTAGTGCTATATATCAGAATATCATCAAAATACACCACTACACATTTGCCTAAAAACTCTTTCAAGACATGGTTCATCAATCTCATAAAAGTGCTTGGAGCATTAGTTAACCCAAAAGGCATAACTAGCCACTCATACAACCCATATTTAGTTTTAAAAGATGTTTTCCACTCATCTCCTTCTCTAATTCTAATTTGATGATATCCACTTTTCAAGTCAATTTTAGAGAAGATACAAGCACCATACAATTCATCCAACAAGTCATCTAACCTAGGAATGAGATGTCTATACTTTACCGTGATGTTATGGATAGCTCTACAATCTGTGCACATCCTCCAAGTTCCATCTTTCTTAGGGACTAGAATGATTGGGACTACACATGGACTCAAGCTTTCTTTAACCCACCCCTTTTGCATTAAGTCTTCAACTTGATTTTGAATCTCCTTGGTTTCTTGGGGATTGCTTCGATAGGCTGGTCTATTAGGTAATGAAGCTCCTGGAATAAGGTCAATTTGGTGCTCAATACCCCTAAGAGGGGGTAGACCTATAGGCACTTCTTTTGGAAAAACATCTTCAAAATCCTGCAACAAAGAAGAAACCTTTTTTGGAAGAGAGTTAGTAAAACATGGACTGTTTGATTTACTTTCTTTACTCAAAAGTAAAAGTATTGTCTTTCTCAATTGCATAGCTCTTTTGACTTCTTTTTCTTTTATAAACAGATTTGATTTTTTTCTCTCTTTCACTTTTTCTTCCTCTTTTTCCTTTTTCTTTTCACTCTCTTTTTCTTTTCTCTTTTCTCTCTCTTTTTCTTTTCTTTCTTCTTTTCTTTTCTTTCTCATTTTTAGTTGATCCTCACTAACTTCTCTTGGAACCAAAGGTGCCAGAGTAGTTTTGCGGTCTTTATGCATAAAAGAGAACTTATTAGTGAAACCATCATGCATAACTCTCCTATCATACTGCCATGGTCTCCCAAGAAGTAAATGACAAGCCTCCATAGGCACCACATCACACAAAACATAATCTTCATATTTCCCTATGGAAAAACTCACTTCAACTTGCCTATTCACGGTCATCTCACCATCTTCACTAAGCCATTGAAGTTTGTAAGGTTGCGGGTGTGGCTTAGTCTCCAAATTCATTTTTGAAACCAACCGTGAACTAGCCACATTAGTGCAACTCCCACCATCAATGATCAAAGAGCACAACTTTCCTTGAATGAGGCACCTTGCATGAAAAATATTTTTTCTTTAACAATCATCCAATTCAACTGATTGACTACCCAACATCCTTCTAATGATGAACAAATCTCCTTCTAACTCTCTTTCATCTTCATGCTCATTTTCATCACTAGATGGAGAATCTGAAGAAGATTCACTAATTATTTCTCCATCCTCCTTAAGTAACATAGTCTTCTTAGTGGGACATTGAGAAGCTATGTGACCTCTTCCCAAACATTTGAAACACTTAACCTCACTACTCCTTGTTTTCTTAAGTGCCTCATCAGACTTATTTTGATTTCTATGAGCTATAACATTGGAATTGTTTATTGATGATCCACCCTCCTTCTTATTTTTGTCCTTCCAACTAGGAGAGTGAAAATTAGATGAACTCCTCCTCATAGAACCCTTTCTCTTCAATTGTTGTTCCACCTTAGAAGCTTGATGTACTAAATCCTCCAACTCAACATAATTTTGCAGCTCCACAACATCCCTTATATCACTATTTAGCCCATGTAGGAATCGGGCCATAGTAGCCTCCCGTGCCTCCATAACATTAGCCCTAATCATGGAAACCTCCATCTCTTTGTAATATTCATCAACACCTCTACAACCTTGTATGAGTCTTTGGAGCTTGTTGTGAAGATCTCTTTGATAATGAGAAGGGACAGATCTTCTTCTCATCAACCTCTTCATTTCTTCCCAACTTTCCACCAAGGGTTCTTCATATCTCACCCTTTCCCTTTGTAATTGGTTCCACCAAATGAGAGCATAATCAGTGAATTCCATGGCTGCCACCCTCATCTTTTTATCTTCTGTGTAATTATGGCATGCAAACAGTTGCTCAATTTTTATTTCCCACTCCAAATATGCTTCTGGATCACTCTTTCCTTGAAAAGAGGGTATGTTCAGCTTTACTCCTTCAATTCTGTTATCTCTAACATCACCTTCATTATTTCTCCTTCTCCTCCTTCTACCTCCACCATCATCATCATTTCCTTGATTTTCTAGTTGTTCAATTCTCCCATACAACTCCTCGGTATGTTCTGTCAACATTCTTTGCATTTGGGCTGTAATGGCATCAATCAATAATCTATTGTCATCCCCTAGAGGAGGGATACCACCACCACCTGTACCTGCCATCTTTCAAGTAAAAAAAAGAAAGGACCAAACAAATGAAGTAATAGGACCTCACCACTCTTCTCACGTGTTTGCACTCAAAGATGTATCACTCGTGTTTACTCTCAATTTGGCTTTTGTATAATATGCACTCTTGCCTTTTTCCACTCGTTCTCTGGCTTATGGTTCTTACAAGAATCAAACAATCTATAGTTCAAGAATCACTTTCAACTGTAGCAATCACAAGGAATAAAACAGAATTGTAGTACCAACAAAGGACAAGTAGCAAAGAACAATTTTACTACTAATAACAAGCAAGACAAATTTAAACTGTATGGGAAAACAAATATTAGACAAAGACGCGTGACACTTAGGAATTTTATCAAACAGCTAATGTGCACTGAAATTTAAGAAAATAACAACTGCCACATATATATATATATATATATATATATAAAATTTTTATTCTTTTCTTCTTTTGATTCTTTTCCTTTTTTTATTCTTTTCCTTTTTTTTATTCTTTTCTTCTTCTTTTTTCTTTTTCTTTTTTTATTCTTTTCCTTTTTTATTCTTTTCTTTTTTTTGTTCTTTTCTGCAGAAAACTAATTTCAAACACAACTTTGATATATATCTAAATGAAATTCAATATCAAAATTGCATAACGATTGACACGAACAAGTGACAAATGAACAAGTACACGTGAACGAGTATAATGAACAGTATGTGAACAGTGACAATGAACAGTACGTGAACAGTGACAATGAACAGTACCCCGTGAACAATGCCAATGAACAGTGCGATGAACAGTACCGCTTTTGAACCCTGCTCTGAATACCAAATGACGACACTCGAATAGAAGGGAAAAAATTTAGGGTTAGGTTTTAAGAATTGATTTGATTGGAAATAGAAAACAGAAAAAAAAATAAAAGATACTATAGGCGCCACAAATAAGAATATTTGATAAGCCAAGAAGGATCGCCACAAGAATCGAATAATTCTTGATAAGATCAAGTGATGCAAGGAAGAACCCTAGCAAAGCAACAACTCACAGAGTGATTCTGAATATTATGTACGTTCATTCTGAATTCTCAAATGTTTAATACAACTTAAGTTTATAAGTTTGTCTCATTGCAGGAAATAAAGATAAATTAAAATCCTAATATCCCAAGCAAAGTTAAGTTACCCAGATGGTTCAGTGAAGGCATTATAAGCTTTGGGTCTTGGGTTCAAATCCCCACTGTAGCAAATAAAATAATAATAATAATAAAAACTAAATCTTTTAGTTGGGCCTCCTAGCTCTCCAAACATTTTATGCATGTGATAGGTCTAGACTCCTCCATGTTTGGATCTTTTAATAGTTGGGCCTTTAGCAAATTGGTCACTTTGTATTGCAATGCCTCTTGTGTTTTTCTGAGTCTGCCTCTTGTCATAGGTCCACCTAAGTCTTGGATTGGATCTTGGTCTTGATCCTTCTCGTTATGGGCTTGGGCCTTTATGTCCACATCACTATATAGCCAGCTCAAGATTAGCACAATATATTTAAACTCCCCCTAGATATGTTAATAACAAAGTTTCCCCTAACTTATCTGAGCAAAACTCTCCTTGTTTAATTCAGAGTTAGGAATGAATTTCACACATATTTTAATTCATAAAAAAATCTCCCCCTGTTTAATTGATAATCATAAAACATTATTTCAAGAGAAAAAAATCTCCCCTGTTTCATAGAGATTAATATCATCAAAATCTCTTCCTGTTTCATTGATAATTATGAAAAATATTGCAATAGAAATTGAGCACAAATTTGCATATATTAGTACATAAATCAAGGTAGAGAAGATAATGCATCACAAAGTGTCATAGAGAAGAACATCATATTAAGGAAGCAATATCTAGGATACCCATGGCAAATGAAGAGAGAGAAAGATAGGGGAATGAAATTATTTCAGAGATAATGGAATGGAATGCAGTAATTTCCCCCAATTGCAGTCTTCTTATTGAGGCAGCTTTTAAATTCAAATTCAAATTCACTCATATTCCAAATTTCCAATTTCAAATTCAAATTGCAACAAATTTCAAATTTCAAATTTAAATTTCAACAAATTCCAAATTTCAAATTCAAATTCAAATTCCAAATTTCAAATTCCAATTTCAAACTTCAAATTTTGAATTTAAACTTCAAATTTCAAACTTTGAAATTTCAAAACTTTTAAATTTCAAAACTTTCAAATTTCAACCTTTCAAATTTCAAATTTTCAAAATTCAAACTTTCAAATTTTCAAAATTCAGCTTTTAAATTTCTAAGTTGGTTAACAATTGAATTTATGTGGCAGATAAGTGCAGATATTCAATGCAGAGGCATGGGAGACAAGAATAAACTTATCTTTGTGATATTTTTTTTCTGTTCATCCAGCTTGTTCCTGTACACCCATTTAGCTCCAATAACCTGCAATATCAACATACAAATATAGGTACCCTTTAATTATTTTTGGGTCCTTAAAAAGGTTAGTAGAATCACAAGTCTCTGCCAAAAGACTAAGGATAAAAGAATAGAACCATGATATAATAGATTATGTAATTCCTGTAATTAAAAAAATTTCCAAACTTTCAAAATTTTTCTGTAATAATCGATTATGATAACATATACAGAAATAACATAATTGATTATGACAGCAAGAAAATTTTTTCCAAAAATTCATAATCTATTAAATGTTCAAACTATCATCTAGACATATATAAATGTTTTGTTCCTTTAGACACTCATTCATATTTGCCATTAGATATGCCAAAATGTTTTACGTAACATCTATTTGATGTATGACCTAATTTCATGCAATAAAAACATGTTGGTTTTCTTTGAAGAGGTCTAAATGAGTTTCTTAAAATTTTTGAAATTGGTTTCACATTTGTTTTCCTTGACTCTTTCACAAAAACAGTTTTATGAGGTTCTAGACTTTCTTTGGGTTTGTAACCAACTCCAGTTTTGCTAGAATCCACTCTTTGATACCCTAATATAGAATCAATATTTTCAGAATATTTTGAAAACTTGCTCATTATTTTCTCTAACTTGAAAATATCATTTTCCAAATGATTACAATTTTCACAAGGATGAGCTACTTCTTTATCTTTAGCCAAAGTTTTAAATTTCTCAACATCATTCTTTAAGCACTCATTTTCTTTTTCAAGAATACCAATAATATTTTCTAATGCTTGAAACTTTTTCTTAAGTGCAGTGTATTTCTTAGCTAACCTGTCAAAACCTTCATACATTTCTTGATATGCTTCATGCAACTCATCATATGCATTTAAGGATTTTGTGCTACTTACCTGTGATGAGGTTTCTTGTGATGAGGCTTCATCATCACTCTTTATCATCAAGCAAAGATTTGTTTCTTCTTTTGCATCACTGCTTTCGCAAGAACTCTCTTGTGTTGTGGAAGAATCATTATCCTCCCAAGCAATATAAGCTTTGTGTTTGCTCTTATAGATATCGTTCTTCTATTTCTTCTTCTCTTTCACATCTTTCTTCTCTTTCTTAAGTTCCGGGCAGTCTGGTTTGATATGGTCAAGCTTTCCACATCCATGGCACTCGTACCTATTGGTTTTCTCTTTTCTTTGTTGTCCCTTTTTCCTTCTCTTCATAAACAGAGTAAACTTTTTAACAAAAAGAGATATATTGGAATCCGGAAACTTACCTTCATTTTCACTTTCATCCTATGAAGTTTTACTGCATTTAGAGCTATCATCTTGGCTTGGTTCTGTTCATCGTTCTTTAACCTTTGTAGTTCCATCTCATGCTCTCGCAGCTTTCCAAATAGAGTAGCAATATTCATTTCTGTGAGATCCTTTGATTCTGTAATAGCAGTGACCTTTGGTTGCCAATTACTATCTAAAGATGTCAAGATCTTTGTGTTCAACTCCTCATTGTCAAAACTCTTTCCTAATGCTTTCAAGTGATTTACTATATGTGTGAAGCGTGTCTAAAAATTCGTGATACTTTCATTCTGCTGCATTTGAAACAATTCATACTCCTAGATGAGTGTGTTCTTACGTGCTCACTTTACTTTATTTGTTCCTTCATGTGTCACTTCAAGAGTGTTCCATATTTCTTTTGTCATCTTGCATTGTGAGATCTTGAAAAATTCATTATGAGTTAAGTCAGAAACAATAGCGTTTCGGGCTCTTACATCATATTGGACACGCTTGTTTTCATCCGGCCTCCATTGGTCAAAGTCTTTGGAACAACTCCAAATTTCGTTGTTCTCATCGGAATGTAGGGACCATTGAGCATAGCATCCCAAACACCGCAATCTAGTGTTTGTAAAAATATTTTCATTCTCTCCTTCCAAAACTGATAGTCTTCTCCTTCAAATAGTGGAGGTCTGTTTATTGAGGCTCCTTCCCTGTAAACCTGATTCTGCATACACATCTTGATAGATAGTTTAGAAATAATTTATCTAACCAAGCTCGAATACCACTTGTTATACAAATGACATCTAGAGGGGGCTGAATAGATGCACAAATTAAATTAGATTCCAAATTTATTTAAGATGTCTAATAATTTGTTAATTCAATTTTTATTATCAGATAAAACACAGATAAAGCGAAAGCGATCTAATCAGAGAGATAAAGGGAAATGAAATAAGTATATGTTAGCACAGAGGTATAAGGAAGAGAAAAACACACAGAAATTTATACTGGTTCGAGTATAGTCAACCCTACATCCAGTTCCCAGTCACCTCTAACACAAAAGTGACCCCAATTCACTATCTTTAAAATTTAGTTTACAAATTACAATCAACTCAGCAGAGGAACCAATAAAGAGTAAACTAATTAAAAAGACAATCACCTCCTTAAAAACCCACTAAGGATGAACACCTCCCTAGAATCCCACTAGGGATGAACACCTTCTCTGAACAAATCAAAGGATGAAAAACACCTCATTTGCAACCAACACACAAAGGATGAACACCTCCCTAGAATCACACTAGGGATGAACACCTCCCCGAACAAATCAAAGGGATGAAAACACCTCCTTAGAATCTCATTAAGGATTAATACCTCCCCGAACAAATCAAAGGGATGAAAACACCTCCTTAGAATCCCACTAAGGATGAACACTTCCCTTGAACAAATCAAGGAATGAACAAGTCTTGATAGTAGAAACTCTAAACACAGAAACACACTACTCAAGAGACAATATGCACACCTAAACCCTAAAAAGGGGATTTAACAGCAACCACTTAAACCCTAAACAAGGAATTTAACATCAACTTCCTAAACCCACAAAGGATGAAGGCAATAAAATAAGAACAGTCACACCTGGGTAATGGAGACAACAAATTGTGAAGTCTGTAGAATGATAACTCCAAGAACACAGTGTGATTGACAATGAAAGCGCAGAAGACAGTATGAAAGTTTTCTCAGAAAACCTAAAGTTCTCTGTTGTCTTGCTCAACATTCTTTTCTCAAAATTGATTGAATGTAAATTGAATTTTTGAATTTTGTAATTGTTTTTTTTTTCATCAAAAGTCATTTAAATAGGAAAATAGTATCAGAAAATAGTCGTTGGTCATTAATACTTTCGTAGAGAAAAATAAGGATGTATTCAAAATCATTTATTCTTCAAAACGAATATATTTTTCAAATTTGAACTACCATAATCGATTATGTTACCAGTATAATCAATTATGACAGAGAGAAAATCATTTTTCATTTTTGATGTATCATAATCGATTATGACAGTGAAAAATGTCATGTTACGAAATTTTATCACACTTGTGCTTTAAAGGCTTATGCATAATACTACTTCATCAACTTGTTCCTCCATATCCAGTATTCTAAGACTTTATCTAGTTTTCAGGAATCATCTTGGGCTTACTTGAATCTTGAATGTTATTGACTTGAATCATCATCAAAGTCATCGTTTGGGAATGTATGGATATGTCTCACATTGCCATCAATCTTTCCCTTAGTGATTTCAGTTCATAAGCAATCCAACAGGTCATGTAGTACCTTCAAAATCCAAGACTAAGCTAGAATCTTCTTTTCTTGCATGAGGTTTCACATTGTCATCAATCTCCCCTTTATTGCTTTCAACAACATCCTCACAAACCAAAAGAATCCTGTTTTGGAGAAGTCTACCTTTTTCACTCTAGGGATTCCTTTGTAAATATTCTCTGTTCAATATTTTTTCCCCCACTACCATCAACTTAAAAGTGAGTTTATCTAACATTAGCAAGAAAATTTACACAAATTGATTAAAACAGTTGTTTATAGAACTCGTACAAGTACAATTTTATCAATATCAACAGATCCAGGAATACTAGTGTACCCAAGTGATCAGGGTTATCATACCCAATATCCTATACTGAGTTTAGCTAGAGTTCTTCCCAAGCCTACAAATTGAATATTAAATCATTTTTCTAGTGATTAAGAAGAAAAATTTTTATTTTCTCTATCACACAAAGATCATCGTATCATAAAAACTGGACCCTCTCCTTACCTAGCCTTCATTTAAATCTAGCATACTTAATTGCTAAACAGTTTTTGCGATATCAAATTGTTATCTCAAAATCTAGTGTGGAACCATCTAGACCAATAAAAGACTAAAATTAATTCTGACTAAAATCTAAAGTTTGTTTTGATATATATGTTGCTTGAATTTTTATGTTGATTCCTGTCTCAGTGTGATGATTCATTTTGTGTCTACAACGTCATCCACCCTGTTTGTGCATGCTACAGCCAGATAGATTGTTGTTCCTTATGCCTGTTTGTTTATGTGAACAAACTTTGTTGTGATTTATGGGAAGGCTTAAGCTAATTGCAATATGTTTTTGAGAAGCATTACGAGAGAAATGAAAGCCTGAGAAGAGAGTAGATGGTTGAGATTAAAACAATGTCAATAATTCATGTGTATTATTAGTATTATTACAAATTTTGTTATTAATTTTTAAAAAGGATAATTTTAAAATTATACGAAGTGTGTAAGAATGTATTAGGAGAAATTCCCAGTGTTACACCTGCCACTGTTTTGGCCAAGGAGAAGAGTTTTTAGATGATCACGGTCAGAGTTCAAGTATCTAAGTTTTATACAGGGACTAATTATTCTAGATTGCCACAAATAATATTTTAGAAAAAATTTAATTATTTATTAATATAAATAAAAAATTTATTTTAATAAATTTTATTTTTTTCTTCCCATCTTAGAAACCAACTAAAAGTAGCCCCGAACATACATTCAGGGAATAATGTTTATATTTTTCTTCGTAAACAAACCAATGAATGATTGACATTTGAAACGGTTCACGGTGCAAATATCTTTCTAATGAATTATAAGAAGAATTATTTAGAAATTGAAATAAATATGTTATTATGGATTAAAAATTATTTATATAAATAATAATTTTGAGAATTTTTGTTTGATTTAAAATAATTTATATATACAAATTCATAAAAATATTTAATTTTATTTTAAAAAATCTTATTAGTAACTCATTTAAAGGTTATTATTTCTTTTGAGAAAGATTTAAATTTAAGAGGATAATTATATACTTGGATTAATATTTGTTATTAATATATACTTGGATTACATATATACGCTTTTGGATTTAAAATATTTTCATTTTTTATTAATTATTATATGTGGGGTTTGGTTTAATTCGATTTTTTAAAATGTTTATTTAAATATAAAATTTTAATCAAAAGCAAATAAACTTGAGTAAAAACTCATACAAGACACTTATGAAAGCAAGTGTGGCAATTGATTATGTACGTATGGTTATTGGATCGCTCTTCTTTTGTCACAAAACGTGAAAATCACCGACACGACGTAAAAAGGGGCTCTTTATAAAGTTGAAATCCTAACAAAATATACCTACACTACACTATCGAGAGTGCCTTAGAAGTTAATTAGTGGCAATTTATTAATCCGCATTGCCAGATTCATATACAATGGGGCATAAATCTTTTCTGGTGTCGTCAATTTCATTTATTTTGTGTGTTTTTATGTTGTATTTATTAAATGGTATATTGTTATGTGAATCTTGAATTCTAAATTATTTAAAAAAAAAAAAGAGTACAAACATCTTATTTCTTATGGGAAATTTATGTAACAAAGTTTATAAAACGAAAGATGGTGAATATTTGTCTAACAAAGCAAACAATTTCTAAGTGTGTATATATTATAAATATTAAATTTTGTTTATTTATAATATTGTTAAAATATTGATTTGATGTAGGAATTATATGAAAATGCTATGACAGAAAAACATGGGGAAGATACATTAAATCATCCTATAGTTGATTATGATCTTTGGATAAAGACGGTTGATGAAAATAAAAAAGATAAAATTTATGGTATAGGTCAGAATTTGGATCTTGGCATTTCACATGTTTCATCTTCATAAGTTGAAGGTTCATCTTCTCAAAATCTTATCACACCTCTCAGTGAAGAAATTACTACCTTAGCTACATAGATATCTAATTTGCAAGAGCAGATGAAAACACAGTTGCAAGCACAAGCTGATATGCAAGCATTGATGCAAACGAAATGAAGACACAAGCAAAAATGTAGACGCTCATGCAATAACAAATGTAAGAAGAAATGCAATCTTTTAAGAAAGATTTATTATTTGCCTTAAAGAAACAAGGATGAAAATGTACTTTAAAGAATCAAAACTTTGTTTCTATTTTTGATTTTGTTGATATAAAACTTTTTAGTTGATACGGAATATTTTAGTTGAAATATTATTTTTCTTATGTTTTAATTGTTTGAAACATCATTTTAACTATATTTAAACAATGCTTTTATATTAAAAATTGATAAGTTTGTCTTCTTTTTTTAAGAATATGAGTATGATATTATAATGTTATGATGATACTTTAGCAGGAATATCTACTACGCCAATAATAATAATTAGCAAATTACTTGCAAATAAAATTTTAAGAGATTAGCTAAGGATTAACGAGAGAATAATTTTGATATATAGTAGCAACAAATAATTGTGAGGGATTAGCTATGAAATAGCGAGAGACACATTGCGAATGATTAGTTACGGATTAGCGAGGAAACAATTGTGAGGAATTAACTCCTGATCAGTTAGAGATAAATTGTCAGAGATTAGCTACAGATTAGCAATAGAAAAATATTGCGAGGGATTAACTACAGATTAGTGATAGAAAAATTGCGAGGGATTAGCTACGAATTAGCAAGGGCGAAATTGCGAGGGATTAGCTACAAATTAGCTACTAGTTAACTTGAAATTTAGGAGATCAATTAGCTAGAGAAAGACAAAATTTCATCACTTAAATTTGCGAGGGACTTAGCGATAGATTGGTGACAAAATTTGCTACAAATTTGAGAGAGAATACATCTCTATCTAATTAGCTACTTGGATTTAGCAACGAAACATTCCATAGTTATTTTGTTGCTAATCAGTAGCAAAATGTCACCACAAGAAATTTTATAATTAGTTAGGAAAATTTGTTACAAAATTTATTTTTTATTAATTTGTAGCTAATTAGTTATGGAATATTAAAAGAATAAGGTTGTAGCTAATTTGTAGTAAAATAGCTAGAAAACTAATATTTTTGTAGTTATTCCCTCACTTAGCGAGAAAAACAATTTAGCTAGGAAAATTTTTGTCGCTAATCTCTTGCTATAAATATTAGTTATGTTAATTGTTGAAGCTATTTCCTAGCTAAATTGTGTAACATACAATCATAGCTAAAGCTGTAGCAAATTGTAGCAAATATCAAATTGAAAAAAATATTAAATTATTGGAAACCATTCTTGTAAATTATTTTAGTTTTATAAAAAATTATTTACAAAAAATACTTGTAAATTTCTCTAAAAATATATAATTATAAAAAATAATTTTTTATCTTTTTAAAAAAATATCAATAAAAATTAATTACAATTTTTTCTTAAAAAAATTATTTTTACCAAATTTACTATAAATATATAATTATGTATATAAACTATTTTTTTGTCTAAAATAAATTATTTAGAAATAATTATAATTTTTTTGAAAAAATATGTAAAAAAATAGATAAATATTTAAAATTATTTTCTGTAAATTTTTTATAAATTTAAATTTGTTGGAAGTATTTAATAATATTTAAATTAATAGAAAATTTTATAAATAATATTTCTTTATAATTTTTTAGAAACTATTCTTTATATGAAATAAAATAATTATTATATTCAAAAATACTAATTTATCTTTTTTTATAATTCTTTTAATAAAAATCCAATTTAATCTTTTTCCCCTTCTTCTTCAGATATCCTTTTCTCGTAAAACCTAGTTGACGCTGCTATAGCTACCATCGTTGTCGCTGCCGCTCCCGCGCCGTTCTTGCTCGAGCTCTTGCTCCCGTGTTGCTGTCTTTACCGTCCCGCGCCTCTTCCACTCCGCTGCCGCATCACTTCTACACGCGCTGCCGCTATCGCTCACCTTTTCTCACGGTAAATGATATTTTGATTAGTGATTAATTTACCTTACATTACCATGTTGATAAGCTCATATGGTTTGGGGCAGAACCTTGACTCATGATAGATATTGTGTTTGGGTTGAAAGTTGTTTTTATTACGGGCAAAATGCATTTGAATTTGATGAAATGTCACTGTTCCTTGTAGGTTCCAGCGGCCTCCTGGACAAATTCCATCTTCCATGCTAGGTTTGAAGACTTTTACAGGAAGCATTGATCACTTCGGTTTTGAGGATTGTCTGAATGGTAATATGATTTGCCTTTTTTTTCATGTTTGTTACCCTACTTTGAAACATTAAATTTCTTCTTAATTAGTGGGTCCTGTATGATATATAGAAATTATGGTTCATTTACACAAAATCTTACCATTGTTATTGTTAAGTGTTGTGGTTCTTATGCTTCATTTTCTAAATTAAAATGAAATATTATCACTTCATTAACACTTGACTTTAACTTCACAAAAGGGAAGAACGGGATTTTTTTTTATGTTTTTAATTGTTTCTCTAATAAAAAAATATTTTAAGACATCATGGACCTTTTCTTTTATACATAAGAATTGGTTAGAAAACTTATCCTCCAAACCTTGAAAAAAAGTTATGAACTATTTTGGAACTATGTTATGTTTGTAAGAATAACTAATGATAATATTTTTGGGTGTTGTATGCAATTAAATGCCGTTTTGTTATGATGATGGATACATGCCATTGTATTCCTTTTGTTTTGAGATGATTGTAAAGGTTTATGAGATTTACATTGTTTGGAGATCTAAACAAAAGTCATACTAAAATCTTCAAAGTTGATTCAGACATATATTGAGAATATGCACTACAAGGTTTTGAACTAAGTGTTGCGTGTTTAAAAGACTTATTTAGACTTAAATCAGACTTTGAGCCCTCATGCACGGATCAAGGATGTTAAATATACTTAAATACTCAGTTATGTTGAAATCTACCAATAATGAGTTCTAAGATTTAATGAGCATTACAATTTAAATTCAATACTGGAAGTCTGGATAATAGATGCATGGTTTGTACCCACTATTGATAATATTTAAAGACGTGTTATTTTCAATCACCATAGAAGATAGCCTCCTCAAAATCATGTGTTTTTGTTAAATCTTTCTTCTACTAAATTTATGCTATGAGTGTGAATTTGGTATTGATGATAATTAAGGAATGCAATCGTAGCTGTTATTCATTCTTTTGGTTCATTGGGATATTATGATGCATATTTGTTATACTTCTCTCTCTCTCTCTCTCTCATTGTCATTAGTTTTATTTGCAGACCCCGTGACTCAAAGACTTTCAGGCCATCTAACATGCATCATGGGATGGAAGTTCGCCTTGGTCTATCTAAGGGACCAGTGTACCCAAGTATTATATAAATTGAATTTGACTTTTATTCTAGTACCAAAAAATAGTCTTTTGTGATCAAAGTTTCTTGTTATTCACTAAAATGAAAGTGCCCAAGGAACCTGCATATTTAATTGTAGACTTGTGTTTTCCTTTGCGTCGGATGCTAGAAATGTTATATGGCGTTTGAGTTCTTGTGTCGAATTATAATTCCCTTTTACTCGATATGAAGGGAGTCAATTTAGTATGCATGCAATTAAAGAGAAAGATGGTTCAAAATAATTTTATTTTTAGTATAATTAAGAAAGATATTATTGTGTTAAAAATTTTGGTTTGCATTTCTTTCATATTCTGTTGACATGAAAGAAACTTTATTCAATGATTTCATGGTTAGTAATTATTGTGTTAAAATGCTTAAATAGGATTGTCAAGCCTGATGCCATGATGCACACGAAGGATCAAGAAGCTTTGGACAACACTTGAAAAAAATGGTATTCATACTTTACACATTTAATACATTTGATCATATAATTGTTAATCAATATTGATTACTAGTTATAAATTGAATATTATGTTTGATCATATAAATTGAATATTCTCACTGAAGAAATCACTACCTTAGCTACACAGATATCTAATTTGCAAGAGCGGATGAAAACACGATTCGTGAGCACAAGCTGATATGCAGGTATTGATGCAAGCACAAATGAAGACACAAGCAGAAATGCAAACACTAATGCAACAGCAAATGCAAAAAGAAATGAAATCTTTTAAGAAAGATTTATTATCTGCCTTGAAGAAACAAGGATGAAAATGTACTTTAAATAATCAAAACTTTGTTTCTATTTTTTATTGTGTTGATATAAAACTTTTTAGTTGATACAAAATATTTTAGTTGAAATATTATTTTTGTTATGTTTTAATTGTTTGAAACATCATTTTGACTATGTTTAAACAATACTTTTATATTAAAAATTGATAAGTTTGTCTTCTTTTTTCAAGAATATGAGTAATAATTTAAATGTTAAACTTTGATATTATAATATTATGATGATACTTTATCAGGACTATATACTACGCCAATAATAATAATTAGTAAATTACTTGCAAATAAAATTGTGAGAGATTAATTACGGATTAACGAGAGAATAATTTTGATATATAGTAGCGACAAATAATTGTGAGGGACTAATTACAAAATAGTGAGAGAAACATTGCGAAAGATTAGCGATGGATTAGTGAGGAAACAATTATGAGGAATTAACTCTGAATCAGCTAGAGGTAAATTGTCAAGGATTAGCTACAAATTAGTGATAGAAAAATTGCGAGGGATTAGCTACGAATTAGCGAAAGCAAAATTGCAAGGGATTAACTACAGATTAGCAAGAGAAAAATTGCGAGGGATTAGTTACGGATTAGCGAGAGAAAAATTCAGAGGGATTAGCTAAGGATTAGCTACAAGTTAACTAGAAATTTAGAATATCAATTAGCTAGAGAAAGATAGAATTTCATCACTTAAATTAGCAAGGGCTTAGCGACAGATTGGCGACAAAATTTGCTACAATTTTGAGAAATAATACATCTCTATCTAATTAGCTCCTTGGATTTTGCTATGAAATATTCCATAGCTATTCCGTAGATAATTTGTAGCAAAATGTATCAGCGAGAGGTTAGCTATTAAATAGCTATGAAATGTATCATAACTAATATGTAAAATTCTTGTAGTGTGTATCAGCAGCAAAAGATTAGCTATAAAATAGCTACGAAATGTGTCATAGCTAATACGTAAAATTCTTGTAGTGATTGTCAGGTTAGATAGAGCTGATAAGTATTATGGAAGATATGATGAAAGTGGATAACACCCTGGTCTATTTGCTAAGTTCCTTGAGAAACATGGTATTTGTACTCAATACACAATGTCAGATACACCACAACAAAATGGTGTGTCAAAAAGGTGTAATCGAACTTTAACGGATATGGTTAAGAGCATGTTAAGTAATTCAAGTTGTGGATGTATGCTTTGAAAACTGTCATGTATTTATTGAACATGGTTCCTAGTAAAGTTGTTCAAAAGACTCCTTTTGATTTATAGACAAATTAGAAAACCCAGTTTGAGACACCTACATGTTTGGGGTTGTTAGGTAGAAGTAAGAATATACAATCCACAAGAAAAGAAATTGGATGCAAGAACAATCAATAGATATTTCATTGGTTATCCAAAAAAATCAAAAGGGTATATGTTTTATTGTCCTACCCATGCTACAAGAATTATTGAAAATCGAAATGTTCAGTTCGTTGAGAATGATGAAACCAATAGGAGTGAAGCTTCAAGAAATGTGAAGATTAAGGAAGTTAAAGTACAAGTTCCTATAACTAGTCTCTATAACTAGTTCCTCTTCTTCAAAAGTTGTTGTTCCCCATGTTGTAGAACCACACAACAATCAAGAAGAAAAACAAAATAATGATCTCGAGGTTAACAATGAGTCGATAGTAGAACAACCACAAGAAATAGTATTAAGAAGATCTCACAGAGAAATAATGTTTGCTATTTTGAATGATTATGTGGTTTATCTACAAGAGTCATAAAATGACTTAAGCATTGATAATGACCTAGTTTCATTTTCAAAAGTCATTAATGGTGATAATTTTGATAAGTGGTTAAATGCTATGAAAGATGAGCTTAAATCAATGACACAGAATGGTGTATAGGACCTTGTGGTATTTCCAGAAGGATGCAAGAGAGTTGGTTGTAAATGAGTTTTTAAGAATAAGTGTGACTCTCATAATAATATCCAACATTACAGGGCTCGACTTGTTACCAAAGGTTTTACTTAAAAAGATAACATTGACTATAAGTAATCATTTTTGTCTATTTCTAAGAAAGATTCTTTTAGAATTATCATGGCATTAGTAGCTCATTATGATCTTGAGTTGTATCAAATAGATATTAAAACGGTTTTTTGAATGGAGATTTCGAGGAAGATGTTTATATGGACCAATTGGTGGGGTTCATTGAAGAAGGAAAGGAACACATGGTGTGTAAACTTAAGAAAACAATATATGGTCTTAAACAAGCTTCTCAGCAATGATATCTTAAATTTAATGATACTACTATGTCCTTTGGATTTAAGGAAGACATTGTTGATCAATGTATATATTTGAAGGTTAATGAGAGCAAGTTTATATTTCTGATTTTGTATGTTAATGATCTTGTTTGTGACTAATGGTCTTGGTCTATTAAGCGAGACTAAGAAGTTTCTCTCTAACAACTCTCAAACGAAAGATATGGGTGAGGCATACTATGTGATAAGAATAGAAATATTCAATGATAGATCACAAGGACAATTAGGTTTGTCTCATAAAGCATATATTAATAAAGTTTTAGAGAGATTCAAAATGGATAAATATTCAGCATCTCCCATTCCAATACAGAAAGGAGACAAATTTAGTCTCATGTAATGTCCAAAGAATTATTTGGAGCAGAAACAAATGGAAAGTATCCTCTATGCATCTGTTCTTGGGAGTTTGATGTATGCTCAAACATGTACGAGGCTAGATATTAGCTTTGCAGTTGGTATGCTGGGTAGATACCAGAGTAATCCTAGAATAAATCATTGGAAAAATGCGTAAAAAGTCTTAAGATACTTACAAGGAACAAAGTATCACATGCTTACTTATAGAAAATCTAATCACCTTAAGGTGATCGGATATACAGATTCAGATTTTTCCAGTTGTATGGACACAAGAAAGTCTACATTTGGTTATGTGTATCTTTTAGTCGGAGAAGCGATTTCATGGAAAAGTGTGAAGTATTCGATCATTGTTGCATCCACCATGGAAGTTAGATTTGTGGCATGCTCTGAGGTCACGGTTTAGGCTAATTGATTGCGGAATTTTATTTCAGGACTTGGAGTAGTCAATAGCATTGTCAAACTGTTGAAAATTTAGTATGATAATTCCACTATAGTCTTAATTTCTAAGAACGACAAGTATTCTAAAGGTGTTAAACATATAGAATTGAAATACTTTATTGTTAAAGAATAAGCTCGGAAACGTAGAGTGTCAATAGAACATATTAGCACTAATCTTATGGTTGCTGACTTTTTAACAAAAGGGTTATCACCCAAATTGTTTGTTGGTCATGTAGAGAATATGGACATTATATCTATTAGTGAATGTTGAATGTTAATATTATTATTAATGCTTATGTAGACATTCTGAGATCTTTAATGTATAAGTTTTTGAAATTTGTGTTTTCTTCTTTATGTATATACATGCAAGTTATGATGAAAAAATAAAAAAAAATGTTATTGTTATTGAAAATGACATTATGTTTGAACTCATTATGGGCTTTCATTGTAAAATCGTATTAAGGAGAAAGGGATAATATAGTAGTACATGGAAGGGAGCATGTCGATTGAATAACATGTAACCACCATGACTCTTGTTGTTTATATATCTTTAATTATGAATAATGATGAAACCAATTTATGTAAGGCCCTTTAATGTGTAACCACCATGATTTATGTATTAAATCACAAAATGTTATGACATCACATGAATTAAGTGGGAGAATGTTAGAATTAATAAATAAATTAATTCAATTATGTGACTCATGTTATGAGAAGTTTTAACATTAATGGTTACCAACTTAGTGGAATATAAAGAGTTATTCAACTTAGTGGATAGTATGGGGTGTTATCCAACTTAGTGGATAGTATGAGGAGTTATCCAACTTAGTGGATAATTTGGGGAGTTATCTTCTAAAATTGATATAACCAACTTGACGGAAGTTGACTATATAAAGAAAGCAAGGGTTTTCTCTGACATAAGCTCACTATTAATCATAAGAAAGTGTGAGAGAAAAAAGAAAGACAAAAAGATGATTGGGAAAAGGAGATTGTAGAATATAGAGACTAAAATATGTATTTACATTAGATCTTTCATGGATCAAGGTTAGTATCTCCCCATTTATGATTTATGTGAATGTGTGAGCATCATAAATTTTAAGATTTTATAGAGTAGATTTTTGGAATTGAATTAGGAATGCATAAAAACTCTAAGTATTGACACGTTATAAGTGAGTATATCACTTCTACCTTTTTTTACTTATTATATAATAAACTTTTATTAAGAATGGAGAAAAAAATTGTTGTTGATGTTATATATTGGTATTAATATGGTTTTATTGTATTGTGTAGGAAAGTATACAAAATAAATAACAAACCATCAATGGTTATGTGTAAAAATGTTTACATTTACATATACAATACATATTCATTTAAAAAAAAATATGAACATATAACATCGGTTGTAAAAAAATGATGTAACATGTCACTTTCTATATATTATATCAATTCTTTTTACAATTGATGGTATATGTATATTTTTTACATCGGTTGTCAATCGATATAAAAACTCTCACACTTTCTACATCAATGACATTTATATCGATTTAATCACTACTACAAATAAAGCTTTCAACGTCGGTTCTGGAAGGCTTTCAACCGACGTTGAAAGTATGATTTTTTAAATTAATAATTTTTATTTATTTACAACCCCTTTACCCCCTTTTATTTATCTAGAAGTCTCCCCTCTCTTTATATTATATTTTTTAGAAGTTTATTAATTTTTTAAATTATATTATTATTAGGTCCTCCATCTCTTTATATTATATTTTTTAGAAGTTTATTAATTTTTTAAGAGAATTGTCATTGGCAGGATTCGAACCCAAGTACTTTAGAGTTAGAGGCTGATACTCCAACCACTAAACTACTAGAATTTTCCGATAATAACTTACAAATAAATTATATTTATATACAAATAAATATATATCCGTGTAAATATATAAATATATAAATACAAATATATTTATATATTTTGATATATTTATATAGTTATATATTTATATGTTGGATGTGAGGGCACACTCGAAAGTGAAAGTGTGTGTCGAGTGGGTTTTCAAAATTTGATGCTAAATTTGTGAGCAGGTATCTTTATATGAGTTTGTAATTTAATGACAGAATATAATCTTTATAATTTTATTTATATAATGATATAAAATAAATTTGGGAAACGCGTTATTTTCTCTCAAGCGAAAAATACCAATTTTCGCTCAAGCGAGACTTGAGTAAGTGAATTTCCGTGAGCTTTAACATATTTTCACTCAAGCAAGAGTCAATCACACTTTCACCCTCGATCGAAAAATACCAATATAATTTATTTGTAAGTTATTATCAAAAAATTATAGTAGTTTAGTGGTTGGGATATTAACTTTCAACCCTAAAATACTGGGTTCAAATGCTATCGGTGACAATTCATTAACTTAAGAGAATTTTTGGTGAAAATAAAAATAAAAATACTTTCTAGAAAATATATACAAATAAATATATATTTACATGGATATATATTTATTTGTATATAAATATAATTTATTTGTAAGTTATTATCGGAAAATTTTAGTAGCTTAGTGGTTGGAGTATCGACCTCCAACTCTAAAGTACTTGGGTTCGAATCCTGCCAATGATAATTTTCAAATTTAAGTGAGTTTTTGGGTGAAAAGAAAAAAAAAAAAAACTTTCCACGTCAGTTTATATGGGAACCAACGTAGAAAGTACTTTCTACGTCGGTTGACTAAGAACCGACATAGAATGTGTTTACTATTCAACTTTCAACGTCGGTTCATCTGGGAACCGACGTGGAAAGTATTTTCTACGTCGTCTCAGCTATAACCGACGTTAAATGACGACGTAGAAAGTATATTTTGTAGTAGTGAATAACCGATGTAAAAAATCCAAAATCACCAATATAAAAATCCTTTTTTCTAATAATATATAATTAAAACAAAACCACTTGAACATCAATATAAAAAATACCAACATGAATGGTAAACTATAAACAAGTTCAACCTAAATATCAGCTTTGTAAAAAGGAGGCTATAAGAAGTAAACAATTTTTTGAATATACTTGGAATTTATTTATAGATGGATAATGGTTTCAGTACAATAGAATTTCGAATATTCATCAACAATAACAGAAAAATTAAGGTTTCATCGTCAGAAGCCAACTGCCTTCATGCCCTGAGAGAAAGAATAAATTCAGAAGAGGTTCAAGATGCCAAAGGAGGAGAGAGAGAATTTCTGAGATGTAAGAGAATTACCACAATTTGCCTAACCTCCCTAAATCCTTTAACTTGGTATTTGATATTCTCTTTTTGTTGCTCCTCCTTGGTTCCATAATTTGTGCATTGGTAGCCACCTGTCCATTCTATGTAACTAACTTGTCCTGTGTCTTATTATGCACTATACTTTCCACATCATAAATATCACTTTTCTTCCTTACATTTCCCTCCCCATAAGAAATAACCTTGTCCTCAAGGTTGAAGGTCAAGTATGCTTGGTAGAATTCTCTTGCATCTTCCCAAGTGAGAAACAAACTTGGTCCCTCCCCCATTGCACTTGTAATTATTTTTGTTATTTTCCTCCTAACAAAATGATTTTGTTATCACTCACTATAGTAGGAGATAAAATTCGGCCACATTCAGCAGTTTCTAGTGGTAACGACCAATAATGCTAGTTTGTATCCCCTCGTAACCTCTTCAATAAAGAGATGTGAAAAACATTATGAATCTTTGTCTCAGATGGCAATTCCAAATTATATGCTACGAGATTGAACTTTTGAGTGATCTTGAAGGGTCTAAAGTATATGAAACCAATTTTTTGATGTTTCTACAATGCCACAAAATGTTGTCTATAGGATTGAAGCTTCACAAACACTAATTCTCCTTTCTAGAACTTCTTATTTCTTCTATGTTTATTAGCATAATGTTTCATGAATTGTTGTGACTTAGTCATATTGGCCTTCAGTTGATCAATCGATCGATCTCTCTCAAGCAATATGGCTTGCAATGACACTTCATTTTCAGAGATTTCATATCTAATGAAGGATGAAGGATCTCTACCATACATGGCTTTATAAGGGATCATTTTGATGTTGGTATGATAAGATGTGTTGTACCAATATTGTGCCCACGGTAACATTTTTACCCAATTCTTTGGGTTGTAAAGCAATAACACCTGAGATAAAATTTTAAAGTCTTGTTCAAAATTTCACTTTGGCCATCCTTCTGTGGATGGTAAGCTGAGCTCATATCAAGAGTTGTGCCTTGAAGCTTAAAAGGGTGTTGCCAAAATTTGCTGATGAAAATTCTATCTCTGTCAGAGATAATCGAATTAGGAAACTGTGTAGCTCCACAATGTTTTGGATAAAAATTTCAGCAATTTGTTGACTAGATAATTCAAGTTTCAATGGTATGAAGTGTGAAAACTTACAAAGTTGATGAATCACGACCATTATAATTGAATATCCTTGTGTGGAAGGTAAGGCCATGATAAAGTCCATGCAGATTTGTTCCCAAACCTGTGATGGAATAGGCAAGGGCTGGAGTAATCAAGTAGGCATCTAAGTGGTAGTTTTAGCTTGTTGACAAATTGTACAATTCAACACATAATCTCTTATTTGATTTTTCATATTTGGGAAATAGAATTGAAAACATGTGTTCCACTTTCTTAGCAGTCCCCAATTGTCCTCCTACCACACCATCATGATATTCCTTAAGAATTATGGAAATCAAGCTACTTTTTTAGGGAATTACCATCCTCTGCTTCCACAATAATAACCCATTTTTGTATATATAAGTATTGTCATCATAGCCTATGCTTGTACATTACTGGATGATTTGTTGCAACTTGTCATCTTGAAGCAATTCTATTTTTAATGTAGGCACCCATTCTAACAAGGGAGTGAACCACGCAATAAAGAAACATCTTTAAAGAGCATTAGCTACAACGTTTTGCAACCTGGATTGTATTTTATCTCAAAATCATACCCAAAAAACTTGTGTAGCCACTTGTGTTGTTCAAGAGTTGAAAGCTTCTGGTCGAGCAGGGACTTAAGGCTTTGGTGATCTGTTTGGATTATAAACTTTCGTCCCAACAATATAGTGTCTAAATTTGGCAATAGCTTATGTGATAGCAAAAAATTCACGTGTATAAGTTGATTGACATTGCATAGTGGTTGTCATTTTCTTCCAAAAAAAATACGATAGGATGTTTTTCCTGCATAAGGACAACACCAATTCCCATACCTGAAGCAGTTGCTATTTCAAAGGGCACTTCGAAATTAGGTAAGGCCAGTACGAAAGTAATAGCATTTTTCAGGTTCTTGAAAGCTTCTTCATTTTGGAGGACATTGATAAACGTCATTTTTAAGAAATTTTGTTAGTGGTATAGTCATTGAAGCATAGCCTTTAATAAAGCGCCTGTAGTACCCTGTCAAGCTAAGGAAGCCCCTTAATTGTTTAGTGGTATTTTATTGTGGTCATTCTAATACTACTCTTACCTTTTCTTTGTCCATTACACCATCAGTAGCAATGGTATGACCCAAATAGTCAATCATTATAGTTCCAAATAAGCATTTGGAAAGTTTTGAGTACAATCTTTCCTTTTGCAACACTTGTAGTACTAGTTCTAAATTATATAAGTGAGTAGGTCAAGAATCACTTGGAAACCATAATATAATAAAAAAATACCAACACAAATTTCCGCAAAAAAGCCAAAATATATCATTCATGAGGCTTGAAATGTGATTAGGGTATTTATTAACCCAAAAGGCATCACCAATCATTCATAATGTCCTTGGTGTGTCTAAAAGGTTGTTTTGTGTCTATCTTCCGGTCTTACACGTATTTGATGATAACCCAATCTTAAATCCAATTTCGAATAAAATTTAGAATCATACAACTCATCCAAGGATAGGAAAACAATCCTTTACAATCATGGCATTTAAAACTGCATAGTTAGTGCAAAATCTCCGGGTCATCTTTTTTCTTTACTAATAATATGGGAGAAGAAAATAGACTCTTGCTGGGCTGATTATGCCTTTCTCCAACATTTGTTTTATCATTAACTCAATTTGCTCCTTCTGGCTATATAGGTATCTATGGCTTCCCTTTAACTGGTTGAGTGCCTTCAATAAGAGGACCATGATCATGCTCCTTTGACGGCGGTAGACCTATTGGTGTTTCAAAAACTATGGCTTATTTGGTTAATAACGGAGCTAACTCCGGGTCCATGCTTGGTGGTAGCTCGAGAGAATGAAGTTCCTGGTAATTTGGTTGAGTTAGTTGTAATGGAAAAGCCTCAACTACTGCATCTGCAGTGAAAAACCTTTTCATATGTTTAATTGAGCTTGTTGTGGTACCATTGTCTCCTCTCCCTTAAAAGTAATAAATTTCCCTTCATGCAGAAATTTAATCAACAAGGCATCATAATCGGCTATGTGGGCATCAACAATGGAGGGCATTGAGCCTTCACTTCCCTGCGAATCTCCATAATTAACCCACTGATGAAACAATCACGCAAAGGTTTAGGCGGTTCAATCATGCGATTGGCAAGTGCGATAAATTCTGAATAGTAATTTGAAACGGTACCTGTTGTTGGAGTTTGAATAGTGACTCGCGCAGTGACTTGAATAAGGAAGAGCCAAACTCGAGTTCAATGGAGCGTTTTAGTTGTGTCCAAGATCGAAACAGCCACACACGCTAGGTCATTTGAAACCACAGAATAGCAGAACCGGCCATGTGCATTCCAGCAATCGCCACTTGTTCCTCCTTAGGAATTTTGATAGAAAGTGAATGTTGGTTCACACTATATATCCAACCCATCTGAACCATTAAATCGAGGAAGATCAAAATGCATGCGGCGGTATGGGAATGGTGGGTTGTGTTGACTATGCAGAGTAGAACTGGGAGTTCGTATCATGGTTATTGTCCTGATGGGATGAATTGATGTGGGATGATTGCATCTGCAAAACCTTACTTATAGATCTTGAATTTCTTCAAATCGAGATTTGGGTGGCGGCATTGATTTGAGTGATTTCAACGTGGTGGACCTTCGTATTTTTTTTGCCATAAGCTAGAAAAGTTTTTTTTATCTCTGCTTGCATTGTCCTCTCATCCATATATTATCAGGCACCAAATGTAAGAACTAATCAACTTTCTGAATATACTTAGAATTTATTTATAGATGGATAACGGTCTCAATACAATAGAATTTCCATTATTCATTAACAATAATAGAGAAATTAAGATTTCATCGTCAGAAGCCAGCCTTCGTACCCTGAGAGAAAGAATAAGTTCATAAGAGGATCAAGATGACAAAGAAGGAGAGAGAATTTCTAAGATGTAACATTCTTACCACAATTTGCCTAACCCCAAATCCTTCTACTTGATATTTGATATTATTTTTCTGATATTTCCATGGAACAGACAGTTTTTAAATACATAAAATAAAATTAAATATTTTATTATAAATTTCACAAGTTAAGTTATTTAAAATTTAGTCATAATTATTTATTTAAGTAATTTTTTTTAATTTTAAATACTTTTTTATTTTTAAATAATATAAAATTCATAATAAAATATTTATTTTTATTTTTAAAATTTTTTTAATAATAATTTAGAATAAAATATTTACTTTTGTTTTTTTGAAATCACTCTCAATAGCCACTTCTTCTATGCTACATTTGTCCATTCATAGTAACTAACTTGACCTTTGTGCACTGTACTTTCCATGTCATCAATATCATTTTTCTTCCTGAGATAGGCTAGAAGAAAAGAACTTTCACTGGGCATCAAATTGGAACTCACCCGAACTACCACATCACCCTCTTTGCAACGAAAATGAACCCACCGAGTAAGATGCCTCCTTTGCAGCGCATAACAAATCAAAATCAAACTCCCATATTCAAATAATTTCATTAGAAAGAAACTGAAATTACAAAATTTAAGAAAACATTCAAAAGTTCAAGAGATAAAAACTCAAAGAAATTATCTTATTTGAAAACACAACCAAGTCATAGAGTGGATGAAGGATGAAAATTTGAAAGTCTGTGTACGGAATAAATTATGTAGTACTCTATTTTTAAATAACTGTGAGAAAATTTTTGTGTCAATTTATCTAGTTCATAAATTTTAAGATTATATTAATTATTTTTTATCAATTATATCATGAAAAGTTAAAAAAGATTTATAATACTCTATAAGGTTTTTAAGTGAATTGTAACTTTCACTTAATTATATTTAATATTAAGTGAACTGTAATTAATAATATGATAGATAAATTATTTTTCATCTCTTTTCTAACTTTTCATTAATTAATAAAATATGTTTAATTCTCAGTAAATAAAATTTATGATGAAAGGTATGAATTGTTGTAAAAGCCGACAGAGACACGAACAAACTTTATTCTTGAGGCGTGTATAATCAATGTCTCAAGGACTTATCCGCAGTGTATTGCGCAAGTCCCCTAGGATACAACAGGAACTTCTCGGAATATCCGAGGATCTCAGAAACTAGCAAGAAACTCTCAAAAGAGTAAATTAACCCAGGATCGTAGAAAGAAGATCAGAGAAGAGAAGATGAGAGAGGTTTTCTGAAGAGTGTGAAGTGGTCTCTATTTATAAGAGAAAGTTTGTAACAGTTATGGAAGACTTGGTAGTGGGTTTGTAACGTTCCCTGTAACGTTCTCTGAAACGTTCTTCTGCAACATTCTCTGAAACAGTCTTCTGCAAGAACATGTGCTCTAAAACGGTTTTCTGCAACGTGTGAGAACATGTGCTCTGAAACGGTTTTCTACAACGTGTGAGAACACGTTCTCTGTTTTGCAATACCCCTTAATTTACAATAATCCCCCACATATTGCAAAACAAAAAGGGATAAAAGAAATAAAAGAAGAAAATATTGGGTCTCATATAAGATGTAATGCATCAGAGCTGGTGTACCAAGCTATATGAACCAGTCTTAAACTAAAAAACTTAACACACAGTGTAGTTGGTGTAGTAAGCTATATGAACCAAAACACTTAATGTGTGTTAGTGGTTTTAATAATCACAATACACCCCAACAATTCTTGCTGTTATCGTTGTGTTGCGCTTACTAGGCCATGCGCGTGCCCAGTATTCATGAGTGCTCTAGAAATCTTGCAAAGATCTCATACAAGCGGCCTCACTCGACACTCATATAGGTGACTTCATCAAGCGTATGCTGCAAATCATACACCACCCTTAAGGGATATGAAATCGTTTAAAAACTTTGTTTAGACTTAAATTCGTACACCACATAGAATTTTAATTACAAAGTTTAACCTCTCAATGATACAGTATCTAGCACTTTCACATATACACCATAGGAGTGGACATAATTTATTTTAATCAATTTTAGTGCTAGCAGAACTAACAAGTGACTTGTTTTTACGTATATGAACCTTATTCATGGGATCTCCAATCACAAAGGTTCGGTTACCATCACCTGCTTGTTTGCAAGTTGCTTAAGTCTCATTCCCCTCGATGTTTCTAAAATCATATTTATCGCTAAGGGTTTTGTCAGAGGAGCTGCTAGATTCCAATCTGACTTCACATAGTCAATGGAGATTGTTCCATTCTTTAGCAGCTGCTTCACTAAATTATATCTCAACTATATATGTCTATTTTTTCCATTGTAATTCTTATTTTTTGCTATAGCTATTGTTGATTGACAATCACAGTGTATTGATACCGACGGGATCGGTTTCATTCCTAATGGAATGTTTACTAAGAAGTTTTTCAACCACTCAGCTTCACTACCAATCATTTCGAGAGCAACAAATTCAGATTTCATTGTTGATCTTGCAATAATTGTTTGCCTGACTGATTTCCATGTAATCACACCACCCCCGAGTGTAAATACATAGCCACTAGTGGATTTTGTCTCATCTGAATAAGAGATTTAGTTAGCATCACTGTACCCTTCTAGTACAGTGGAAAATCCACTATATTCAATGGCATAATCCATTGAACCTCTTAAGTATCTCATATGTCTTGTAAGTGCATTTCAATGTTCTTGATTAGGACATTGAGTGTACCTACTCAGTCTACCTACTGCATAAGCAATGTCAGGTCTAGAAAAGCTCATTAAATGCAGTAAGCTCCCAATTACCTAGGCATACTGAGGTTGAGATATTGAATCTCCTCTATTTTTCTTTAACTTAGAGTTAGCATCATAAGGGGTATTCATTGGTTTGGCGTTATAACACTCAAACTTCCTAAGAAGTTTTTCAATATATTGTTCTTGGGATAGAAAAATACTATCGCCCTTCCTTATGATTTTAACTCCCAAAATCCCATTGGCTTCACCCATATCTTTCATTTCAAATTTAGATCCCAAAAACAACTTAGTTCTGAAGACAATGTCAATGCGTGTACCAAATATTAGCATATCATCTACATATAAACATATAATGACACATTCATCACTCTCAAATTTAGAGTACACACATTTATCAACATCATTAGTTGAAAAACTATTACAAAGTAGAACACTATCAAGTTTTTCATGTCATTGTTTTGGTGTTTGTTTTAATCCATACAAGGATTTTAAAGTTTGTACACTTTGTTCTCTTGACCTAGAACAACACACCCTACTGGTTTGAGTCATAAATTTCCTCCTCTAATTCACCATTCAAAAAGGTTGTCTTAACATTCATTTGGTGTATAACTAGCTTATGGATAGCTGTTAGAGGTAACAAAACTCGAATAGAGGAAATCCTAGTCATAAGGGCACAGGTGTCAAAATAATCAATGTTGAATTTTTGAGTAAAACCCTTTGCTATTAATCTTGCCTTATATTTATTCAATGGATCCATCAGGATGATATTTTTTCTTAAAGATCCACTTAAATCCAATAGGTTTTGTTCCTTTAGGCAAATCTACCAAAGTCCAAGTATTATTTTTCTTAATTGAATCAATTTCAGTCTTATTGGTCTTATCCCAATGTATTGCATCAGCAGTCCTAGTAGCCTCTAAAAAACTCATTGGATCATTTTAAACTAGATAAGTGTAGAAATCATCTCCAAAGGAGGTTTCCTTCCTCTGTCTTTTACTTCTCCTCAAATCCTCATATATTTTATCACTATTAATATTTATAGATTGTTTAGGTATCTCACTAACCTTTAGAGAAAAAATATGTTAAAAAAACTCAACATTTTTTGTCTCCACTATAGTATTATGCTCAATTGTATCACTTTTGAGCACAAAAAACCTATAGGCAGCACTATGTTCTGCATAGCCTAAGAATATACAATCAGAAGTTTTAGAACCTATTTTTCTTTTCTTATGATTGGGTAACATTACCTTAACTAGGCACCCCCACACTCTTAAATATTTAAGATTAGGTTTATAACCTCTCCATAACTCGTAGAGAGTTTTACCAGTTTTAAAAAAACACACTGTAAGTATATCTTCTCTCAGAGGTTATTTGGTGCACTAGAGTTCTTTGATTAAGTATACTTTGGTGTATGTAGAGTAGTCATCTATAAATGTCACAGATCATATGAATCAATAATATAAGCAGAAAAACAAAATTTATTAACAACCTCAGAGATGTTAAGTACAAAAAAAAACATTGATCACAATATCCCTTCCCTACAAACACATTATTTTTTGTCATAACAATCTTATTAGATTCAAATGACACTTTAACCCCAACTTTTCCCAACAGTGCTACAAAGATTATATTAGCTCTGATTAATGGCACATGTAGCACATCATTCAAGGCCAGAGTCTTTCCAAATGTGAGCTTTAGAAGAACTTTTTATTTTCCTAAGACAGGAGTTATCCTGGAATCACCGAGATAAATATGTTTTTCTCCATCCCCACACTAGTGTAGGAGGTAAAAGCACTTCTATTTGCACAGATGTGACTGGTAGCACCAGAGTCTACCACTCATTTGCTCATATTTGTCACAAAGTTTATTTGGGAAACGACCGTAATAAATGTATCTTCTCCTTTGGCTAAATTTGCCTTAGGAGGATTGTCGTTTCTCATTCCACGTCTACACTGAGGTGCATGATGACCTTACTTTCCACAAAAAGTAATTTTCTTTCTTGAATGTAAAGTGGGGTTAGATCCACTGGTTTCATATAGTCTCAACCTTTCTTATATGTATGTACAAAATAATATGGGGACAAAGTAATATTCTACTTATACTTATGTACAAAATAATATGTGGACAAAATAATATTTTACTTATACGTATGTACAAAATAATATGCAGATCTAAGTCATTCACATGTAACTGTTAATTGTTCACTGCCAAAACAAATATCTCATAACATATAATACTCATGCATAATTCATATATTCATGAAGCATAAGTCATTTTTCCTATTTCATTGATGTAATAAATCTGAAAAAGGAAACTGTGTTTGACATGTGTGCTCTATGGACAAGTTGCATGATGTATGCTGATAACATTTGATCTAAAAGTTTACCTTTCTTTCATCATAATTATAACATGCAATAATCAATTTCATATATGATTCACCTTTAACCCAATCACGTAATTTGCTTTTTCAATTAAAATCAATTACAGGTTCATTCACATTTCAATAAGAATTACAGTGTCATTCACACAGGGGCTATGAAATTAATTTCAATTTGAAATTGATTGCAGCTTAAAACATAGATTATGATTTATTCCTTTATTCAATTTTGGGAAAATCATAATTTAAAAATTATCAGAAGAGAAAAATCATAAATCTAAGAGTATGACTCTGATACCACATGTATTTTAATTTGTAGTTTTTAAACGTTACTAATTCTATAAAACTACTCTTTACGTTTAGATTCTTTATTCTCACGTAATAGCATACATGAATCATAATCATATAATAACATACATGAATTGATTCTCACATAATAACATACATGAATCATAATCAGAAGACTAACCTTGAGCATTTCATAATTTCCTTTCTTTCACTATCCAATATTCTAAAGTTGTTGAAGGAAGTTGTTGATATTCGTACTCTCAGCCATAAATCCTTAAGATTGTTGTAAAAGTTGACAAAGACACGAACAAACTTTATTCCTGAGGCGTGTATAATCACTGCCCTTAAGGACTTATCCGCGGTGTATTGTGTAACCCCCTTACAGATTACATTTATTAATTCTAATTTATTATCTAAGTTAGTAATATTTTCAATATTCATAGAAGGTTAATAGAAAATATACTAAGTGAACAATTAATTTAGGTAAGGTTTTATATTAAATCAAGCAACAAGTTTTAGTACAAAGTTTTCAAAATATTACAAGTCATGAAGTTATACTTATATGTTATACAATTCCCAGCCTAAGCTCTGGATTTTTGCATCTGACATCTATCTCTTGAACTATGTATTCCTGCATCATACGTCACCAACATCTGGAATTGAAATATTTATGGGGTTAAACATTTAATTTTATCCACAACAAATAAAGCAAACATTCATACGATAAAATCAACTAATGAAACATTCCTTCTAATAAGTTCCTAACTGCATATAAATATACAACCATATGTAATTTAATTTGAAAATTAATTGTGAGAAACAAATAAATCATTCATGGAATCATAATAGAGAATATCATACAAATCATGAATAATCTACAATTTCATCATCCAACATGTTTATGATATGCAAATGTGACTTAAAACGTAAAACTTTAAAATCATGCTTTTGACTCAAAATTTAAAAATTTATTTTTGACTCAGTGCTCCATGGAGACTCATTGAGTGTCTAGTGGAACCAGAGCTTATCATCACCCTGTCCAGTGATTCGGCAATGTCCCACTAAACTCGAACAAGTAGACAGTGAGTCGAGTGTCGGTGCACCGACGAGGCTACCACGGCACGAGAATCAAATAAAGACTGGCCACTTATGGAATTGCCCATGCCCAAACACTCCCTAGACCAGAGGTCCATCCCCATAGACCGGAGGTCCTGTCTTACCTATTCTACTCCCCCATTTACTATCGGAGATTCTGGTAGCTCAATTTTTAATAATTCATTCTCTGTCTCATTTGGCCGACCATTTTCATAGTCATATTTCACTACCGGATACTCTTGATAGTAAATTGACTCACGAGAAAAATTTAAAAATTCTGTTTTGCACATCATTATTCCTACCAACCGTCCTTGGTAGCAACTTAAGAGAAATTTCCAAATACTTTTCTCGTAAAAACTTTTCTCGTGACTTCCAGAAAACATTTCATGCACTATGTTTATGTCTCGTATGAAACAAAACAATCTATCATCAATTAAATACTTAAAAACATCTCCTTCATATATTCAAAATTTTAATTACAATTCATAGTTGTTTTAAGCAAGACAATTTTTTTTTTTTTATTAATTTATTTCATAGGGTTCAGTATTTTGTCCATATCTTGAGTTCTAGACTTCATTTTAAGATAATTCCAATTGTGTTGGAAAGATAAGATAATAATCTATAACTTTGATGAAGGCACTATCCTCAAATTCTAACGTTTATTGAGTCGTTTTCCTAGTAAAAAAAGAGGGGTAATATACTTGTTTGACTTTATCTCGATTATACCCTTAACCTTTTTCAAAATTCCATTTATGTCCCTAATATGTGAAATGACTATTTTACCATTGATCTTTTGCAAAAATTCCCACCTAGTCCTTTCTTCTTCCTTCGCTCGCTCAAACGAGTACACCGGTCGCTTGAGCGAGATGGAACCCGAGAGTCCCCTTTTTGTTTGAAGGCTTCGTCGCTCAAGCGAGTACATCGGTCGTTTGAGCGAGGCATGACCCGAGAGTCCCCTTTGTTTGAAGCTTTCGTCGCTCAAGCGAGTACACCGGTCGCTTGAGCGATACATGACCCTTAGTCGCTCAAGCGATGTAATTTTCGCTTGAGCGATAAAGAACCCGAGAATCCCAAATTTTTCCAGGTGTCCTCGCTCAAGCGATATATTTTTCGCTTGAGCGAATTTTGCAGATTTTCATCCAGTTTGCCATTTTCGAAATCCAGGTTTCAAATTTCTCAGTTTCAATCACTCAAATTGGTTCCAAATCAAAATTAAACCATAACATGTTTAATTTAAGTTAAAAACAACAATTTTATTATATAATTCATCCTTAATTGAAAGAATTTCAACAATATTTCAAACTTTGCAATTGATGAATAGTAATCTCCAATTACAGACATTCGTATGAATAAAACTAAACGTCTAACCCATACCTGGCTCCTTCAAAATCTTATTATTCTCTTAATTTCTTATGCTCCCCTTTCCTCCTTTCTCTCGAATTCTTCTTCTCAGAATTCTGGTGCCTCTCTGTTGGATTTGTAAGTGACGGGAATTGTATGTTTTTGTGTAAGTATGTTTTCAAATTTCTTCCTATTTATACACTTATCTTACCGACTTATAGTACTTATCGAATTTTCTTTAATTTTATTCTCCACCGCCTTATTTCACCGACTTAATTCAAAGGTTTTATTGACTTGAGCTAAAACTACGGTTCCTGAATACCATTTCTCTCTTTTCGTGAATTTTTTTTTTCTAAATATTTATTTATTCATTTATTTAATTTTATTATTAAGAATTATTATTAAATTATTATTTGACACAATATTAACCTTGGATTTTATTTTATAATTTTCTTAAGACAAAATTACTATAAAAATCATGTTTTATTTTTATAATAACTCTACATAATATTCGGTACATATTTATAACTTACAAAATTTATTTATATAATTGATTGTAAAATTTAGGATATTACAATTCTCCTCTACTAAATAAAATTTCGTCCTCGAAATTTGTAATACATTCTATGTGAATAGATAAGGGTATTCACTTCTCATTTTCTCTTCCAGTTCCCATGTAGCGTCGCCTCTAACATCATCCCAGATAACCTTAACTAGTGGAATATCTTTTCCTCTTAGATGCTTAATCCTTCTTCATTCCAGGCCACCAAAACATTTCTTTCAAATCCTTATACATTTTAGTAATTCCAGGATGTATACTTAATTTACTTTTATGTCCTTCTTCTAAAATTAAGTCCTTAATTTCTTTATTATCTGGCACACATACTCTATGTTTAAATCTTAATATATCATCCATTCCTAGATTAAAATCTCCAGCTTTATCAGTCCCTATTAATTTTTTCTTTTCTAATATAAACTCATCATCTCCTTGTTTGTCTCTTATTTTATATAAGAACTCATTATTAATAGAAATCATTCCTAATTGTATTCTATCATTTTCGCTAATAGTGTATAAATTTAAATATCTAAATTGTTCTATCAATTCCATATCTTTAATCATCATAGTTGAAACATGAACAGTTTTTCTACTTAAGGCATCAGCTACTACATTCGCTTTTCCTGGATGATAAAATAACTGGAAATCATAATCTTTTATAAATTCCATCCATCTTCTTTGTCTCATATTCAACTCTTTTTGATCAAATAAATATTTCAAACTCTTATGATCACTATATACATCAAATTTAGATCCATATAAATAATGTCTCCAAATTTTTAAAGCAAACACTATGATCTGCTAATTCCAAGTCATGGGCAGGATAATTCATTTCGTGCGGTCTTAATTGTCTAGAGGCATATGCCACCACTCTCTTATTTTGCATTAACACACAACCCAATCCTTGATATGATGCATCACAATATACTTCATATGGCTCTATAGGATCCGGCAATATCAATATTGGGGAAGTTGTCAATTTGTGTTTTAACTCTTGGAAACTACTTTCACACCTCTCACTCCAAATGAAAGGTTGATTTTTCCTTGTTAGTTGTGTCAAAGGTCCAGCTATTTTTGAAAATCCTTCTATGAATCTTCGATAATATCCTGCCAAGCCTAAAAAGCTTCTAATCTCGAGTCACATTTTTAGGTTGTTCCCATTGTAATACAGACTTCCACTTTTGAAGGATCAACACTTATGCTTTCTTTAGAAATTACATGACCTAGAAATTTTACTTTTTCCAACCAAAATTCACACTTGGACAATTTTGCATACAATTGTTTGTCTTTTAAAATTTTTAATACCGTTCTAAGATGATTTTTATGTTCTTCTTTGTCTTTTGAGTATATCAAGTATATCATCAATAAATACTACTACAAATTTATCTAAGTAAGATCTGAACACTCTATTCATGTAATCCATAAAAATTGCAGGAGCATTAGTTACCCCGAAAGGCATAACTTGATATTCATAATGTCCATACCTAGTTCCGAATGCGGTTTCAGGATATCTTCTTTTCTAACCCTTATTTGATGGTACCCCGATCTCAAATCTATTTTAGAAAATATAGTAGCACCCCTAAGTTGGTCCATTAAGTCATCTATCCGAGGTAAGGGATATTTATTCTTTACTCGTAACTTTATTTAATTGTCTATAATCTACACATAGTCTTGAACTCCCATCTTTCTTTTTAACTAATAAAACAGGAGCTCCCCATGGTGATACACTAGGTCGAATAAACTGCTTTTCCAACAACTCTTCTAATTGTTTCTTAAGTTCAGCAAGTTCTAAGGGTGACATCCTATAAGGTTGCATTGAAATAGGTCTAGCTCTAGGAATTAATTCAATACTAAATTCTATTTCTCTTTCGGGAGGTAGACCGGAACGTCATCGGGAAATACTTCGGATACTCATTTACTACTGCTATAGAGTCTAAGGAAACCTTATTTTCCTTGCCTTCTATAGAGGATACCATGTATTTTTGAATTTCATGTTTAAATGAAATCTCTTTTGGTTTGGCAGGTTTAAATCTAGAAACATCAAGGTCGGGAAGAATTAAGGTCTTAGAGGCACAGTCTATTAGTATATGGTTATGAGATAGCCAATCCATTCCTAGGATAACATCTAAGTTATGTAAGGGCAAACAAATAAGGTTTACAATAAAGTCTTTATTTTGAATGGTCGAGTACACGGTTGAGACATATTCTAGAAGTAAGGGTTGGTTCAGCAGTAGGCACGAACACAAGCAAATCATAAGGCAAAGGTGTCACAACTAAGTTCGGATCCTTGACACATTCATTAGAAATAAATGAATGAGTGGCACCCGAATCAAATAGTACAGCTTAAGGACTTACCTCCCATTTTACCTTCACCCTGTATAAGATCTTCGATTTAGAGGCTTCTGCACCACTCAAGGTGAAGACTCTTCCACTAGTTACGGGTTTTCGGAATCCTATCCTTTGTTCTCTAGCTACCGATGTCTTGTTTTGAGGACAATCTCGAGCCAAATGTCCTGGTTTGCCACACACAAAGCACACTTGGCCTGGTAAGGAACAATCTTTGGTTAAATGTCCTTTCCCACATTTCCAAGCATTTCAAAGTTGATTGCAGAGTTGATTCGTTGAAAGGGTCTATTACTTGCTTTAATAGATTCATCCCCTTTATATCCTTTGAACTGTTGAGGTACATGTTTGCTATAGGGCTTTTGATATTGATTGGTTTTGCTCTTCTGTATTGGCCCTCCTCTAAACATACCACTTTTATTTCCAATGTCCTTGTTTCTATGAGTCCTGTCCATATCTTCTATCACTTTACATCTATCCATCAACTCGGAAATGATTTAATGCCCAATGGAGTAACTCGCCCTTCGAATCTCATATCGGAGCCCTTCTTCAAATTTCTTGCATTTCCATTCTTCATCTGAAGTGAGTTGTAAATATCTGGAATATTTTGCCAAGGATTCAAATCGGCAAGTATATTCTGAAATTGTCATACTTCCTTGATAAAGTTTATTGAATTCCACCTCCTTTGCGTTCCTTGCACTCTGGTGGGAAAAAATTTCTCTAAAAACATGGTTTTAAATAATTCCCAAGTAACTTTTTCTCCTTTATTTTCCAACATTTTCAAACTTGCCTTCCACCATACCTTCGCATCACCTTGCAGTTGGAAACTAGCATGGGATACTTTTCGTTCATCCGGACATTCCATAGCTACAAAAATATCATCTAAAGTCTGAATCCACTCTTCGACCTTCTCAGGATCATATTCTCCTTTAAAATATGGCGGATCATTTTTCTTGAAGTCGGCTAAAGTTGTTTTATCTACAGTGGCATGATGCTTGGGACAAAGCTGGCTGAGTCAATGCAAGCAACCATTTCCCTTATGGCTTGTGCCACATCGACCATAGGATCACGTCGAGGTGGCATTTTGACTTACAGTTTATTTCACTAAGTTAACGTCTGGTGATAGAAATTATTCCTATCTTATATTTAAAATTTTTCTATACAAACAACATTTTCCTACTCAACTTGTACTCACAAGCCCTAAAGATGCATAACCAGAGCTCGATACCACTAATGTAACCCCCTTACAGATTACATTTATTAATTCTAATTTATTATCCAAGTTAGTAATATTTTCAATATTCATAGAAGGTTAATAGAAAATATACTAAGTGAACAATTAATTTAGGTAAGGTTTTATATTAAATCAAGCAACAAGTTTTAGTACAAAGTTTTCAAAATATTACAAGTCATGAAGTTATACTTATATGTTATACAATTCCCGACTCTAAGCTCTGGATTTTTGCATCCGACATCTATCTCTTGAACTATGTATTCCTGCATCATACGTCACCAACATCCGGAATTGAAATATTTATGGGGTTAGACATTTAATTTTATCCACAACAAATAAAGCAAACATTCATACGATAAAATCAACTAATGAAATATTCCTTCTAATAAGTTCCTAACCGCATATAAATATACAACCATATGTAATTTAATTTGAAAATTAATTGTGAGAAACAAATAAATCATTCATGGAATCATAATAGAGAATATCATACAAATCATGAATAATCTACAATTTCATCATCCAACATGTTTATGATATGCAAATGTGACTTAAAACGTAAAACTTTAAAATCATGCTTTTGACTCAAAATTTAAAAATTTATTTTTGACTCGGTGCTCCATGGAGACTCATTGAGTGTCTAGTGGAACCGGAGCTTATCATCACCCCTGTCCGGTGATTCGGCAATGTCCCACTAAACTCGAACAAGTAGACAGGTAGTCGAGTGTCGGTGCACCCGACAGGCTACCACGGCACGAGAATCAAATAAAGACCGGCCACTTATGGAATTGCCCATGCCCAAACACTCCCTAGACCGGAGGTCCATCCCCATAGACCGGAGGTCCTGTCTTACCTACTCCCCCATTTACTATCGGAGATTCCGGTAGCTCAATTTTTAATAATTCATTCTCTCGTCTCATTTGGCCGACCATTTTCATAGTCATATTTCACTACCGAGATACTCTTGATAGTAAATTGACTCACGTAAAAATTTAAAAATTCGTTTTGCACATCATTATTCCTACCAACCGTCCTTGGTAGCAACTTAAGAGAAATTTCCAAATACTTTTACTCGTAAAAACTTTTCTGCACTATGTTTATGTCTCGTATGAAACAAAACAATCTATCATCAATTAAATACTTAAAAACATCTCCTTCATATATTCAAAATTTTAATTACAATTCATAGTTGTTTTAAGCAAGACAATTTTTTTTTTTTTTATTAATTTATTTCATAGGGTTCAGTATTTTGTCCATATCTTGAGTTCTAGACCTCATTTTAAGATAATTCCAATTGTTTTGGAAAGATAAGATAATAATCTATAACTTTGATGAAGGCACTATCCTCAAATTCTAACGTTTATTGAGTCGTTTTCCTAGTAAACAAAGAGGGCGTAATATACTGTTTGACTTTATCTCGATTATACCCTTAACCTTTTTCAAAATTCCATTTATGTCCCTAATATGTGAAATGACTATTTTACCATTGATCTTTTGCAAAAATTCCCACCTAGTCCTTTCTTCTTCCTTCGCTCGCTCAAGCGAGTACACCGGTCGCTTGAGCGAGATGGAACCCGAGAGTCCCCTTTTTGTTTGAAGGCTTCGTCGCTCAAGCGAGTACATCGGTCGCTTGAGCGAGGCATGACCCGAGAGTCCCCTTTGTTTGAAGCTTTCGTCGCTCAAGCGAGTACACCGATCGCTTGAGCGATACATGACCCTTAGTCGCTCAAGCGATGTAATTTTCGCTTGAGCGATAAAGAACCCGAGAATCCCAAATTTTTCCAGGTGTCCTCGCTCAAGCGATATATTTTTCGCTTGAGCGAATTTTGCGATTTTCATCCAGCTTCGCCATTTTCGAAATCCAGGTTTCAAATTTCTCGGTTTCAATCACTCAAATTGGTTCCAAATCAAAATTAAACCATAACATGTTTAATTTAAGTTAAAAACAACAATTTTATTATATAATTCATCCTTAATTGAAAGAATTTCAACAATATTTCAAACTTTGCAATTGATGAATAGTAATCTCCAATTACAGACATTCGTATGAATAAAACTAAACGTCTAACCCATACCTGGCTCCTTCAAAATCTTATTATTCTCTTAATTTCTTATGCTCCCCTTTCCTCCTTTCTCTCGAATTCTTCTTCTCGAATTCCGGTGCCTCTCTGTTGGATTTGTAAGTGACTGGGAATTGTATGTTTTTGTGTAAGTAAGTTTTCAAATTTCTTCCTATTTATACACTTATCTTACCGACTTATAGTACTTATCGAATTTTCTTTAATTTTATTCTCCACCGCCTTATTTCACCGACTTAATTCAAAGGTTTTATTGACTTGAGCTAAAACTACTGGCTCCTAAATACCATTTCTCTCTTTTCGTGAATTTTTTTTTCTAAATATTTATTTATTCATTTATTTAATTTTATTATTAAGAATTATTATTAAATTATTATTTGACACAATATTAACCTTGGATTTTATTTTATAATTTTCTTAAGACAAAATTACTATAAAAATCATGTTTTATTTTTATAATAACTCTACATAATATTCGGTACATATTTATAACTTACAAAATTTATTTATATAATTGATTGTAAAATTTAGGATATTACATATTGCGCAAGTCCCCCAGGATACAACAGGAACTTCTCAGAATATCCGAGGATCTCAAAAACTAGCAAGAAACTCTCAAAAATAGGATCATAGAAAGAAGACCAGAGAAGAGAAGATGAGAGAGGTCTTCTGAAGAGTGTGAAGTGATCTCTATTTATAAGAGAAAGTCTGTAACAGTTATGGAAGACTTGGTAGTAGGTCTGTAACGTTCCCTGTAACGTTCTCTAAAACATTCTTTTGCAACGTTATCTGAAACAGTCTTCTGCAACGTGTGAGAACACGTTCTCTGAAACAGTCTTCTGCAACGTGTGAGAACATGTGCTCTGAAACAGTCTTCTGCTACATGTGAGAACACGTGTTCTGAAACGGATTTCTGCAACGTGTGAGAACATGTTCTCTGTTTTGCAATACTTCTTAATTTACAACACGAATTACAATGAATATAATTAAAAAGAAAGATAGTTAAGGGAAAATTTGTAGTGATTTTATAACATATTATAAAAGTCTATTTTGATACATTATAGTGATGTTCTAAGTTAAGCTTTAGCAATTATAATGTGAAATTATAAGTGATATTAATTTTCTTTTTGAAAAAAAGTTCCCATAATTTTTCAAATCAAAACTTTTAGGGACAAAGTTTTTTAGATTAAAATCATAGAGGGAAACTTATTTTTAGTAATAAAAAATAAATGTTTCACATTTTCATATTTCTTTTATTTGAAATGAAAAGAAAAATTGATACTTTATTGTAAAAAGAAAGATAAATTATTGTGAAGAGAGAATGACAAAATAATAAAAATATTGGAAAAATATTAAAAAAATTAATATAAATTATAAAAGTTAATATTTTTATTGATTTTAACAAACTTTAAACTGGCACACATGTTCAGAAATAGAGGGAGTAGTAGAAAAACTTACATATAAACCGATGAATTTGGAAAGGAAAAAAATGGGCACCAAAAAAGATTTTACATGAATTTTAGGATTTTCAATGTTCATCAATTTTTAAAATAATTATAGAAAATACATGATTAATCAGTTCAAGATGTATAAAGTGATAAATGTTTATCGTATTGATATAATTATTAGTATCATATAAATAGGAGGGTACTTAAATTGAGTTGAATTAAGTTTAGTTCAGTTTTCACTCAACCTATAGAATTTATATATATATATATATATATATATATATATATATATATATATATATATATATATGTATATATATATATATATATATATATATATATGTATGTATATATCCAACTCAACTTGATTAGAATGATGATTACAGAATTTTAAAAATTAAATTTGTAATTTTAAAATATATACTCTTTAAATTTTTATAATAATATTTTTAAAAGTTAAACTATATTATTTATTATTTAAATTATTTAATAATCAAATAATATTTAATAATAATTAGATTATTATTAATAATACTAATATTATTTAATAATTTTAGTATAATAAATTTTTCTCTTGAGTTAAATATATAAAACTTATTATCTATTTCACAAAATATTAAATTAAATTAGATTGGGTCGAATTTATCTCAATAAAAAAATCAACCCGATGAGTTTGGATTAGATCTAATTATCCAATCTAATAAAATTTTAAAATATTAAAATACTTAAAAAGTATAAATTTTTAGTTATAGGATTAAAATGAAAAATATCTTGAATAAAAGGAAAATAAATATTTAAATTTAAATTTAATTATTTTATTATAAAATATGTTTAAAATTGTGGAGAAAATTAGTAAAAATTAACAATTTCAGAACATCAATAATAGTCCAAAATTTGAGAAATAAAAAAGACCACAATGAATATTTTAAATGAAAAACAAATTAATAGAAAATATAAATAATGAAATATATGCTTGAAAGTTTGTAATTCTTTTCCACGAGTTCTATGCGTGGTTCTTTTTGGCACTGAAGCAGTTAACCACCACCAGTCCTCTCTTCGAAGTTGAGTTCATCGGATAAGGTTCTGGTTGGCGTTTTTCTTCATCTCGGGCCATGACCGAACCTTCAACAATCAGCTTCTTCTCCAATTTCCTTCCCTCCTTCCGCCCACAAACCTGTGTATCTCACCGTCCCCTGAGCCTCCCGCGGAAGCACCAGGTTCACTGCTCGGTGTCCGCCGGTGCTACTCCCCAGAATGCGGTGGCTTGGGGATGCGAAATTGAGTCGCTGGAGAGCGCTTCGGGGCTGCAGAGGTGGCTGTCAGAGTCAGGGCTTCCGCCGCAGAAGATGGGGATAGATAGGGTGGAGGTGGGAGAGAGAGGACTTGTAGCTTTGAAGAACATAAGAAAAGGGGAGAAGCTGCTCTTTGTGCCTCCGTCTCTTGTCATTACTCCAAATTCTGTAACCTCTCTTCTTCCATTCATTCATTCTTTTTCAATTCAAATTTGTTGGTACATTCATTAGTAATCTTGGTTGCTGAATCTTTAGTTGCTACCATCACTATTGTAGATTCAGTTGTTTAACCTCTTTTATTCAAGTTTGTTGTTACATACTCTAGTAACATTTGTTTGTAACCATCACTATTTTGCTTATTCAAATTTTTAGCTTTTTTTTCATATGTATTCATGTTTTACAAATAAAAAGAAAAAAAGTTTAATTACTCGTTTAGCATATATATTTTATGATTTTGTTTCTAAACTTAATAATCATTCATTTTACTCCCCATAAACACTTCCAGGAGAGAAAACCAGTTTATATTTTTCAACTTGTACATGAACTAAGGTTATGTTGAAAGTCATTTCTGTTTTTCTTTTTATTTTTCTTTCTTAAAAGTGTTTACGGAGACTGTTATCTAAATATGTGTTATATTATACTATTTTAATTCCTTTTTAAGAATTGTTTGGACAAGGTTCTTCCTAAAGACTTCTAAGGGAGAAAATAAAAAGGAAAAAATAAAATAAAATGAGCTTTTTTATAAGCTAAAACTAACTTATGCACAAGTTAGAAATAAAAATTTAGAGATGCTATATGAGATAACTTCGACAACTTAGTTTATGCATGAACTAATTTTAGGTTATAGAGAAACTAATTTCAATTTTTCTTCTTATTTCTCTACCTTATAAGTGCTTATAGAGAAGTTCATCTAAACATGTTGTTAGTCACCACATATATAATTTTTAATCCTTTTAAGTCCCTACTGATTAAACTCATAGTCACTAAAAGAGATTAAAAGTAGTATGTATAGAAACTAAAAGGAGATCATTTTTAAGTATAAAGATTAAAAGATAATTTTCTTAATCATAGGAATAAAATGAGTAATTAAAAAAAAATAAAAAATCTTAGTGGCTGAAAGCTCCTTTCTATGCTAAGGTAGGGGGGAGAGTCATTGTATGCACTCTTACATATACTGTTTTTGGATTTGAACCTATGATCAACTGGCCAATAAGGTGCAACTTTACTGTTGTGCCACACTTGCCCTCTAGAAACTATAGTTAACAATAAGCAAATAGAGTAACTGTGTAAAGAGTATTTACAGTGTTATCTAATCAATAACATCTAAATCTGATAAGTTTGTTGACTTTTACCATAATTGTCTTACAAGTCATACTGACAATGACTTATTTTTTGTGCATTAACCTAAGATGTCACTAGATATGAAACAGGGTAGTAGGTAGTTATTTGGATTAAACTCAAATAATATTATTTGCCAATCAAAGTTGCCTGAGTGATTGAAGAAAAGTGCCACAGTATTTATGGTACTCTATTTGCGCTTTATCCCAGTTATACATACATATATATATATATATATATATATATATATATATATATATATATATATATATATATATATATATATATATATATATATATATATATATATATAGAGAGAGAGAGAGAGAGAGAGAGAGAGAGAGAGAGAGAAAGCAAGAGAGAGAGAGAAAGAAAGAGAGAGAGGGAGAGGAAGAAGAGGGATTCATTCACTCTAAGAGTAAGAGTTAAAGACTTATTCATTTTTTTATCTAATAGTCTAAAATAGTAATTCATCTTAATCATTAAATTACAAGAAAATGAATATATATATATATATATATATATATATATATATATATATATATTCACACACACATACTATATTGTCAATGTCAACAGCATGACTAAGCTCAAAGTTCTCACCAAAGTTTTATAACGTATGAATATGAAGAACAATCATAGTTAATTTGGATTGTTTGTTATTTTTATGTCCACTGTTTACTGAAATATTTTTTACAGATGTTGGAAATGGGAACTTTTAAAAAAATCTTCACTGGAAATGTGAAATGTGTGATTAAACTTGGTTGGTTCATAGGTCAGGTACTTGCTAATGCATCTGATTGGTGTGGTTGTGTGTATTGCGGTTGTTAGGAGTGGAGTCATCCTGAAGCTGGTGAAGTATTGAAAAGAAATTCAGTGCCAGATTGGCCTTTGCTTGCAACTTACCTCATAAGTGAAGCTAGCCTCATGGAATCTTCAAGATGGAGCAATTATATATCAGCCTTACCTCGTCAACCTTATTCGCTTCTTTACTGGTAGGTAGATGAATTGTTCTTATCTTTTGAGAGCTTATTTGGGAAGGATGAGAGAAATGAATATTAGTGAGTGAGAAATGGAAATGACTATAAGGGATTGAAATGTTAAATAACTTTGCCAAGGACAATGTGCTAGAAATGGAAATGAAGAGATTTTTTAACAATAATCTCTCCAATATAAAACCTATCAAAAAATGAAACTAATGAAGACAATTGGAGCATGTTGTGTTTAATATTCATACATTACAAGCCTTCTAAAAGTTTCATTTTGATTTCAATATAAAACTGTATGTGGTTTATGCACTACTGTTTTCATTCTCTTCTTTTATATCTTTATTAGAGGGGCATTTATGTTATTTCAGGTCACAAGCAGAACTAGATCGCTACTTGGAAGCTTCACAGATTAGAGAGAGAGCAATCGAAAGGATCAATAATGTTATTGGAACGTATGGACCGTTTGTTTGTACCTTATATTTCTTCAGGAATTTATTTTCTGTCATTTCTTTTTTTGGTAGTTAGCCTCATTCCAATGTGTTTCCTTGATTGAATAATCCTTTGTCTTGCCATAATTGCTTCCCTTTTCTTCTCCAGATACAATGATTTGAGGCTCAGAATATTTTCCAAGTACCCTGATATATTCCCTGATGAGGTGATTATATTACATTAAACACAGAACGAAAGTCAATCAGTCTTTCTTTCAGTAACATAGTGATGATCTGAATATGTTCTATCTGTAACTTTCAGGTGTTCAACATAGAGTCCTTCAAATGGTCATTTGGTATTCTTTTCTCCCGCATGGTGAGTCAACCTGGTAGATGAAACGAAACCAAATTAAATTCTATTCTCCTCCTCTTCTGCACAACTCAATTATTGTTACTGAGAATTTCCATATATTTCTATATAACTTTCATGCACAGACAATGCCATTTGAATTCATAACAGAGCTGATTTTGAAAGAGTGTTGATGTCCAAAACTAAACAACAAATGCTGAAATGTGTCAGGTCTGAAGAAACTGTCCCATAATTGAAACATCTGAATAAATAATTTTATTTGCAAAAATTCAATTCAAAACTAATTTAACTTTCTTATCTTCTGTCTTCTTTGTATGTGATCTACATTTTAATAGATTAATTCAAGGACACTTGGTTCTGTTGTTTCTTAGTTAAGACAAATGGTTCTTAGTTAAAACAAATGGTTGTTTGTTGGCACATATCATCTGAAGAAACTGTCCCATAATTGAAACATCTGAATAAATAATTTTATTTGCAAAAATTCAATTCAAAACTAATTTAACTTTCTTATCTTCTGTCTTCTTTGTATGTGATCTACTTTTTAATAGATTAATTCAAGGACACTTGGTTCTGTTGTTTCTTAGTTAAGACAAATGGTTGTTTGTTGGCACATATCATTCATAACCATTGTACCATGCAGGTCCGGTTACCCTCAATGGATGGAAAGGTTGCCTTGGTTCCTTGGGCTGATATGCTAAATCATAGTTGTGAGGTATTTTATTTCCCAAAAATATATAGATTCCTCGTAACTTCTTTCCAAAGAAGTGTAACAATGACTTGTTTTAACTTATCCAGGTGGAGACATTTTTGGATTATGACAAGCAATCAAAGGGAATAGTCTTCACGACGGATCGGCCTTATCAACCAGGTGAGCAGGTAAACATAAATTGGCACATTGGAATTTGTTAAATTTGATCAACTTTTTGACAAAACAAAAACCCAGGTAAATGGGATACAAATTCCTTGTTCCTTGACAAAGTGGACTATGATGCATGCATGAGTAAAACAATTTAGTCTCTGCAGTTTGCATTATTTCCTCAAAAATAATATTAATTGATTGGAGTTGTATTTGATGGTGATATTCTTCACCATGTGGCTCTTCCCATAGTCATTATATTTAAATTTAGAGATTGCAGTTAATTCCCTGCATCAAATTACACAGGTGTTTATTTCCTATGGAAAAAAGTCAAATGGGGAGCTTTTGCTATCTTATGGATTTGTCCCGAAGGAAGGTGCCAATCCTAGTGATTCAGTTGAGTTGTCACTGTCACTGAAGAAATCCGATGCGTCTTATAAGGAGAAGTTAGAACTGTTGAAGAAATATGGATTATCTGCGTGAGTACCTAAAATTATTTTCTGAAGTTCACTGTTTCTGGTCTGGTAAAATTATTTTCTGAAGCCTTCTATTTTATACCTTAGTAGAAGTTCTATCAAAAAATCACTGCAAACTTTGTATCAATTGCATTTTTCAACACACATTGGTTTCACTCTGAGGCATTTCCAAAATATAATTTCCAAGCTGTTGAAAATATCATAAAATTTGTATTCCCATCTTTTTAGCATGCGAGGTACTTTGTAGAAGTGGCCATGCTTCAAAACGGTCATTACAGTTTGTTTTCCTGATTAACTTGGGACTTAATCATTCAGATGAGAAACATTATTATTTCCTTCTGATCTGATATGCCCTTGAGATAGCATTCTGAACTATACTTGTATTGAATCAGTTACTAACTTCTTTGTTCTGTTTTTATTAGATCTCAGTGTTTTCCTATACAGATAACTGGTTGGCCACTGGAATTAATGGCCTATGCTTATTTGGCTGCCAGTCCTCCAAGCATGAGAGAAAATTTTGAAGAGGTCTGAACTAAAAATCTTTGAGAATTTTTCTTTAGATGTTGTATAATCCTATGACTGATTCTTTTAACAGATGGCTACTGCAGCATCAAATAATACCACCTCCAAGAAGGATTTGAGATATCCTGAAATAGAGGAGCAAGCATTGCAATTCATACTCGACAGCTGTGAAGCAAGCATATCAAAATACAACAAGTTCTTGCAGGCAAGGAATCACTTTATTACGGAAGCTTAATGTCCTTTTATAACCGTAGTTTGAAAAGCTCCTTTATCACGTTGTGAGCATCAAATGAGTTAATTCCAGCCCATTGTCTTTTACCTGCATGGAAATTAAAAATATCATAAATGAGTGTTGAATATGTTTCTGGCAGGCAAGTGGATCACTGGATTTGGATGTGACTTCTCCTAAACAACTAAACAGAAGGCTCTTTCTGAAACAGCTAGCTGTGGACTTGTGTAATAGTGAGCGAAGGATATTATTTCGTGCTCAATACGTAAGATTATAAGCATTTTTTTTTTATTTCTGCATTTCATAATCCATAACATTATAGTTTTTTAAAATATAAAGTTAGGATAAACTTGGTTGTATTGTAGGTTCTTTGTTTCTAGTCACTCATAGCTTGTTTGGTGTACAAGCATTTCCTCAGGTCTCACCACAAGTAATTCCAATCCCATCATTTCTGTTGTTATCATTGTTAAGGTGGGATCTAAAAACATTTAAGGGGTCAAAAGCGAACAATTTAAAAAAATTGCAGAATTTGCTATAGGAAAAATAAAAATGTACTGTATATTATTGTAAAAAAAAAATGAGGAAGGAGGGACCGGGTCCACACTCACCAGCAGTACATTTGTTATAATTTTAATTAAAATTTAACTCAATCTTACGAAATGATTTTATAAGATGAGAGTCATCTCCCCCTTATATAGTTATTTTGAGGGTATCACTAGTCAACAATGTAAGATCTTTAGTTTGTCTCTCTCACTCTAAAGATTGAACATCTTAAGATTAAACTTTTGCAGGAGTGGACATCTATGATTGGTCCGATAACATCCCAATAGCATTATGGTCAAATAAAATCTCGTCTTACAAACCTGTTTAGAACCATTGAGTTAAATCTAAATCCGAATCCAAAATGTAAGAATAACTACGGTTGGTGCATGCCCTTGAATATTGTCAAGCATGTAAGTCTATATACATTGATCTGAAAATATGAAGCATTGAGATAATCTTATGCGTAATTTGTTTTTGTGTATTTTTTACATATGATTACATGTGCCAATCTCACGCATAATTTGTTTTTGCGTATTTTTTACGTGTAACTGCATGTGTCTGCATGTGTCTCTCACCTTAGTTTGTTATACCTTTTTCTTTTTCCTCTAACAGCTTTATTCCTTTTCTCTTTGTATATAAGCTACTGTTTTAGATAATAAGAAAAGTAAGAGAGCTGTTATTTGATCGTCTCTGTCATTGTATTATTTTTACTTTCTCTCATGGGTATCAAAATATTCAATATGGTATCAGAGATCTTCATATGAAGATTTCTGTTGTGCCCTCTGATTCCTTTCTTTTATTCATTCGCTATGAGTGACGCTACCATTACCATGGATGATTTTTTATATCTCCACCCAAATGAAAGCCCAGCAACATCTCTTGTCTCGCCGGTATTAGATTCTGGTAATTATCATTCGTGGAGTAGATCGATGCTTACTACGTTGAGTGCCAACAATAAATTGGAATTTGTTGATGGAGGTGCACATGAACGACCCAAAACTGACCGAAAATATGGAGCTTGGCGGAGGTGCAACAACATGGTCGTATCCTGGATCGTTCATTCTGTTTCACCTCCAATCAGGCAGAGTATCTTATGGATGGACAATGCTAAGGACATCTGGAAAGATCTAAAGTCACGTTACTCACAAGGAGATCTCTTACGCATATGTGACCTTCAATATGAAGCTACATCAATGAGGCAAGGTAATCTCTCTGTAACAGAATTCTTTACCAAACTTCGTGTAATACGGGACGAGATTGAAAACTTCCGACCTGATCCTATTTGTACCTGTGTCACCAAATGTTCATGTTCTGTACTGGGCATTATTTCCCAATGAAAGCTCCAAGATCGAGCGATGCAGTTTCTTCGAGGACTCAACGAGCAATATAACAATGTCCAATTGCATATTCTCCTCATGGATCCCATGCCATCAATATCGAAAATCTTTTCCTACGTTGCACAACAGGAAAGACAACTTATGGGGACCCTAGTTGATCATCCTGGAGCAGAATCTAAAGAGTCTAATTAACGCGACAAATTCTATTTCACTCACATGTACGGATTATGTGGAAAAACTGGACACACAGAAAATGTTTGCTACAAGAAACACGGTTTTCCTTTGACTTCTAATGTTAAATCTAAAGGAAATAATACAAGAAATGGTAAGATCTGCACCTACTATGGCAAGAATGGGCACACCGTTGATGTTTGTTACAAGAAACATGGATTTCCCCCTGGACACAAATTTCACAACGTAAGGAATGACATAAACAATGTGGTGACAGTGGATAGTACGTTCACCAACGATCAAAAACAACATGAGTCACATGAAGTTCACTTTTCACCGCAGCAGTATAAGGCTTTGTTAGCTTTAATCCAACAACCACCCCGAGAACATTCAGCTTCATCTCCTCCACATGTAAGCCAAAATGTCTCAGTTTCTTCGTGTTCTACACATCCCACACCCTCAGGTATATCTTCTTCTTCCACTCTCAACAATTCTACCTCCTGGATTCTTGATTCAGGAGCTACTGATCATGTTTCTTGTTCTCTACACCTTTATCATTCTCACACACGCATCACTCCTCTATTAGTTCTCTTACCCAATAGTCATCATGTTCATGCCACTCATTCAGGCACTGTTCATTTTTCTCCTTCTCTCATTTTAACCGATGTCCTTTATATACCATCATTTCACTTCAATCTCGTTTCTATTTCTAAACTTACTTCAAATACTAAATGCCAACTCATTTTCTCCTCTACTTCCTGTGTTTTACAAGATACAACCACTCAAGCGAGGATTGGTACAGTTGAAGCAAGGAACGGGCTCTATATTCTTACCTCTACAGTACCCGAAAATCACACCATACAAACTACCCTTGTCCACCCAGAATGTCACATCATTCCTATTGATCTTTAGCACTTTAGAATGGGTCATTTATCCCATGAACGTTTACAAATCATGAAAACTCATTATCTTTTTTTACGTAATAATGAAAAGCACTTTCCATGCAATACATGTCACTATGCTAAATTTAAAAAGCTTCCATTTCCATCTAGTAATTCTCATGCTGTCAAATGTTTTGATCTTCTGCATATGGATATATGGGGTCCCTGCTTGAAAACTTCTATGCATGGCCATCGTTATTTTCTCACCATTGTTGACGATCATTCTCGTTTCACATGGGTCCACCTTATGCACATAAAAGCCAACACACGAAACATAATCAAGGATTTTACTGCATATATTGAAACACAATTTAACAGTAAAATAAAAACCATACGAACCGATAATGGATCTGAATTTATTATGCATGATTTTTTCAAATCCAAAGGAATCATTCATCAAACTACTTGCGTCGAAACACCATAACAAAACGGTATAGTTGAATGAAAACATCAATACCTTCTAAATGTTACCCGTGCTCTCATTTTTCAAGCTCACTTGCCTCCTAACTTCTGGTGTTTCGCGCTTCCCCATGCCACACATTTAATCAACTGCATTCCCATCCCATTTTTAAAAAATATCTCTCCATATGAAATTCTTCATGGCATACCTGTGATATTTCCAATCTCCGAGTTTTTGGTTGTCTTTGCTACAGTAGTACACTCACAGCTGGTAGACAAAAACTAGATTCAAGAGCTCATCCATGCATTTTTATAGGTTTTAAACCACGTACTAAGGGATACCTTGTTTATGACCTCCATTCTAATGCCATTACAGTCTCACGGAATGTTACATTTTACGAAGATCATTTTCCTTCTTTTTCTCATACACAATCAACCTCAATTTGTACCTCCCCTTCCCCTTCTTCCTTTTGACATTTCGACCCTCTACCCCAAACTTCACCTCGACCTGTTTCTGATCCTCCCATCCATCCCACATTTGATTCTTCAACATTACGCCGTTCTACCCGAGCAAAACACCCACCCTCTTACCTTGAAGACTATCACCGTACACTTGCTACAACTAGTATCACCTCCTCGCCGAGTGACAGGTATCCACTTAGTTCTATTCTATCATATTCTCGTCTTTCTTCTTCTTTTCGTCATTTCATTCTTTCAATTACCTCCTCTTCTGAACCTTCTTCCTATGTTGAAGCTTCTCAACATGACTGTTGGATTAAAGCCATGCAGGCTGAGTTACATGCTTTAGAAGCGAACAACACCTGGACTCTTACCACTCTTCCTCCTCATAAGACAGCTATTGGGTGTCGCTGGGTCTACAAAATCAAGTTTCATGCTGATGATTCCATCAAACGCTACAAGCTCGCTTAGTTGCAAAGGGGTACACACAGTTAGAAGGCTTATATTTTCTGGATACATTCTCTCCTGTTGCTAAACTTACCACGGTCCGCTTGTTACTTGCTTTGGCTTCCCTTCAGAACTGGCATCTGAAACAACTCGACGTTAATAATGCCTTCCTTCATGGTGATCTTCGTGAAGAGGTTTACATGCAGCTCCCTCCAGGTCTTTCCACTCATCCTAATCTCGTGTGTTGTCTTCAACGTTCCCTTTATGGACTCAAGCAAGCCAGCCGGCAATGGTTTCACCGTCTCTCTGCTTTCCTGGCTTCTTATGGATATATTCAATCTCATTAGGATAATTCGCTTTTCATGTGTTTTACAGCCACTACATCTACTTTTCTGCTAGTTTACGTCTATGATATTGTTCTAACGGGAAACAGTATTGATGTGATTAATCATATCACTGCATTGCTCGACCAAACTTTCAAAATAAAAGCTCTCGGTGACTTAAAATATTTCCTTGACCTTGAAGTTGCTCGATCTCGAACTGGTATTCATCTTTGTCAACGCAAGTATGCTCTCGACATTATTTCAGATGCTAGCATGTTAAGCTCATGACCTGTCTCTACTCCCATGGATTACTCAACTCATCTTCATAGTGCTTCTGGAACTCCTTTGACTGACATCTCTGCTTCATCCTATCGTCGGCTTGTTGGTCGTCTTATTTATCTTACCAATACACGTCCAGACATCACCTACGTTGTTCAACAACTTAGTCAGTTTATGGCTCATCCTACCACTTCTCATTCTCAAGTTGCTTTTCGCGTTCTTCGTTATCTCAAAGGCTCTCTTGGTTCTGGTATATTTTTGCTTGCTCATGGTGCTCTTCATCTTAAAGCTTATAGTGATTTTGACAGTGCAGGGTGTCCCGATTCTAGACGTTCTATCACTGGGTTTTCTGTATACCTTGGGAACTCTCTTATTTCATGGCGTTCGAAGAAACAAACTACAATTTCCCGTAGTTCGTCTGAAGCTGAATATCGTGTCCTTGCATCAACTACATGCGAACTCCAATGGCTCACTTTTCTCCTTCGAGATACTCGTGTTTCTTTTCTTCAACCTGCTGTTCTTTATTGTGACAACAATTATGCGATACAAATTGCCTCTAACCAGGTTTTTCACGAGCGCACAAAACATATTGATATTGACTGTCATGTTGTTCGTGAACGCATCAGTAATGGAACTCTGAAACTTTTGCCAATACCCTTGTCAATGCAACTTGCTGACTTGTTTACCAAAGCTCTTCCACCATCATCCTTCACGCATCTTTGTTCCAAGCTGGGACTGTCAAATATTCACTCCCAGCTTGAGGGGGGCTCTTACGCTTAATTTTTGTGTGTGTATTTTATACATATGATTACACGTGTCAATCTCACGCATAATTTGTTTTTGCGTATTTGTTACGTGTAATTGCATGTGTCTGTATGTGTTTCTCACCTCAGTTTGTTATACCTTTTTCTCTTTCCTCTAACAGCTTTATTCCTTTTCTCTTTGTATATAAGCTACTGTTTTAGATAATAAGAAAAGTAAGAGAGCTGTTATTTGATCGTCTCTGTCGTTGTATTTTTTTTACTTTCTCTCATGGGTATCAAAATATTCAATAGATAAAATGATGAAATAATACCAAAAACTAAACAATAAACCTCCAAGTCTAAATTAGGTTGATGCTTTCTTTTGTAACTTCACAACACAATAAAGATAGCATACGACTCTTTCACAATATAATACGTTTTTTATTAATTAATTCTGGATGCTCTTTAATAATGATTGCAGATACTGAGACGAAAACTGAGGGACATGAGAGCTGGTGAATTAAGAGCCCTGAAAATATTCAACGGTTTCCGGAAATTTTTCCAATGAGGACATTCACTGGTGCATTAGTTTGTGCCCTGGTTTTCACTTGTTTTAGAAAACAAAAAATTATCTATCTTCCTTGAGCATGATGAACTTTGTTCATTGGTATCACTTAATTGAGGGAAATATAACTATTAGTCTTCAACATTTATTGATCAATATTGTAAAAGCAAGAGATGAAATAGAAAAGTGGAGGATGGTTGTAAAATAGGCTTGTTATGTATTTATTGATCCATTTTTTTTTCTTTGTTGTTTATATTTTAAAGATTTAATTATGTTTTTAGTTTCTCAAATTTAGGATAAATAATTCTTTAGTTCCTTAAATAAAAAAAATGTTTATTTTAGTTTTTGAAATTTAGTAAATTATTTTTTGGTTTGAAGGATTAAAATCAGAATTACTCTAAATTTTAAGGATTAAAAAGATAATTAAATTTATTTTAAATATAAACTAGTAGGTAACCCGGCATACGTATCATTCGTGTATGTTGTGTTCATTGAACTTTTGTTTATAATTAATTGATTTTAAAATAATAAGAAAGTGTATGAGAGACGTTTTTTCATAAATAATTCTATTATTAAAAATATTTCCCAAAATAACACATCTGGAACATTATTTACACAACTAGCACTCTTTAATGTTCACGTATTAAAATAATCGATTATTTTATATTATGATCGATTATTTCGTGCAATCAACTCTTGCTCAAGCGAAAAATAATCGATTATTTTATATTATGATTGATTATTTCATGCAATCAACTCTTGCTCAAGCGAAGAAACCCTTCGCTTGAGCGAGGAAATATGTAACAAAGGGGTAATCTATGGTCAATTCTCGCTCAAGCGAAGAAACCCTTCGCTTGAGCGAGGAAATATGTAACAAAGGGGTAATCTCTGGTCAATTCTCACTCAAGGGACAGGTATTTTCACTTGAGTGAGAAGTGATTAAAATATGTGGTGATCCAAGTTGCGTTATGTGACTAACTGCGTTGGACGTTTAGCCACATAATGCAACTTGGGTCACCACATATTTCAATCACTTCTCGCTCAAGCGAAAGTACCGTCGCTTGAGCGAGAATTGACCCGAGATTTTAGATAGCGGTTAACGTGGAACCGCTATTACATGTGTTTTCTGTTGTAGTGGGTTTCTTCGCTTGAGCGAGAGAAAAATAATCGATCATAATTTTGTATATTTGATTATTTTCAAATTATGATCGATTAGTTCAAATTATAATCGATTATAAATTTCTTCGCTCAAGCGATGGATGTCTCGCTTGAGCGAGAATTGACCACGGTCCAACGCAGTTACCCAATCAATTCTCGCTCGAGCGAAGTAACTCATCACTTGAGCGAGAATTGACCACAGGCTAAACGTCCAACGCAGTTAGCCACATAACGCAACTTGGGTCACCACATATTTTAATCACTTCTCGCTCAAGCGAAAATACCCGTCGCTTGAGCGAGAATTGACCGGAGATTACCCCTTTGTTATAGATTTTCTCGCTCAAGCGAAGGGTTTCTTCGCTTGAGCGAGAATTGACCCGAGATTACCCCTTTGTTACAGATTTCCTCGCTCAAGCGAAGGGTTTCTTCGCTTGAGCGAGAGTTGATTGCGCGAAATAATCGATCATAATATAAAATAATCGATTATTTTAATATGTAAACAGTAAAAAGTGCTAGTTGTGTAAATAATGTTCAGGATGTGTTATTTTGAGAAATATTTTTAAAAATAGTATTATTTATGAAAAAAAGTCTATACGAGAAGGTATGAATAATTTCCGTGTATGTTGTGTTCATTGAACTTTTGTTTATAATTAATTGATTTTAAAATAATAAGAAAGTATAAGAGAAGGTATGAATAATTTCCCGTGGGGTATCTAAAGTGAAATTAAATATACAAATTAAACGTGGAACAAGTTATTAAAGACTTACTTGATTTCAGTTATAATCAAATTATAAATATCAATAGATAGAATATATGACTCTAGATTATCACGTATGTTTCTACCGTTAGTAAATATGATAGTTTAAGATTTTGAGGATGTTATATAGAACTTGAACTTTTTATTATTATTATTATTATTATTATTATTATTATTATTATTATTATTATTATTATTATTATTATTATTATTATTGATAGTTTATTCTATGATGTAGGTTGATGCAGTATTAAAAAATCATTTTTAAATATATTTTAGTATATATTCTGAGAATGAATATTATAAATAATATATTTTAAAATAAAAATTACATAAATAAAATCATTATTAATTTATTTATCTAAATAGATTTTCCGTTTTCTTCTCTCATCATAATTTTTTTTATCTTTTCATTTTCCTTATTCTTTCCTTATTTATCTCTTATTTCCTTCTTTCTTCTTCGACCGATTCTCTTAGTTAAATTACTATATTAAAATTTAATAAAAATATATTAAAAAATATTTTAAAATCAACATTGAAATTATAAAATATTAACTAATTATTTAATAATTATAACATAACAATAATATTTATAACATCTTAAATTTATCATGTAACAAGAGAAAAATAAGAAAATAAACTAGGAAAAAGAAAAAAAATAAATATATTATGTTAGATAAATTTAGTGAGATTCTATTTAGATAATTTTTCTTTTACTCTATATTATTTATGGGATTGAGTCAAGAAAAAATTAAGGAGTAAATGAAGAAAGAAAAGAAAAAAATTACAATAAAAAAGAAGAAAAAGGGCAAACAATAAACAAGCCTATTTTATTTTAATAAACAAAATTCATACAAATTTTATTTGATTAATATACCTTTTTAAATATATTATTCATAAAATTTATTTGGTAACAAGTTATCGATATAAAATTAAAAAATATTATCAAATTATAAAAAACAAAAATATCAATGCTTTTCATTTGAATTTACAAAGTCAGAAAATTGTGTTAATATAACATGCTTACAATATGAAAATTTTCAAAATAATGTATGAAACACATGTTTCCTTAAATATTAAATTTTAGGATAAAAAATAATATTTTGTTATTAAAAATTATGAAGTATGTATGTATATTTAAAAAGGTTATGTAAAAAAATATTAGTTGACAATCCATTCTACACAAAAATACCTTATAGACAATATTGAAGTGTGAGAGGAAGAAAGAAAAAAATATAAATATAATTTTTTATAATTATTATTATTATATTACAATTCCATTTCCTAAGAAATTCAACATTGCTTGACCAAGAATCCAGAAGAGAATTCTTCAAAATGAAGTGTTGTTCCTTGAAAAAGAAAGACCTTGACAGACATTATCTAAGGGTGTGTGAAGAATGAGTTGTTTATATAACATGTAAAAAATCATTTTTAAAGTAATTATGATTATTTTAAGTTTTATTACTTTGTTTGCCAAGTAATGATAATAGTTATAGTAAAAGAAAGAAAATATGAGAAAAAAAAAACATATAAGATTGAGTGAAATTTGTTTAAAATAATATAATATATATATATATATATATATATATATATATATATATATATATTCATATAATTATTAATTTTTTATTCATCATCATTGTTATTTTTCATTTTTGTTACACCTTGATCTTATTGTAGTGTATACAAGATAGAAGATATTTTTTTCATCCAGTCAAATTTGGAGTAATAATATTCATGTTTCTCTCTTTATCAAAGATGTATTTTATCTAATTTCTCTAACATACTTTGTTCAAAAGGAGAAAAGTTACTCCTAGTAGAGGAAGCAGGAATGTCTGCATTAATAGGTTATACTCCTTCATCGACAAATTCTTCCTCATCTTTAAATAACCAACCATCATCTTTCTTCACCATCCCACGTGGTGAAGAATAAGTTTTCCTATTTCATTTGCATGACTCATGATGGTAAAAGACTTTCCATCAACATTCACTCCAACATAGTTAAATACTTTTGACAGAAAAATAGAACAAGGTAAAGGATACATAGGCAGCCTATATGACTTTCTCATATTATCACTAAGAACAATAGACCAATCAATTTGGAACCTTGATTTAAGAGCATGTATTATATACATGTCTTCAAAGGTCAATTAAGCATGATTTCTCCCTTAGCTACGAGAAGTTAGGTAATTATAAAAGCTAATAATCTCTCATACTTTTTCATACCACCCGTCTTGTAGATACAGTAATTCCTGGCAGTGTTTGGGTTCTTAAGACAAGATCTGAAAACGATTAACTTATTAAAATTTTCAAAACTACTTGTTGTTGGAAAATTAGTAATAATAATAATAATAATCCTGATTTTTATTCTAACGATCAAACATAAACATAATCTCATACTGATAAACATGCTGTAAACTGAATGCGAAAGCGTACCTGAATTAGCCATAATGATTATGTCTTTATAGAGCACTGTATTGATCTTATGGTCTTCCACCTGAAGAGCACCTGTATTTCCCTCTTGATTTTCTCTCTTGATGGGGATAGAAAGAAAGGAATGGGACTGATACTTACGTTCTGTGTGTGTGCTCCCAAAAGGGGACCATGACCCTTTAGATAACCAGAATTAGGTTAATTACTTAAGTTTTAGTATTTCCAATTTGACCCCTCATCAAATTAGAAATTGCTCTATGGTCTCTACACAATTTTATTTTCATGACATATGCCTTTAGCCAAAACTTTAATTTAGTCAGATCACTTTATTATTTGGCTTAATAAATAATGGCCCTAACACATTTAAATTATGTATCATATATATACATGACCCAAATTTTGCCAACAATCTCCCACTGGTCACAAATATATATGTCCTTACAACCTTACAAATGTGTTAGACTTTATGAGCTCAAAATTGCCATTATATTCCTTTAGCATACTCCAAAAGTCCTGTCCATTAATCATATCAGGATATAGAACCAAACCAGTTTTTCATTGCATCATCGCAATTAAAACCAACAATGATTACTCATCCTAACATAACCAAATGACATGGATTCATCATGAAATGTGTAGCATGAAAAATTACGTGAAGGTGATCTGTACACGTCTATTTTCAACTGGTCCAAACTTTAACTTATCGAGATCGATATAATATCCTTAATGTACAAAGTGTAATGAATGAACGAAAAAACCGCATATCTATAGATAACCAAATATGTCCAAAAATCAATGTATACATATATGAAATTAAACATAGAACATAAAATATATGAAAGTGACTAACTCCCACTAAACCACAAATTCCTCAAACTGTAAAACACCCATGTGAGCAACATGCTCATGAAAGACCTTGGGCGGAAGTCCTTTAGTTAGAGGATATGCTATCATGGAGTTTGTCCTTAAGTGTTCTATGGAAATCTGTCCACTTTGTACTCTTTCCTTAACAATACAGCTGATTTATTGTCACAATATAACTTAAGTGGTCTTTCAATGCCTTTCACAATTTGCAGCCCTGTGACAAAATTTCTCAGCCATATTCCATGATTTGATGCCTCATAGCATGTTACAAATTCTTGACATCCTACAAAATCTGAGTCAGAAAACCCAGCGATCTCCAACTGGTCTGACCTCCTATATGTGAGCATATAATCTTTTGTTCTCTTTAAATATCTTATGACCCTTTTTGCTGCTTTTCAATGGTCTATTCCTGGATTGCTTAAATATCTGCCTAGAACCCCAACTATATATGCTATGTCTGGATGCGTACATACTTGGGCATAGATCAAACTCCCTACAACTGATGCATAGGGAATCTTTTGCATTTCCTCAATTTCCAAATTCCCCTTTGGGCACTGATTGAGACTAAACTTGTCTCCCTTTAAACTTGTGATACACACAATCATCAACAATATTCATCTTGAAGCCAAATGAGTTTCATACCTTCTGGTAATGGGACAAGTTCCCAAACCTTATTGTCTTGCATGGACTTATACTTCTCCTTCATTGCTTCAATCCACTTTTGAGAGTTAGAACCTTGTATAGCTTGACGGAAGTTAACTGGGTCATCTTCCATTATATCATTATTTTCCTCATGTTCCTGAAGAAATACCATGTAATCATCCGAAATAGCACTTCTTCTTTCTCTAGTGGATCTCTGCAAAGTTATTAGCTCATGATGCACAGGTTCTTGAGGATCTTGAGTTTGTTCTTCATGAACAACCAAATCATCTTGAGTAAGGGGTTCATCAACAATGCCTTGTGGAGGTTCCGAACTTACTTTATCAAAAGTAACTATTTGAATCGGTTCTGAAATTGTTACCGATTCTTCCTCCAAGATGAAGTTCTTAATCTTATTCTTCCCCCCAAACTCAATATCCTCAAAGAACGTAGCAGTTCCCGTCTCAAAAATTATCTTTAATGTGGGATCATAAAATTTATATCCCCTGGATCTTTCAGCATAACCAATAAAATAACTACTTACTGTTCGGGAGTCCAATTTCTTTTCATTTGGCTTATAAGGTCTTGCCTCAGCTGGACAATCCCACACATGGAAATGCTTCAGACTAAGTTGTCGCCCAATCCAAAGCTCATAAGGTGTTTTGGTAGCTGCTTTAGTTGGTACTCTGTTTAGAATATAAGCTGTCGTATTTAGTGTCTCTCCCCAAAGTGATTCCAGTAAGGTGGAATGACAAATCATACTCTCTACCATATCTTTAAGAGTGTAACACAAGCCCAAACGTCACGATTTGATTGTGACCTGAGCACTTGTGCCATAATGCACCTGAGTGAGTATTTTCAATTTTACGTTTAGTACCACATGATTCTGTATTAAGGGTTTCATTATAGGTGGCCACAATATCAAGTAAATACTGATTATCATAAATCAAAAGTGAACCAGTTCCAACAATATCTGAATTAAAAGACAAACTGAACTTATTGTTTCCAAATGAACACAAATAACCTAATTTGTCCAAATAAGAAACTGAAACCAAATTCCGTCTAAATGACGGCACAACAAAAGTGTCTTTCAAATCCAAATAAAAAATCAGTACTCAATAACAATTTAAAATGCCCTATAGCTTCCACCTCTACCGATTTTCCATCTCCAACATAAATCCATCTTTCAGAATCAATTGGCTTCCGGTAGTTTAGGCAACCCTTTCTTTTCACGCCAAGCATGATATTTAGCACATTTCTTCTTTACGTGTCCAGTCTTATTGCAAAAGAAACATTTGTTTTCTTGAGTTTGTTTCTTTTGTTCTGGACCCTTAGCAGCTTCTTTCTCGAGATCCTCTGATCTCTTTCTTTTGCCCTTAGCCTTGGAGGTGCTTGCAAAATGAGCACTTTCTGTCTTGTCTTGCTTTAGTCTTTCCTCTTCTTGTACGCAATGTGAAATGAGCTCATTAAGAGACCATTTATCCTTCTGACAGTTGTAAGATACCTTAAATTGATTAAACGTTGCAGGAAGAGAAATCAACACCAAATGAATGAGCAAGTCTTCTGAGAGTTCAAGCTTTAGTGCCTTGAGTTTAAAAACAATATTAGACATGCTCATAATGTACTCCCTGATATTTCCTTTGCCTTGATATTTCATGGAGATCAAGTTCTGAAGAAGAGTGCTTGCCTCCGCCTTATCGCTTTTTGCAAAGCGTTGCTCAATTTCAGCAAGAAATTCTTTGGCACTTGTGATGTTTTCAGAAACAGTGCCCCTAAACACCTCCGGGATGTCGCGCTTAATGATCATTAGACTCATGCGATTTGAGCGATCCCACTTCTCATAATCTCTTTTCTGTTCAGAGGTACTTGAATCCGTAGGAGTAGGGGGTTGCTCAGTCCTTAACGCAAGATCCATATCCATGCAACCAAGAATAATATCAATGTTCTCTTTCCAGTCCTTAAAATTTGTTCCATTGAGGACCGGAACAGAATTTAAATTGGCAGATACAGAAGCAATTGTAGCTGAATTTAGAACACGAGAAATAAACTAATTATGCTCACATTATATAAAAAATAAATAATATACATTCAAATAGTGGTTTAACCCATCTCAAGACACCCAATGCACCATCAATATCAAGTCTTTGGACAAGTAATATTAACTACTAGAGGTATCTTGTTGTAATAATCAAACATTAACAATAAAGCACGTCCAACAACAAACCAGTCTTTGGATTGATTTATCATCGACAAAGCAAATCCTTATAATTATCACATCTTTATGATTACAAGTGTGTATGCAATTCAGCCAAATATTAATCTTCCTTTGGGCTGACTAATACTCGCATGAATATACACAAACACTAACATTCAATATTTTTCATGAACTGCCCAATTCAAGAGAGGTTACTTTGGTGACTTCTTGACTCAATTTGCTCACCAAAAATATTAAACTACCAAAAATTTGAATATTTTATTTATATAACAAAACCAAATATTTAATATTTGTAAACTAATTCAAAAGAGAATCATCTCATTAGAATTCTAATAAGGATGAACACCTCATTTGAACAAATCAAAGGATGAAAAAAGACCTCATTTTCCACCAATACATAAAGGATGAACATCTCCCTAAAATCTCATTAGGGATGAACATCTCATTTGAACAAATCAAAGGATGAAAAAAGACCTCATTTTCCACCAATACATAAATGATGAACATCTCCCTAAAATTACACTAGGGATGAAACAGATATAGTTCTGAGTCTCTTTAGCATATTGCTCTAAACCCTAAAAGGGGATTAAACAATAATCACTCAAACCCTAAACAGGGGAATTTAACATCAAATTTTCCTAAAGGCAATAAAATAAGAACAGTCACACCTGTGGAAACATTCACCATTTACCTAAGATTTTCTGTGTTGGGAATTCCCCAAACACCACCCCCAATTCCAAACCTATAAAATTAAATAAAAACAAAAGATTCAAAAAAGAACAGAGAACCCAATACAAGAAAGATTGAAATTTGAAACACTGTTTCTTTCTCAGTAAAACTTGAAACTTAAACCGAAATAAAAGGGGAAACCGAAGAAGAAGAAGAATCCATAGCTTCCTCCACGGTTCCATCAGCAAGCAGAATCAGATTGGGGATGTTACTCCCAAATTTTAAATTTTAGGGTTCACGAAAATTAGAGATTATTCTCCACTTAGGGTTCATAAAATTGGGTAATTTGAATTGTTTAAAACAAAATTAATCCTAATTTTCATAATTAGAGTTCTATAAATTAAATAGACATGAATCAAATATGGGCGGTTCTGATACCAATTGTTGGAAAATTAATAATAATAATAATAATCCTGATTTTTATTCTAACGATCAAACATAAACATAATCCCATACTGATAAACATGCTGTAAATTGAATGCGAAAGCGTACCTGAATTAGCCATAACAATGATGTCTTTGTAGAGCACTATATTGATCTTATGGTCTTCCACCTGAAGAGCACCTGTATTTCCCTCTTGATTTTCTCTCTTGATGGGGATAGAAAGAAAGGAACGAGACTGATACTTACGTTCTGTGTGTGTGCTCTCAGAAAGAGACCATGACACTTTAGATAACCAGAATTAGGTTAATTACTTAAGTTTTAGTATTTCCAATTTGGCCCCTCATCAAATTAGAAATTGCTCTATGGTCTCTACACAATTTTATTTCCATGACATATGCCTTTAGCCAAAACTTTAATTTAGTCATATCACTTTATTATTTGCTTAATAAATAATGGCCCTAACACATTTAAATTATGTATCATATATATACATGACCCAAATTTTGCCAACACTTGTAACATTCTCACCTACTATTCTGAAACCTGTAACATTTATCCATATTTCATCTAGTACTATTTTTATCCCTTTAACTATAGATTGAATAACTCCATTAAAGAACTTCATATTGCAATAAAAGACTTTAACCAAGTCAGGGTAAAACATCCATTCAACTCAATGAGTTTTTCTAAGCCATAGATCCTGAAATAGAAAACCATTGCTTCTAAAAATTGAAATAGAAAGATACTTGTGGGTGATGAGTCTTCTCTCTTTCTAGTGAATGAGATACTCCTCCCTTTGTTCATCATCACTTATCCACCCTTCTGTAGAAACAATCCTTGAGGTCTATTTGAAGTTGTTGTCTTCATTCTTTTTGGTTTTGTAGTGGAAGCCATGAAATTAGAATAATAAGAAGAGGATTGTGGAGAATGTGGGTAACAAAAAGATTTCTGAGTAATGGAGGCTAGGGTTTGAAGAGAGGAACGAGTGAAAGTGAGAAAGTGGTTGAAGTTGGTAAAGTGTAGTATGTAGAGGATTTAATTAAAATAATTTTATACTTTTGATAATCGATTATGTAAGTTGATAATTGATTAACCACGCATGCTTCATAATTCGAAGAAAGTCGTTTTAATCGATTATATAAGCTGATAATCGTTTAACAATGCACCTCATATATTTATGAGAGTATCATTTTAATCGATTATTTTTATTATTAATCGATTAATTTTTCATCCCTCGAGGTGATCTAATCGATTACGGTAAATATTAATCGATTATTTCTATCATAATTTATGCATACCAGTTTATAAGCAAAACAATTTATATCCAGTATGCCTAATTCATTTCTAATAGTATAAAATCTTTCCCGGTTTAGTAAAGATATATGTCAATTTTTGATTTGTATTAATGTACTCTATTTTACAATCCTATTTAATTTCATGATCTCTAATGAAGTGATGTTTAATTTTTATATGTTTTGTTCGAGAATGCATAATTGAGTTTTTAGTAAGATTTATAGAACTAGTATTATCACATTTTAAAGGAATATGTTCTAGATGTTTACCATAGTCTTCTAATTGATATTTATATTCAAATTGATTGAGCGCATCAACTTCTTGCAACTATTTATTCAGCTTCAGTGGTAGACAATGCTACACATGCTTGTTTCTTATAATGTCATGATACTAAAGAATATCTTAGTAAATGACAAGTTTTGCTAGTACTTTTTCTATCAATTTTACATCCCAAAATCAGAATCACTATAACTAGTTAACACAAGTTCAACCCCTCTACGATACCAAACCACGATTTTTGGTACCATTTAAGTATTTCAAAATCCTTTTTACAAAAATTAAATGAGATTCCTTAGGAGTAGATTGAAATCATGCACAAACACAAATACTATGCATAATGTCAGGACGACTAGAGGTTAAGCACAAAAGTGAGCCAATCATACCTCTGTACATAGTGTGATTAACTTATTTACCATTTTCATTAGTGTCTAGATAACAGTTTGTGGTCATTAGGGTTGTAGATTCCTTACAACTATCCATAGAGTATTTCTTTAACAATTATGCATAATATTTAGATTGATGTACAAAGATTCTAGTCTTGGCTTGTTTGACTCTCAAACCCAAGAAAAATATAAGCTCTCCCATCATTAACATCTCAAATTCCTGCTGCATAATTTTTTAAAATAGTAGATCCAAACACAATATCATCCATATGAATTTTTACAAATAACAACTCCTTAATAGACTTCTTAGTGAATAAGGTTGAATCTATCCTACCTATATTGAAATTACTTTTAATAAGGAATTGACTTAACCTTTCATACGAAAATCTAGGTGTTTGTTTCAATCCACAAAGTGTTTTCTTCAATTCGAATATGTGATATTGGTCTTTTAAAACCATAATTTTTTTATTGGGACACTCATAAGTATAGTGCCCTCTACCAAGACATCGAAAGCATTGAATGTCTCTAGTCCTAAGCCCTTTGGAAGGTTCTTTATTTTTATATTTTTCTTTTTTTCTCTTTTTCTTTTTCTTTTTCTTTTTCTCTTTGTGACCCTTCAACCTTCGATTTGGAGGGGTGCCCCTCCCTTTTGTATTCCTCGTTAGGGGTACAAGTGGTAGAGTAGTCTCGCCTATGGAAATATTTTCTCTTTATTTGTTATTCTATCCTTACACATAATTGAACTAATTCATTTAAATCATTATAAGGTAGTAGTTCAACTTTATCCCTAATGTCTAGGTTAAGGCCACTCTGGAACCTAGCAACTGTGATTCTTGGCTCTTTCCTAATCTTCACCCTCATCATTAGGAGTTCAATTTTCTACCTATACTCCTCTATTGACATGTTTTTTTGTTAGAGTCTTTGGAGCTTGTCCATTAACTCCCTATCATAGTATGAGGGTACAAGCCTTTTCCTAAGGGCACTCCTTAATTCATTCCAATATTCGACTTGGGGTTCATGATGTATTATTCTCTCTCTCACTAGGGAAGTCCATCAGTGTAAAGCATGACCTTGAAAACTAACGGTTGTCATGGGAACCCTTCTTTCTTCATTAATTTTATGGCACTCAAATAGTTGTTCTACCTTCATCTCCCAATCTAAATATTCTTCAATATTATGCTTGCCATGGAAGGGAGGAAGGTCTACCTTAGGTTCCTTATGATGTTCCACTCTAGGTTTATGCCGCCTACGTGGTGAGGGTTGATAAAATCATCATTGTGATGACTACTATAATCCTCCACATGTGAGTGGGGCTCCTCATGGTGTTCTTGTCTTCTCCTAGAACCCTCACTTCTATTTCTATTTTTGTTTTTATCATTTAAAAGTTAGGCAAACATAGTCGTTATTTTCTTATCTCTTTTTTCAATTTTTTCTTCTATAGTTCTAAGTTTGTCCTTAACGAAAGAGTGTTCTTTAGATCTACGATAGCTCCCACCCACACTAGAATGACTTGAAGATGTATGAGAGTGGTCACTCATTTTTGTTTAACAAAGATTTTCACAATAATTTGAAAAAAAAATCACAAAAATGAAGTGACAAAGTTTTCAAAAAAGAAGTTTTTCAAGTGTGTGTGTGTGTGTGATGGACCCCTAAAACCAAAGGAAGGTCAACTAGTCGTTTAAAGACTCACCTAGATTTTATCACGAAAAAAATTAAATTCTACTTGTAAAAATTTACACAAAGTAAACTAGATGGAAACCTAGGATGAAAGTCCAAGTGACACTTAATGATCCTCTTGGGACACTTCCACAAGACTAATTCGTGAAAATATTACAATGATTAAAGTAGGAGATGAGATTGTACCAAGGACATTTTCCCAAGACACCCACAGAAGCAAAATTTACAACAACAATTATAAAAAACAACAAAATCGGTGACAAAATTACAAACAATTATTTAGCAATGGAATTTTCTTGTAGCAACACTTATTGTGATGGAAATTTTTGCAGCTAGGCTTGCTTTATGATGGAAATTGATAAAGTTTTCTTCACAACTTTAGGGTTCCTCACTTGGTCAAGTGTTTCACTCTTCTTGCACCATGATCCTTACTTCCCAAGCTTCCTTGAAGAAAACCTTATCCTTTCTTCTTAACAACATCTAAGATACTACCTTGAAGAAGAAGTGAGTTTCCAAGAAACAAGGAAAAGTAAAATCGTTATCTTGTTTCTTTGAGTGCTCAAGATGCAAGAGTAAAAAATACAAGAAAAGCTTCAAACAAGAATTGGACACAATCAAGTGATTAGAAACTTAAGAAGTTAAAAAAAAAAAAGACAAGTAAGAAAATTTGAAAATTTTAAAAGAAGGCACTCAAAAGAGCCTAAGAATGGATCTAGAATAGATTACAAAAAATAAAAGACTCAAGTTGAATCACTTATAAGCCCAATTTAAGCTTGGCCAAATTATACACTCCCTTAGCCTCTTTTAAAACATGTACATTTCAATTCCACTTTTGTTTTTAAGGAGTGTGAGACTTAATCAAAAGTTGCAAACATATCTTTCAAACTTTATTTTGACTAAGTCTCGACTTTTCTCTTTTAATTTCTTTTCTTTTCAACTTCACAATTTCAATTGTTTTTTTTCTTATGAGACTTAGCCTCTCTCTTTTTTCACTAATTCAATTTCAATTCGAATTGCATGATATTATTTTCACATAAGTCCAAACATTGTCTTAGCATATTATCAACAATTGATTCAACTTGCAAAATTCAAAAGAAGTCTAGACTAGTCTCAGTTTGTACAAGAATTTTTATGTTTAGAATTTTGTCAATGATCTAATAGTTAAAGAATACTAAAATGTACAAACCACACATACACATAATTGATTTGGTTCCTAACATAAACTTAGTTTCAATTTTCTTCAACAAAATTTTTGTTTTTCTAACATGTGGGACAACTTCTATGGAATTATGAACATATAAGGACTAAACATGACTATCTAATACAATATGGAAGATTATAAAATTGAAGGTAAGTAATAAAATTCTAGGGCAACTCATACAACATATTAAAAACTTCCTAAACATATAATTTATTCATGAAAGGAACTAAGCAATGGATCAATTACAAGAGAAATATTAAAGACGCAAAAATTGACTACATATGACTCAAAAGACTCAAACAAGTACATACAAGACGTAAATTCAAAGACAAGAAAGAAGGAAAGATGAAGGTACTTATCACTTGAAGACCTCCATGCCTAGCTCATGATACCAAATTGATGGAAATATTCTCCCTCCTTCCATCATGGATGATGCTGAAAGCCTCACACTTTGAGTACCCAAGGTGAACTAAAATTCTTTTCTAAGTTTCTAAAGAAAATTGACACTAATTCCTCCAACGAAGGTTCCTTGTTAGGAAAATAGGAGAAAGAAATATCCAAAGACACTTAAAAATTCAATTCGGGGTACAAGCAAAATATGCAAGTTCCACACACAAGTTTTGACTTCATTCAAATTTGATTCAAAAGCTACACAAGATGTCATATATATAGTTATTCTCTTCTCATTCACTCACTCACTTAAGGAATGTGGGATTAATTTTTCCTTATACAAGTGATGGTCGAAGTTCCTAACTTCAAGTCCCACGTAGACCACTTTTAATTACATTCATGAGCTTATATGTTAGAATTATAGGCTGAGATCAAGAGGGGGAGTGAATTGATCTTTACAACCTTTTTCACAACTTAAGGATACAGATTAACAATTTCAAAGATTAAGAGATTTGATCAAGTATTGAACTAGGAAAACCAAACTGAATTGAATAAAATTCAAGAAGAATTAAAGAAAGTGATGGAAAAAGAAAAAAAATACCAAGAATTATATTGGTTCACCCAAACCACTGGGCTACATCTAGTTCTCAACCAAATTCCAGTTGAGTTCCACTAGATTGAGTAGTTTGATTTACAGAATCAAATTACAAAAAATCCAACCTGCACCAAGAACCAAATTTCAATTCTTGAACCCAACCTACAACCAAATTATAGTTGCAGAACCAGTGCCCAATCTTCCAGACACCAAGATAATACAAAATAGAATTGAAAAGAATGAAGAAACTAGAACAATCAAACCCGATTATGTAGATGCAGAAATCCCAATATAGAATGAGTTTCTTCACAAGCAAGAATTCAAAAATTCCTTAAGAAATAACTTTGAAATTTCTCACAGAAAATAGCGCATTTCTCTCTTGAAAAGCTCTCTATTGATTGCTTGAATGATTTCTAAAAGATGTGTGTTTAAAACGTTGAAGCAAATTTGCTTATATAGAGATTTTTCTAACAAACTGGTTTAATTAATCGGTTAATTCGTCTTTTAATCGATTAAAAAATATTGATTCTAACATTTTTAACTAATGAAAATATCAATTAATCGATTAAAATGTTCTACGACACTTTTAAGAAATATTTTAACTGATATAAACGTGATTTAATAGATTAAAACAGTTACTCAAAAATCGTTAAGTGATTTTAATTGATTAATTCGAAGTTTAACCGATTAAAATACTCGACAAAATATTTTCTAAAACTTCGTAAGTGTTTTTAATCGATTATTTCGAATATGTATCGATTAAAACTGCGAAAAAACATGTTACACTTAGTTTAGTGGTTTTAATCGATTATTTCAAAAATACATCAGTTAAAAATGTGTCACAAGTATTTTTAGCTGATTTTAATCGATTAATCTGTAAATATATCAGTTAAATTCGAGACTTAAGAGCACATTAACCGATTAAAAGGATTTTTAACAGATTAAAATGATTAGAGACATTTTTATTCCTTTCATATGATAGAACCTTATGTTGTAGAAATAGATAGATGATTATACCTACTTAATATTGATGCAGACTCACTAAACACTACATCCCTTATCCCATAAACCATTTAACTTCATCAAATCTTCAAGATTTTCACTATCAACATCATTATATACCAAAAAAATTTCAAATATTATAACCAAGATTTGAACCTTGAACCTCCTTGAGGGTTTAGAGTGTTTTGGCCGAATTTGAGAAGCTAAAATGATGTATTCCCTTTTTGTTGCAGCCAAGATTTGAACCTTGCCCTCTTTTTTTAAGTGTAGCCCTGCAAGTCCCATCTCATATAAATTTGACTTTTCTTCAAGTGTTTATATTCGTGACAACTCTCCAAAGTTGCAACCAAGACCTAATGTGTTATGGCTCAGATGGTCCTCCATCATTAACCCTACAAGAATTCTCATACTCTTTGTCATCTCATTCAAGGTCTTGTTCATTCTTTCAACAATATTATTCTGCTAAGCATAGTTTTAAGTATTCTAGTTCCATTCTCATCACAGTTTCAACTTCTCTACCTTGGGCATCCCCCTTAACTTAGCAAAAGTAACTCTCTTCTACTTCCCAAACACACATGGTTCACAGAAACCAACTTCTACCTTTTTCAGTTCTAGAATCTTTCCCTTTGAGATTAATATTTTCATATCCTTCTTGCTCATGTGACCAAGTCTTTGATACCACAAAGTCGAAGGATGACCAAAATCATCACTGATTGAATTTATTTCTTCTGTATGTAATTCTACCATGTATAGGGCTCCTTTCTTCCATATACAAGCAACAATTAGATTATCTTTCACCACCTTACAATGAACTTCTCCAAATATGATTCGATATCCTTGAACACATAGCATGTCCATAAAGATTAACATTCTCTTGAGTCCTGAGATATATCTGACATCCTTCAATGTCAGATTATACCAATAAAAGGTTTAAGATTTATATCTCTCATGTCTGCGATGTCTAAAGTTTCATCATCTACTAGACGCACTTTGCCAAAATTTCCATTTTTGAAATTTTTTATCAAGTCCTTGCAAGGAAAAACATGGAAAGATGCACCGGAATCCATGATTTAGGATTCAAACTTGCTCTCAACACAACATATCAATGCATCATTAATGTCTTCTTATGCTGCATTCACTGTATTTTCATGCCTCTTTTCTTTAGGAGCAGTACATTGATTTCTAAAGTGTCCGTTCTACTGAAAATTCTAACAAGTAATATCCTTGCGAGGTTTGGATTGTTCTCACTTCTTAGACTTTGATCTACCACGCCCAGAGCCTTATTCTCTTGCAGACTTTCTACCTCTACCTTTGGTGCTTAATAAGGAATTTATTGATTCTTCGGTGTTCCTTCTACGAACATCCTCATTAAGGATTAAATCCTTAATTCCTTCAAAGGTTAATTTCGTAGTCCCAGATATACTAGCTACTGCCGTGAAAGTTCTTGACCAACTATTAGGTAACAAAGATAGCAAAAATAGGGCTTGTACTTCATCAAAATTAATATCCACTAATACTAATCTTGACAATGAGGAATTAAATTCTTTCACATGATTTGTAACACTAGCACCTTCTCGCATCTTTGTATTAACTGACGAATCAAGAATACATTGTTTTATGCTAATGGCTTCTGGTACTTGTTTGATAATGTCTTTATCAAATCATATGTCGTTTTCTCGTTAATGATGTCGTAGGCAACATTCTTCACCAAGGTTAATTTAATGATGCCCAAAGCCTGCCAATCTAGCAACTCTCAATCTACTTGAGACATCGTTTCTGGTTTATTTTTGGACAAAGGCTAGTGCACGTTTTTTTGATACAAATAATCTTCAATTTGCATCTTCCAAAATCCAAAATCACTTCCATCGAACTTGTCAATATTCACTTTCCCGTCTTCTACCATTGCTCCTACTCGCGTGAAAAAAACCTAAGTTTTGATAACAGTTGTTGGGATAACACAAATGCACTACAAGACGAAAGTGAATAAAAAACATAAGAAACTTACGTGGTTTAGTCAAAACGACTTACGTCCATGATTGCATTAGATGTTAGTTCTCATTCACTTAATAGGGTTTATAATTATATGAATATTTATAATAAAAGAATAAGTAAATGAGTCAGACCCAATAATCCTTCAAACTTCACATAATTAACATGAGGCTAGGATAATTGTCAAAGTTAAGGAGTGTGAAAATAGACTTAATTCGATGGATAAACCCGAAAAACCCGATAAATAGAAAGTCTAGGTCAAAACATTTGTGACCTAAATTTAATGAGACCTACTTGGGTCATGACCTACATGTTGAGGCCAAGCTAGCTCGTAGGTTGATGAGTTGGTCTCGTTTTATAGAATAATAATTATTTTTTAAATAAAAATAAAAATAAAATTATTATATTAATATATATACATATATATATATATATATATATATATATTACAAATTAATTTAAAAAGAGATTCACTTATTCTAAAAGTAAATATAAGAATAAATTTCTAATAATCACTTTTTTCAATTAATGATTAAGATTAATGACTATTTTAAATTAATAAATTACTAAAAGATAAATAATGATAATAAAAAACAAGTTTTTAATACTTATTTTGAGATTAAATGGATACATTCTCTTATTTTTATATAATAAATTATTATATCTTAAACAAAAACTAATTTTATTAATAAAATTTAAATTTTAAAAATATATTTTATTTTTTATTTTTTTAAAATATTTTTAAATTAATTAATTTTGTATAAATATGTTAATATTTTAAAAAAATTCAATCGAGACAAAATTTGACTTATTAACCTCGTTAGCCAACCATAAACTCAGGCTAAACTAAAAATTTTGTGTCATTTTAAAATATAAATTTGGTTAGATCATCAAATTATTTTACTTAACTTATAGGGTTAGACTAACCTGGACTCCGAGTAACCTATTTTAAAAGTTTTATCATTTTTCTTATTAATGAGTTGAGAACACATATTGAAGATGATTATTTATTATATCACCGAGTAGTGTATTGTCAAGTAGCTTTAAAATCCAAACTCATTTCTAATAAAAATAAATCTAATAATTTGATATTATAATAGAACAAAACTCTATTTTTATTTTGCTTTGACAAAGTTTTATAGTTTAAAGTAGTATGATGGACTAATTCAAAAGGCTCGAAAAATAGATCAAGTTAGACCAATCAATTTATGGCCTAAATAGAACTAAACAAATTTTGGTCCGACCTATTCAAGTCAAACTTAAATGGACTTAAGTCAAACTAGCCCGTAGGCTAATGAGTCGACCCATTTTATAAAATAATAATTATTTTACCAATAAAATAAAAGTAATATTATTTTATTAGAAAATATATGTATAATAAATTAATTTGATAATATATTTTGTTATATATATATATATATATATATATATATATATTAATAAAAAAAATTCCAAACATAATCTTCTTTACTTTGATAATCTTTTTTCTCTCTATTATTACCGTAGTATCTACTTCTAAGGATAAATAATTTAAGACGACATATTCTTAAATGCGATGTATTTCCAAAGTATCATGATGTGGAAATTATGTTGAATAATAAGGATAACTTGTTGAAATAATGACAATTTGACTTTATAATTTATCTAGATGTGTTATCTAATATTTCGATTGAATATTTTAAACCAATTACTATAAATACTTATTTATAACGTGTATTTAACTCGAAAAGAAAAAAGATGTCTCGTATCTAATATTTTTTGTGGGATATGTTTGACTTCGACATATAAATAACTATAACTCTTCAAACGTGATGGTAACAACTCATTTTTATGATTTTATACCTTTAATATTATTTTTTCCTAAATAGGTTATAAGTTAACTCTAAATAAACAAATGAATGACATTTTTTTTTAAAACAAAATTAAGAAAAACTATATACATAAATAAAAAATTAATTAGGCCAACAATAGTCCATTAGCTTGTTGGTCTAACATAGGACCATACTATACTAAAACTTTTGTCCCATTTTAAAATATAAGTCTGAACCATTAATTTTTTTTTTACTTGGCTCATAAGACCAGGTGAGACCAGACTCGAACCACCCATATTGAAAATCTTAAATAATATAACTATTAAACATATTTAAATATATTTGTTCACTATACTATATTTACTTCTTATATAGAAATCTCTATATATTATTACTATTATTATTATAACAATAATAGGTCAATGCATTTTGTTTTCTTATTTAATTATTTTCCATTACCTAAAATTTATAAAAGATTAAATAGTATTTAATGTATAATTTGTTAATTAAAATATTAATAAATAAATGAATATATTTTAAAAGAATTATTTTTCATATTTTTTAAATAACTTTTTTATATAATATTATTAAAATATAATTTAATTTTTTATATATAAATTAAATAATATTTTATCATAATATAAAATATCTAAATTATATTTTAATATTAATAGATAAAAATTATTTATAACTTTTTTTAATTTACTTAAACTTTAATACTGAATTCTGCGTTCAATTCTACCTTACTAAAAACTTTTACTATATCCCAGAATAATTTTAATAAAATAAAATCCTCGTCCAATAACGATTGAGTTTTTTTCTTTTTTTTTTGAGTTCTCGTTTATATATAAATGAATCACTTTCACCAGCCTTGTCTTACCTTTCACCTTCATTTTCACAGCTCGTACGTAGCGGAAACTGGTAAGTGGTTCCATTTTTTTTCCCCTTTTTCATTTTTTTCTAGTCATGTATGGTTTGTTTTCCTCCTTCTTCTTCTTATTTTTATTTTTTTTTATTTTCTTTTTCTTTTTCAGTTCACCCATAGCTATAAAACAAATCAAAACTTCTTGTACCCCTAACTTTTTTTGCCGAAAATACATGTTCTCCACCAATGCACACGTTCTTGGCATGTGTTTTGTTGTCTTCTTCGGTGACATGTGTTTTATTGCCCCTTTTAAACATATTTTCTCTTTTTATTTACTTTATTTTTCTTATTTTCTTCATTTTCCTTTCAAGCTTCACTATAAAACAACGAAAAATCAAAACTTTTTTTGTCCCTAACTTTTTTTTTTTTTTTCGGAAATAAATGTTTCAGTTGCTTAGTTCTCCAGCATGCATAGGGTTTTGGTATGTGTTTTAGCATCTTCTTTAAATATTGGTTCCTTTTTTTATTGGTCTCAGAAGAAACAAAAATCGAAGTTAAAACTTTGTTGTTTTTCTTCGGCGACGAGAAATAAAGAATAAATGAGTTTAGAGATAGAGAGAAAAATAATATATAAGAAATCGAGTATAAAACTATTTGCTTAACCGCAGTTTGAAACCATTTTTACTCAAAATAAAACTAATTTTTATCTTCTCCCATCAATCCCATTTCACTTCATCCAGGCAAACCATTAAGGTTTTAATGTGAGATTTGAGGGATACAATAATTTTTTATCCTAATAAAATAGTTATAAAGTTATAGATTCTATCTTTCTTTTTTCTTCATTTCTATCTTATAATAAATGCTGAAGTATAACTTAATTAAAGATTAGGTAAAAAACTTAGTGTAATTGCAAAAAGAGTCTTCAACTTACATAAACCAATATAAAAAATATTCCAAAAATCTTACATGAAGTTGGAGATCTTGAAGTTTTGATAATGGAAAACTCCATTCCTGGTGGTTGAGAGAAGCTGAATGTGTGCCTGCACATAAGTGGCCATTTTAGCCAAAAAATTAGATTGGTGTATGAAAATTCAAACTTCAAGTTTATATATAAAAGCTCTCACACAAGGTTGCAGATAGAACAAACAAAGAAACTATTGGGAGGTCATGTCAAAGGTCTAAAGCGATTCAAGTGAATTATGAAATGCCAATGGTCCTTAGTGATTTAAGGAATTATGAAATTTCACAGGTTTAAAGTTAATAATGCCTGCTGTTAGAACTTTCACTAATGCTTTTTCTTTATTAAGTCAGAACTTTCATTAAAGCTTTTTTTCTTTATTAAATTTTAGAGTACTGCTTCTTGCCTTCTTGTTTAGCACGAGGAGGTATTTCAGTGTTTGCTACTACAATCTTATGATTTAAATTTGGAGAATGTTACTGTTCTGTTTATATCCTTCTAACTTGTAGTTAACTTGTTATGAATAACAAACATGAAGACATCTATCTGGACAAATATTTGTAGATAATAGGTTAATGTCTAAATTAGTTCAAAATATACAGGGTCACAACTAACTAAAAAAATAGACACAAATAATAAGAGTACAGTCCTTATGATGAAAGCACATTCAAACCTGACCAAAAACTGTCTCTTCCTAAGTTTACATTGCCTAGTTGTGTTTGGCAGGAACCTTGGTATCCAATACAACTTGCTAAGGAAAGGGTGGTGTTATTATTCATTAACTTGGGGAGGGGGAATCTCTGTATCATTAGTTTCATCTTAACCATAGTATTGACGAATGACATGAAAGATCTTGAGTAGCAATAATATTCTAATTGCATTGTGACTAAGAAAAATCTTCAGTTTTGTTGTTGATTCCCGCAGTACCATTTCTAAATCCTTGAATACTGTTAAAGATACGATTTGATTATATTAAATAAGAAGATATAATATGATTTAATTACATTAAATAGGGAAATAACAAATATTTCTCATTCTTAATTATTGATTTTATTCCTTATTATTGTATCTCAACTTCGTTATAAATAAGAAATAGTTATGCGTACACTACAAACACAATTACAAGCAATACTTTCAATAAATATAATAATTTATAGTATTTCTATCTTGTGGGAAGTGGGTAGTGGGTTAGTTGTCGAATCTTTATATTATAAGAGTACCATACTAGCAGCAACTGGGATGGATGCACCATTTTTCACCGGTTTATGCATTGTCAGTCCATTCAATTGTAATAAGAATGTCACTTTAGATTTCGCCAGATTGAATCCATGGAAAATCTGAAACTCACTCAGCATAGGATTTTTCTGTAGAAAAACTGTCAACTGCAAATTTTGATATATAGTTTTATCTCTAACAGTTATTTGCTTTTTCAAGCATATATATTATATTGTTGCTAGTGGCATATCTGTAGGAGAATGCAGTTGGTTCTAGCGTTGCCTGCTGTGAAAGAAGGAAGCACGACTTATGTACAGCCACCGAAGCGAAAGAGTGAAGAAACTAATGACAACAAAAAGAATTCAATTGAACATGATTTACAAAGGAGGGGCAAAGAAATTGAAACTGGGAATACCAAAACCAGTAATGAAATGAAAATTCTAAAGTACTCCCCACACGTCCAGAGTGACTGTGGGATGAAGGGAGTAAGTGACCTGGATATCATGTTTAATAATACATATGTATGAAGAAACAATTTGTCAATTTGAAAACAGCTAAAGAGAAACTAAAAAATGTGTCTTCAGCCCCAAATGATAAAAATGATTTTTTTTTTCCTTTGTTACTTTTTCATGTGCTTATGGGAAAACTTATGCAGGATAAGGGGAAAGACATTGTAGATGAGATTGCAGTCGAAACAACCATTTTACCTCTGCGTGCCATGAAAGATGGAAAACTGATTAACATAAAGAAGCTGAAGGCTGAAGGAACTCTTACCAATCGAAATAGTTTGATTGAACATGATTTGCTAGGGAGTGGTGAAGTTCCAATGTTTTCTCCATACCTTCAGAATGACTATGGGAAGGAGGGAGTAAGTGACCTTAATAGCTTGTTTGGTTTGTCTATCTGAAAACAACAAAGGGAAACTAGTGATAAAATGAGTTTTTTTTTTTTCCCTTTAAATAAGCTAAAACAAAACAAAAATTGATTCTTTTTCCTTGTTTCTTACTTTTAAGGATGCTTGTGAAAATTTCATTCAGGGCAACGCAAAAGGTATTCTGGCATTGCCTGCTCCGAAAGAAGGAAGTGTTGTTGATATAGAGAAGCCAGATGGGAAGAAGGAAGAAGCTGATAACAACAGAATTAGTTTGATTGAACCTTATTTAAAAAGGAGTGACAATAAAAGTAGTGCTGCAAACTTCACAACCAAAAATGGGAAGAAGGGAGTAAGTGACCTTAATACCATGTTTTGTAATAAATAATACCTATATATATAAACAATTTCTGTTTATCTGGAAATCGCTAAGGGAAGACTAGTGAAAAAATGAATTTTTATCTAAAATAAGGTGAAACCAGAATGTGAAAAATGTTATTTTTTCTCTTGTTGTCTTTACAAGTGCATGCGAAAAATTCATGCAGAACAATTTAGAAGAGTTTGATGAGGCTGCCGAAAGTAGATTCAAACTCGAGATGAATGGGCCTCAAGGTGACAGTGGGGAGAAGATTGATCCTAAATTATGTTATGACAGTGGAAGGAAGGGAGATGAAACTTCAACTGAAAAGATCAAATCCAAAAGGGAAAGAAGGTCAAAGAAGTGTGAGCCTCAAGCTAGCAACAAGGGGAATATTGATCCGGAGCCAAGTTTTTATGGCTTTGACATTGGATTTGATGAAGACAAGCTCCTGACAGATGGAAAGATTAAATCCAAGATACAGGAAAAGATAGTCGTTGAGGATAAGCTGCAGGAGAATGATGATGAGGCTGCCGATACCAGTGGATTTAAACTCAAGATGAAAGAGCCTCAAGGTGACAGTGAGGAGAAGATTGATCCTGAATTGTGTTATGGCAATGCAGGGAAGGGGGATGAAGCTCCAACTGAAAAGATCAAATCCAAAAGGAAGAGAAGGTCAAAGAAGTGTGAGCCTCAAGCTAACAACAAGGAGAAGATTGATCCTGAGCCAAGTTGTTATGGCTTTGACATTGGATTCGATGAAGACAAGCTCCTGACAGATGGAAAGATTAAATCCAAGGTACAGACAAAGATAGTCGTTGAGGATAAGCTGCAGGAGAATGATGATGAGGCTGCCGATACCAGTCGATTTAAACTCAAGATGAATGAGCCTCAAGGTGACAGTGAGGAGAAGATTGATCCTAAATTGTGTTATGGCAATGCAGGGAAGGGAGATGAAGCTGCAACTGAAAAGATCAAATCCAAAAGGAAGAGAAGGTCAAAGAAGTGTGAGCCTCAAGCTGGTGACAAGGAGAAGATTGATCCTGAGCCAAGTTGTTATGGCTTTAACGTTGGAATTGGTGAAGACAAGCTGCTGGAAGATGGAAAGATTAAATCCATGGTACAGAACAAGGTTGTTGACGATAAGCTGCAGGAGAATGATGATGAGGAGGCTGCCGAAACGAGTAGATTCAAACTCAAGATGAATGAGCCTCAAGGTGACAATGGGGAGAAGATTGATCCTAAATTGTGTTATGACAGTGCAGGGAAGGGAGATGAAACTGCAACTGAAAAGATCAAATCCAAACAGGAGAGATGGTCAAAGAAGTGTGAGCCTCAAACTAGCAATGAGGATAAGATTGATCCTGAGCCAAGTTGTTATGGCTTTGACATTGTATTTGGTGAAGACATGCTCCTGACAGATGGAAAGATTAAATCCAAGGTACAGAAGAAGGTCGTTGAGGATAAGCTGCAGGAGAATGATGATAAGGCTGCCGAAACCAGTAGATTTAAACTCAAGATGAATGAGCCTCGAGGTGACAGCGGGGAGAAGATTGATCCTAAATTGTGTTATGGAAGTGCAGGGGAGGAAGAGGAAACTGCAACTGAAAAGATCAAATCCAAAAGGAGGAGAAGGTCACAGAAGTGTGAACCGCAAGGTGGCAACCAAGACAAGATTGATCATGAGCAAAGTTGTTATAGCTTTGACATTGGATTTGGTGAAGACAAGATCCTGACAGATGGAGAGATTAAATCCAAGGTACAGAAGAAGGAAGTCGTTGAGGATAAGCTGCAGGAGAATGATGATGATGAGGCTGCCAGTAGATTCAAACTCAAGATGAAGGAGCCTCAAGGTGACAGTGGGGAGAAGATTGATCCTAAATTGTGTTATGGCAGTGCAGGGAAGGAAGAGGAAACTGCAACTGAAAAGATCAAATCCAAAAGGAGGAGAAGGTCAAAGAAGTGTGAGCCTCAAGCTGGCAACAAGGAGAAGATTGATCCTGAGCCAAGTTGTTATAGCTTTGACATTGGATTTGGTGAAGACAAGATCCTGACAGATGGAGAGATTAAATCCAAGGTACAGAAGAAGGAAGTCGTTGAGGATAAGCTGCAGGAGAATGATGATGATGAGGCTGCCAGTAGATTCAAACTCAAGATGAAGGAGCCTCAAGGTGACAGTGGGGAGAAGATTGATCCTAAATTGTGTTATGGCAGTGCAGGGAAGGAAGAGGAAACTGCAACTGAAAAGATCAAATCCAAAAGGTGGCGAAGGTCAAAGAGGTGTGAGCCTCAAGCTGGCAATAAGGAGAAGATTGATCCTGAGCCAAGTTGTTATAGCTTTGACATTGGATTTGGTGAAGACAAGCTCCTGACAGATGGAGATATTAAATCCAAGGTACAGAAGGAGAAAGTCGTTGAGGATAAGCTGCAGGAGAATGATGAGGCTGCCAGTAGATTCAAACTCAAGATTAATGAGCATCAAGGTGACAGTGGCGAAAAGATTGATCCTAAATTGTGTTATGGCAGTCCAGGGAAGGAAGAGGAAACTGCAACTGAAAAGATCAAATCCAAAAGGAGGAGAAGGTCAAAGAAGTGTGAACCTCAAGCTGGCAACAAGGAGAAGATTGATCCTGAGCCAAGTTGTGATAGCTTTGACATTGGATTTGGTGAAGACAAGCTCCTGACAGATGGAGAGATTAAATCCAAGGTGCAGAAAAAGATAGTCGTTGAGCATAAGCTGCAGGAGAATGATGATGATGAGGCTGCCGAAACCAGTAGATTCAAACTCAAGATGAATGAGCCTCAAGGTGACAGTGCGGAGAAGATTGATCCTAAACTGTGTTATGGCAGTGCAGGGAAGGGAGATGAAGCTGCAACTGAAAAGATCAAATCCAAAAGGAAGAGAAGGTCAAAGAAGTGTGAGCCTCAAGCTGGCAACAAGGACAGGATTGATTCTGAGCTGTGTTGTGATGGCTGTGACACTGGATTTATTGAAAATAAGCAGCCGGCAGATGGAATAATTAAATTCAAGGAAAAGACGAAAGCAGTTGAGGATGAGTTGCCGGAGAATGGTGATGACGCTGAATCTAGTAAATTCAAACTCCTGAAAATAGGACCTGAAATTAAAAAAAATACAGTCCAGCTTGGTGTTAGATATGTTGCACCTTCATTTCAAAATGATAGTGCAAAGAAAATTCTTGCTTTACCTACCTCTGAGGACTTACTGGGGGATAAAGTGGAAGAAAATGGTAGCAGGGTACAGATTAATCAGCAGGGACAAGATGGGTGTGTTTTTTCTGTTGTGTTAACTTCTCCTGAAAATGGAAATAGATTTGAATCCATTAGCATAAAATTCAAGAAGAAACCTATCGAGGTGAGTGCCAAGGTTGGAAAGGCTAATCATTGCTCTCAAATTGACAATATGAAGAAGAGTGTTGAGGTAGAAGCGCTTGAACATGAACAAGGTTTGAAAGGAAATGGAAATGAAATTGAAACCATTAAGGTTAAATTCACGAAGAATAGAAAGTCAAATGATGAAAAAGGTGCTGAGGGGCATGAATGACAAGGTTTGAAAGTTTTCTCGTTGCTCTCAGAATGACAATGTGAAAAGTAATTGATGATGAAAATGATTTTGATTCTCTGGTGCTTTTGTGGGTTAGCACTAGCTGTAGGGTGTACCTTTTGTTGGGGTGTGTTTTGAATCAGTTTCCCCACTCGTGTAGTCGTAGTAATGTATATTCCACATTTGGACATATATCCTTTGTCACATATCATCCCCTTTTTGAGATACTTCGATCTTTTGCAGTACATGGGTTGGATTTAGTTATTATATATGGGTTGTATCTATATTGCTGTAGAGCATGACAGTATTTTGACTTGTTTATGCATTGTTTTAAGTCTTATTTAGCATTTTCTTTTTGCTTGATGTTTAACTTAGAGTATAATTGATTTGATGAATGCTATTAATTTATTAAAGGCATGTTTCGAATAACTTTTCTATGAAGAACTGATATCTATCAGAGCACTTTGCAAAAATTGTGTTCATTGCTTTATTTCCACTGTATTCTATTATATCCCTAAACAGTTTTCATACAAAACTACAACTTCATTCGAAGTACACTATTTTTTATTTTTCCTGAATAGGTTTTATTCATATTTGGAAGATATTCGGTTTATACTATAACTGGTATTAAGCAGAGAGCTTTCTTATCCTGGACCGAGTAACCTCGAATCTTCTAGTCAATCTTTTACTTAAATCTTCTAATACTGAATTTTATTGTATAGAATAGTCTATAATGAAATGGTAATATGAAATAATGATACTGCATTTTGCTATTTTTCTACAAACTTTTAATATTTATAATTGAAAAATTAAAATATTCAGAAATTAAAATTTCTATAAATAAAAATTGCATAGTAATTAACTATAATTTTTGGTTGATTTTATCTATAACCGTTAAAATGAATGGATCAGTTTTGTCTATATTTAAAAATGATTTTATAATTTTTAGTTTAATTGGATCATATATTAAATAAATGGGATAATGGGTTAAATTTAGTCTGATTAAAAATTAAAAAATATTAATGTATTTATATAAAAATAATTAATTTAAAAAATATTTAAATAAAAATAAAATAATATATTTTTAAAATTTAAATTATATTAATGAAATTAATTTTTATTTAACCTATAATAATTTAATATAAAAAAGTATAAAAAAATCCATTCATTCAATTTTAAAATAAAAATTAAAAATTAAATATTCATTATCATTTTTTATTTTAATAATTTATTAATTTAAAATAATAATTAATTTTAATCATTAAATTTTTAAACAGTGATTATTAAAATTTATTCTCACATCTAGTTTTATACTAAGTAAATTTCTTATCAAATTAATTTATAATATATATATATATATATATATATTTTTTTTTTTTATTAAAATAATATTATTTTATTTTTAATTTAAAAATAATTATTATAAAACAAAACGGGTAAAAATAAATTTAATTTAAAACGAGTGGGATCAAAATAAATATAATTTAATTTAAGTTATATTTTTTTTATCTAACCTAGTATATTTTTTGAGCCTTTTAAACAGATTTATTAAATTAAGTTTATTTTGACATTTGTAGGTTTACGAGTTCTAAAAAAAGTATTACGAATATTGAGATATAAAATATATATATACATAAAACTCTCAACATTTCCATTAAAAACATACTTTATTTGTCCCATAATTTGTTTGTGAATTCTGATAAATACACGTTACCAGTGTTTTGTAAAAAGTTGTTTATTTTGGGTTGCTTTTCCAATTCCCTCGCAAACTCTTACATATTCTATGAAGTATACTTGACTTATATATTTTGATACTTATAAATCTAATTGCATCTTGATCTCAGATCGTGGTTATGTTCTCATTTTAATGGTATAAATTTTGTTACATGTATTAGGAAATAGACATTGTTTATTTTTAAAATAACATTAAATGCTATATGTTCCTTTCCATAATTTGGTAAATTTATGTTTTAATGTACTATATTTTATTATGGAACAAGATAAATGTTGATGCCAATCCATTATAATTGTAGTTAATAGCAAAAATGTCAATATTATAAAAGTATCTATTATATTATCACAGATAAAAGTGTGTCACAATCAAATCATGACTGATGACGTAAATATACACATTTAAAAAAATTGAAACCATCATTATAATTATTAAATAAAATTATAAAAAATATTTTTTTAGAAAATGGTCTTGGAGACCAAATTTGGATGAGAATGGATTATGGGTAAAAAAAATATTAACATCCTATAATATTGGTCTTAATATAATTATTTTTAGTTAAATATATAAAATAAATATTATTTTTAAAAATATTTATTTCTCTTAAATATTAAATAAAGAAGGACAAGAAAAAGAAAAAATATATTAAAAATATTTTATTTTGATAAACAAAAATTAACCTTAATTTTTATTCATGATGAAAAATCATTCTACGTATTTTTATTGATGATGAAAAATCAGAATTACAGTTCATTCTTCAAAAAAGTTTGTGTTAAAATTAATATTTTTAAATTTTTTTATATATTTTTATTTCTAAAATGTTGTAAAATATAAAATGGCACGTACCACCATATTAGGTACATTTACGAAAAAATTATATCAGATATAAGACAATACAATTAATTTATACATAAATGTGTTTCACATATTAAAATTCACAAATATAAAATTTATGGGTAATAAATACCAATTACGTTAAATAATTAGTCTAGCAATTAGTAGTTGCAATAGTATATGATGATGGTTCAGTAATTGCATTAGTATATTATGATATTTTAGAATAATATATGAGAGGCATTTGATGATAATAAACTTCGCAAAATCATATAATGAATAAAAAAATATATAAATTGTAAATAACAAATATATTAATAATTAGAAACCTATATATACATCCTAATAATTAGATCAACTATATAACTACAATCATATAATAACATTGTACTGCAGTGACCATAATTCGCATTCCAGTATTGATAATCCAGGCTTAATAATTCGCATTTCAGTACACCTACGTATTTCCAGTATCTTTTGGGTCATTCAATACTTCCTCTTCTCGAAACACCCGTAAAAAAAAAAAAAAAAAAAAGACCTAACTTGGACCACTTAATGGGACTTTTTTTTAATAAATAATACTATTTTTAAAAATATTTCCCAAAATAGTACATCCTGAACATTATTTACACAACTAGCACTCTCTACTGTTCACGTATTAAAATAATCAATTATTTTATATTATGATCGATTATTTCGCGCAATCAACTCTCGCTCAAGCGAAGAAACCCCTCGCTTGAGCGAAGAAATCTGTAACAAAGGAGTAATCTCGGGTCAATTCTCACTCAAGTGACAGGTATTTTCGCTTAAGCGAGAAGTGATTAAAATATGTGATAACCCAAGTTGCGTTATGTGGCTAACTGCGTTGGACGTTTAACCTGTGGTCAATTCTCGCTCAAGCAATGAGTTACTTCGTTATGTGTCACTTTTAAGAACGGTTAATATTTTAACCGCTCTTAAAAGTGAACATATAATAGCGGTTTCACGTTAACCGCTATCTAAAATATACTTTTAATAGCGGTTAGTTCTAGAACTGCTATCTAAAATCTCGGGTCAATTCTCGCTCAAACGACGGGTACTTTCGCTTGAGCGAGAAGTGATTAAAATATGTGGTGACCCAAGTTGCATTATGTGGCTAACTGCGTTCGACGTTTAGCCTAGGTCAATAGTTGCACTCAACTTCAAACCATCAACTCTTATGGCTCCCAGTTATCCTCGAGGCATGTATATGAACTTTCTCTCTTTTGCTTTCATTGTGTGTCTCTTTTTTTGAAAAGTATAATACTATTACTACTTGTCCACAAAGTTTGGACTTGAACCATGTGCTAACCCATCTCACCATTATATTCCAAGTTTGAAGTAGCTAGCAACTAGCAAGCCTGTTTTAATACGAATTTTGCTGCTTAAATGTTAATTGAATTGGAAGACTTTCTTTAATAGTGAACTTGTTTATACAATCCACTCGTAAAGTGGAGGCTAAAGAATTGAAGTATGGATTTCCCTTGAGGAAAGAGTGGTGTATAGGATGTGTGTGATTTCTATTTTCGTAACGTGCAACTAAACAAAGTTGTTCAGACAGACAACTAGTAGAGTGCAAGGCGCAAAACAGAGGGTGGAGTTGAAAGAGAGGTCGAACATGGTAAAAAGAGATCAGAAATACTTGTTTTTAGAATTTCAAAATTCATTGGATTTTGATTGGTCAAGATGAGTAGTGTGGAATTCTTTAAGACAATAGTTTTAAAAAGCAAAAAGTGAAAAGGGCATCAAACATGCCCTTCATAGCTCACTTTTTCCCATTGGGTTTATGAACCTAGAAGAAGTTTAGCAGAAGGAAAAAAAATTATTTGTGGAATTCCTTATTTCCAATTTGTTGATAATTGTATTTCAAGCAAGCAAGGATCTGGTAAAATACTGATTTAACTGAACAAAGTTAAATGTGTGGAAAAAAAAATGGAGAAATAACACTACTGTCATATTGAGATAGAAACTTGTTAATCAATTTCTTTAGTTGCTTTACTCTGCCTCAATATGACATAATATTATTATCTTATGGCACATAATTCTGAATTATTTTTTCTACAGGCATGACTTACATGTTTCCTCCGTGTAAGACTTTGGCTTATGCTTGTTTGACATTTTTATTTTATTTTTTCCTGATATGCTTTTAGTCACACCAAATTCTTCCTTGCACAAATTTTGCCAACACCTGTTGTTCTTTAATGAGTAAACCATGTTGAAGCAATTATCAAACAAAAATCAGAGGACCAAGAGCTTTAAGGTAAAACAAGGTTTTAAAATATTTACTTTGATTGCTGTTGGCATATGGTTGCTTTACCAACTCAAACAATACTCACATGATGAGAATCCGTATGAGGAAAGCTCAGCAAAAATATTTGAAAATCTGAAGGCTGGTCCTGAAACAAAAATACTTGGAAGAAAAGGGTTGAAACCATGGTCAAATGATAAACTGTTTGAATTGATGGAGGATACAGAAGAATGAACATGAAAGGAATGATAGCATTATTGGACATGATGGAGAAAGAATTGAAGAGGAAGAGCCTGAAGAAGTAGAATACCTGATTGACGAACAAGACAAGGAAAAGGAGGAGCAAAATGAAGATGAAGATGGTGAAGACACAGGAAAACAGATGGAAGATATGAACTTATTAGAGGATGAAGGTCATGACGATGGTGAAAAAGACATACAGTCAAAAAGTTAGAAAGATATCAAAGAGACAGGTACATCTAGGATTGTCATGAGGATGACAAGAAGTTTATGTTCTGAAATTGAATTTGGAGGTTTGAGAAAAGTAAAAGAGGAAGAGGTGGGAAATTCAAAAAGGATTGAAAGAGAAAGGCAGAAGAAGGAAATCGTGGACTCAGGCAAAGTTATTGACCACAGGCTAAATGTCGAACGCAGTTAGCCACATAATGCAACTTGGGTCACCACATATTTCAATCACTTCTCGCTTAAGCGAAAATACCTGTCGCTTGAGTGAGAATTGACCCAAGATTTTAGATAGCGGTTCTAGAACTAACCGCTATTAAAAGTATATTTTAGATAGAGGTTAACGTGAAACCGCTATTATATGTTCACTTTTAAGAGCGGTTAAAATATTAACCGCTCTGAAAAGTGACACATAACGAAGTAACTCATCGCTTGAGCGAGAATTGACCCGAGATTACCCCTTTGTTACAGATTTCCTCGCTCAAGCGAAGGGTTTCTTCGCTTGAGCGAGAATTGACCCGAGATTACCCCTTTGTTACAGATTTCCTCGCTCAAGCGAGGGGTTTCTTCGCTTGAGAGAGAGTTGATTGCGCGAAATAATCGATCATAATATAAAATAATCGATTATTTTAATACGTGAATAATAAAGAGTGCTAGTTATGTAAATAATGTTCCAGATGTGCTATTTTGGGAAATATTTTTAAAAATAGTATTATTTATGAAAAAAAGTCACTTAATGGAAGGATCATGTATTATGACTGCAACACTAATCGTGTTAAATACTATTGACAATTACTACCTCTCTAATCATTAGCCAAAGTTGAAAATTTATAATTTCAGAGTATATTTAGAAAAAGTTTAGATAGTAATTAGATGAAGCTATAGTTTTTTTCAGTGATTGGGAAAAGAACTTACCAAAATCACTAGTATCAGTTTTACATATCATATATTAAATCAATCCAAAAAGGAAATATACAAAAAATAGCTCCTTCCTGGAAACATGGGTATTTAACAATACTATGGCCAATCTGATTTATTTCAACGGGGTGCAGACAATACTAGGATAGGGAAAATCAATATATACAACAACTTCAACTTAAACAAACAAACTGCAGGAAACAAATAATCCTAATCCAATGTCAACAGGACCCATCCAGAATCAAATTCTTCCGATCCAAACCAAGACAATAATAACCAATTTATACAAAAACGAGATTAATCTAAACCTAGGTAGCAGCAATCAAATTAAATTCATCAAGCAACATGTAAAGAAAGATTCTTGCCTTTCCCTACCTCTCTCTTCTTCTCTGATGAACAAAGATGAAAGAGAAACAAACTTCTTTTTTTAATTTCTGAATGATGATTGACTTTACAAAGAATGGCTTATTTATAGCCTCTGGTCCCTAGGAATCTTATATAATTTCCATTTTTATTTCGGAACTAACTATTAAAAGATAAAACAGAATTTATAATAAAATGACATATGACAGTTTTCCCCCCCATGAAAGCTGATCTTTTTCCTCAAGGTCTGGTCAACGTGGAAGCCAATCAAAGCTTGGATGTTGGTGCTGTAATTCCTGAAGCTCGTGCCACGTGGCATCCTCCGGATTTGTAAATTCCCATTGTACTAGAACTTCATTGACAACTTTATTGTTCTTATTCTTCATGCATCTATCTAAAATTGCCATGGGTTGTAGGGTGACTTCTGCATCTTCATTAAATGCTGGTAATTGAGGGAATACCTGGTGATGTCCATGATGTTGCTTTAAAAGACTCACGTGGAACACGTCATGTATTTTGGTTCCAGCAGTTAACTCAAGTTTGTAAGCCACTTTTCATATTCTCTCTAATACTTTATATGACCCAAAGTATCTAGCTGCAAGCTTATGAAAGGCTGAATTAGCTAGGGAATGTTGTTGGAATGGTTGGATCTTTAAGTAAACCATGTCTCCAATAGAAAATTCTTTGTCAGTTCTGTTCTGATCGACATAAAACTTCATTTGTTCTTGAGCTTTTGTCAAATTGGTGTGCAACAGCCTGGAAATCTGATTTCTAGTCTTCACAATAAAGTCCACTGCTTCCACTAGACTGCCTTCTATTAATGTTGGACAAGGTAGTGGCGGTTTGTAGCCATACAAGGCCTCAAAGGGGGTCATCTGAATAGTTGCATGAAACTTGGTATTGTACCAAAGTTCAGCAAAGGACAGGTAGGTGGTCCACTGTTTAGGTGTATCGCCTGTGATGCATCTTAAGTATCCCTCTAAGGTTTTATTTAATGCCTCAGATTGTCCATCAGTCTGAGGGTGGAATGCTGTAGATCTCAACAGCTTGACTTTGTGGAATTTGAACAATTCATTCCAGAATGTACTCAAGAAGATAGGGTCTCATCGGAAATAACTTCCTGTGGCCAGCCATGTAACTTTACCATGGTTTCCATGGATTTAGTAGCAACTACAGCAGCACCAAAGGGATGTTTTAACGCTATGAAATGTGCATATTTTGTGTATCTATCTATAACCACCAAAATTACTGAAAATCCGTTTGACTTGGGCAGCCCTATAATGAAGTCCATTGTTATTGATTTCCAGGCCCCTTCAGGGATTGGTAAAGGTTGCAACAACCCTGCTGGAAGTTGAGGCAATGATTTGAATCTCTAGCATGTGTTACATTCCTTTACCCATACTCTTACCTCTTTCTGTAATCCTTTCCAGTAAAAATGCTGTTTTATTCTTTTGTAAGTCTGATCAATTCCAGAATGTCCTCCGATTGGGGAATCATGAAAATGGCTAAGAATTGTCTGTCTTAGCTGTTTATCTGCACCTACTACTAAATTCCCTTTTCTTTTGAGTAAATTGTTGGCATAACTATAGTGTTTGTGAGGGCCTCCTGTCGGTCCGATTCGTCAATGATCTTCTCGTAATTTGGGATCTTGTTGCCAAGTTTGTTTGACTTTAATGACCAATTCATTTAACAAATGTGAGATGGTGACTAATTGTCCTGGAACACATTTTCTGGATAGAACATCTGCCACGACATTGTCCTTCCCTTTTTTATATTCTATACTAAAGTCCAACCCCATAAGCTGCTCTAAACCCCAATTCTACATGAGGGTTGTAGGTGGTTGCTCAAGGAGATGCTTCAAAGCTTTCTGGTCTGTTTTTATTATGAAGTGATTCCCAAGAAAATAGTGGAGCCATTTCTTTACAGCAAAGAGAATAACATAAAATTCTTTCTCATACGCAGAAAGGAGTTGAAACTTAGGACCCATTGCTTTCGTTGATAAAGGCAATTGGATGGTTATTTTGCAGCAAGTACAACTCCTATTCCATAAGCCGATGCATCGGTTTCTATAGTGAAGGGTTGTTGAAAGTCGGTAATGCTAGAACAAGTGCAGAAGTTAATGACTTGTTTGATGTTGTTGAATGCCTCCTCGGCTTTTTGTTCCCAAATGAAGGCTGTGTCTTTCTCCAACAAAGCAGTTAATGGAGAAGCCATTTTGCCATAGTTTCGGATGAACCTTCTGGAATATCCTGAGAGTCCCAAGAAGCCTCTAAGTTCCTTCACAAGTAGTTGGTCTTTTCCATTTCCGAACAACCTTTATTTTACTTATATCAAGAGCAACACCTTCCTTAGTTATTATGTGGCCTAAATATTCGACTCGCTTTGTGCCAAAATTGCACTTCTTGTAGTTTAATGCCAATGTATTTGCCTCCAAGATTTGAAGAGTTTGCTCGAGACAATGGATATGATCTTCCCACGTTTTTGTATAAACCAAAATGTCATCAAAGAACACAAGGATAAATTTCCTTCTAAACAAGTCATTCATGAGGTTCTGAAATGTGGCGAGGGCATTGCTCAGCCCAAATGGAAGCACTACCCATTCATAGTGTCCACTCTGAGTTCTAAAAGCTGTCTTGTGAATGTCATCTTCAGCCATTCTGATTTGGTTGTACCCACTCCTTAGATCCAACTTGGTAAAGTAAGTAGCTCCTTTTAATTCATCAAGTAGGTATTCAATTAATGGTATAGGAAACTTATTCTTGATAGTGGCAACATTTAACTTTTCGAAATCGATACAACATCTCCAGGATCCGTCTTTCTTCTTCACTAACACCAATGGTGCGGAAAATGAACTACAACTCTCTCTTATAAATCCAGTGGATAACATATGCTTCACTTGTCTTTCAATCTCCTCTTTTTGTGCTCGAGGATATCTGTAAGGCTTCAAGCAAACAGACTTCTCATTTGTGAGCTCAATTTTATGATCATATTTCTTGTTAGGTGGTAATTTAGTAGGTTCAACAAACAAGCTACTGTATTCTTGTAACAGGTTCTCCAATTCCAGCTACTGTTGTTCATCCAAATCACTAGTATTTTCAGGTATTATGATGTTAAAACAGAGAGGACCAATGATAGGAAATAACATTGCCTGAATATCAATTGCTTTAAGTTTTCCACTATCCTGTAGCAATAACTTGTTCTGCATCTCTTCTTGTAATGTTATAGTGTTCCCTTCATGCTGGAATTTCATGGTTAACTTAGCACAATTCCAAGAAATTTCACCCAATGTTCAAAACCATTGCATGCCAAGGATTATGCCGAATGTTGTGCCCGGTAATACTAGAAAATCTGCTGTAAAACTATGTGCACCAAATTTCCAAGTTAGCTTTTCGCATTTCCTTGAGATCGTAATAGGTGTGTCACTAGCAACTACAACTTGAAAATCTTTAACAGGTTGAGTTTTTAAGCCCAGTAACTTCACCCACTTAGCACTGATGAAGTTATGAGTGCTTCCGGTGTCCATTAGGAAAGGTACTGCCTGTTTTTTATGAGACCTTGCAACTGAAGTGTGTTGCCACCTGCTATACCCCTCAAAGCATGTAAAGAAACATGCACATTATCACTATGCAGCATTGCTAAACTATTTTCTACTATAGATTCATCATCTTTGTCTTCACTAACATCTGTGTTTTCTTGATTGAAGTTTTCTTGGGCACAAAAAATCGCATTTAATTTTCCCCAAACTTTACATCTCGATCTATGATTTTTCTCCCACTTTTCACCACAAAATCTACACAATCCTTTGGAGATTCTCTCACTAGCCTCTTTTGTAGATGAAATAGAAGTTGAGCTTCCCTTAGAGTCCGGATAAGCTTGATTAGTAGTGGAATTCTGAGAGTGATTTTGTAGTGTTGTGATGGGTGGATTTTTGGATGTGAATGGTTCATTAAGCCATGGTCTTGTGTAGCGAGGTTGCACATTGGAAGTTACTGATTTCTCTGTGGAGATCTTCTTGTCTAATTCTTTATTAATATCATCCTGTAATCGTGCTAAACGTATTGCTTCTTGGATGGATTTGGGGTTATGAAGACGAACTGATTTCTCTAAATGGCTTTCCAAACCTGTGAGGAAGAAACTGAGAGCCATGCCTTCAGAGATCACCACACGCGCTAGCAAAGAATCAAAATTTTCAAGATATTTAGGCAAAGATTCTTGTTGCCGTAAGCGCGAGATTTCAGCAATAGGGTCATCGTAGGCTCCATCATCAAATCTGTTTCCTACATCAAGCAAGATATTGGTCCAAGATTTTGACCTGAAGCTGGGGTTTTTGATGTAATGTCGTTGCCATGCAAAGGCATTGCCTTCCATGGATAACAGGAGCAGTTTCCCTCTTTGGTTCACTGGTGTTCCTTCTAATTCAAAAAATTGCTCTGCCTTGGCTCGTCAAACCCTAAAGTTTGTGCCAACAAAATTGGGAAATTGAAGTTGTGCACGATGTAATACTGACGTAGTAGATTCGCTTTCATCGTCGTTCGGAGATGGAATGTTGGTTCCCGCTGTTAACGTCGCCACGGAAGCTGCTAGAGTCTCCATAGTTTTTTGCATCGCCAACAATGTCTTATTCGTTTGTTCTTGTGAATCTACAAGAGATTTCTCAAAGGATTCCATACGCGTTTCAAGTTCCTTGTTGGTCACCATTATCGTTGCCTTTCAACTGATACCAATTGTAAAGAAATATTCTTGTCTTTCCCTATTTCTCTCTTCTTCTTTGATGAACAAAGATGAAAGAAAAACAAACTTCTTTTTTTAATTTTTGAACGATGATTGACTTTATAAAGAATGATTTATTTATAGCTTCTGCTCCTTACAAATCTTATCTAATTTCCACTTTTATTTCGGAACTAACTATTAAAAGATAAAACAGAATTTATAATAAAATGATACATGACACAACACCTAACCAAAACTAAGTAGCGCATCAGAACAAACAGAAACTATGTAATTCCACGAATGAAATAAAAGAATCAAAGAGGGGTTGTGGTGTGTATTCACGGCCCTGCATTGGACCATCAATCCGTGAGTTGACTGTGGCACTATTGGGAAAGGGTCTCGTGATGGGGCTGAGGCTAGATTGAAGGCGAAATCTGGGTTGAAGGTGCGATGGCTAGGGACTCGGGAACTGCGGTGATTTGCACATGCGTGGTGGACATAAGGGTGGCGATTTGGGTTAGCGGCTGGTCACGGTGACGTGCGGCTAAGGAGAGTATTGGGCAAGGTGATTTTATATGAACAAAACCCATATCAATAGTGTAAAACTTAACTATGATGTATTAGTAATTTAGCATCGGCATAGGAAGAGGCGTTGAGAATAAATCCTTTTTCCCACGTTTCTTCTCCCCCTTTTGTCCTTTGTTTTGGTTTTTAGTCCTTTTTACAGAGAGGATGAATACGAAAAAAAAGAAGAAGAAGAAGATAATATCCTGGAAAAAAATATGGGAGAGTGGGTAATGGGCTTAGATAGATTAAAGGGAAAGAGAGAATAACTAGAGAATATGAGTATGCTGGATGGAGAAAAGGAGTATAGGAAGTTGAAGGAGATATTTTTATTATATTATTTTATATGATTTTTTTTTACTTTTTTTATATATATATATATATTATTTTAATTATTTAGATAAAATTAAGGGTTGACAGTTATCTTTCTTTTATTTAGTTTTTATTAATATGAAAATTAATATTTTTATTAGATAAGTAAAGATAAAAACATAAATTTCGTTCGGATTTCAAGGTCTTTAAAGCAAGGAATAATGTTAGTTAGAAAATGTTGGACATTAAATGTGAGTACTAGTAAAAAAAAGGGTGAAAGTCACTAGACTTTAAATATGAATGTTAGATAGAAAAGCTAGACTTTACATGTGAGCGCTAGTCATAAAAGTTAGACTTTCAATGTTGGTGCTAGTAAGTAATGTTGGACTTTAAATGCGGGTTCTAATAAGAAAAGTTGGACTTTAAATGTGAATGTCAATAAGAAAAGTTAGGTTTTAAATGTAAGTATTAGGTAGAAAAGTTAGACTTTAAATGTGAGTGCCAATCAGGAAAGTTGGGTTTTGAATGCGAGTGTCAGTCATAAAAGATGGGCTTTAAATGCAATCGCCAGTTAGAAAAACTAGACTTTAAATGTGAGTGCTAGTAAAAAAAGATGGACTTTGAATGCGGGGTCAATAAGAAAAGTTAGACTTTAAATGAAAACACCAATCAGAAAAATTGGACTTTGAATGTGAGTGTCAGTAAGAAAAACTGGGCTTTAAATGTAGGTGTCAGTAAAAAAAGCTGGGTTTTAAATATAGGTGTCAATAAGAAATGTTGGACTTTAAGTGTTAAAACTCAATGCATGAAGGCATATAGTCGAAACTATTTTCTTATGACATTTTGTGAGAAGACTTTAATTGTTCCCCTTTCAATCATCAAATTCATGTAAGTTGGTCATTCTTCATTTGACTTTTATTCGCGTGTATTTATTTCATCTTGACATAAAATGAGGAATATTATAACCCTTTTGATCTAATGTCATAATTGAGGTGTTATATACATGACATTTCTTTTTCACGTGTTGCTTGAACATAGGTGACTAGATGTATGGAATATGGGTCTAGGTGATTATTCCACTTTGTAGTATTGGATTAATCTTGATCTAGACTAACTCCTAAAAGGTAAGGAAAGTGAGTGGACCAATTTGCGGAAAATGTGATGATGAATGGCTATATAGGAGGGTTCCCTTTTTTTTTAACACTGCCCTAGTTATGAAAAACAAGGGAAAACTCTGTGTTGAAATGAGTTTATGGGAAAGCGTAAAATGCCCCTTGTAAAGGTTAAGTGTTTAAGATGAAAAGGATTTTTGTTTTTTTTAGAGAGACCGATTGCCCCCTAATTCGGGATGACATGACAGAAAGGATTGCCCTCTTTTAGTGGTATGATAGAAAGAATGACCTCATTCCAGCGGTGGCGATATAATAGTGGGATTGCCCCCGTTTTGGTAACGACATGATAGAAGAATTGCCCCCGTTTTGGAGGTGACAAAGCAAAAGGATTTTCTCTTCTCCTGACTTATCGGCTATTTGAGCTGAGACACTTCATTGCTCTCTCTCTTTTTTTTTTTTGCTTTTTATTTGTTTGTTTTTTTTTTTTATCATTTTCTTTTAGCGACCAAGTCCTTAGTCAAGGAATTTTATTATAAGATCAAATATTATTGATATAAACCTCATAACCTCATTAGGAAATTAGTGAGAAGGTGGATTAGAAAGTGGTGAAAGTTTTAGGGTTGGACAATATTTTTTAAACATTGATATCTCAAACTATAAAACTTCGATTAAGGTGATTCAAAAATAAGGTGAAAGTTCTTGTTTTAAATTTCAATTTAGGCTAATAAAATATTCAATTTGGACGAGTAGAATGAAAGTTATGACCACGAAATAAATCTGGACAAAATTAAGATTTTCTAGGTTATGGTGAAGAAAGAACAAGAGGTGAATGTGAAAGGTCTAAGGACAAAATCACTCTTCCCAAGGGAGGAAACTCACAAAGGATGTGAAAGTTTTTTTTATAGAACTAAGAGTTCTTGAATCACTCAAGAACTTAGGAGAATCACTCTCACTATAATAAAAGAGCTAAACTCTAATATTTATTAATAAAACTCAACTTGTCTTTTTGATAAAAATGGTTAAGTTTATATAAAAGTTTTGCCATCAAAGGGAAAAAGATTCAATAAGGAAAAATAAATCCTAATAATAATCCATTAATCTAGGAATTGAAAACCACTTAATAGAGGCAAATAAATACTAATAATGATCCATTAACCTAAGAATTGAAAACTACCTAATGGAGACAAATAAATATAATAATAATCCATTAACCTAGAAATTGAAAACTACTTAATGACTGATTGTAATTAAAATTGTGACAACCAAAAGTCAATAAGCTATACACCCTCTTGATCTTCTATAGGCTAATGCTTAAGTTTCCAATTGGGCCCTTATTACAACTTGAAACAAAACCAAACTAAAATCCATTAATTGATTAACCCAAAACATAATTTGGCCCGCCACTTTTACGAAGGATTGGGACATTATTTAAACAAACTTAAATAATGAAACAAAGTGACGCATTAGTCTTCTTTCATTTAGGCCATGATGCAATTCACAACTTTGGTCTTTTCATCTTGAAACATGGGCTTGTATTCAAATAATATGGACAACACTTGTTAAAGAGCTTCCTTTGTTTCCCTTGCTCTAGCCTTTGTCATAGGTCTTCTAAGTCCTTCAAGTAGATCCTTGCCCTTGCTCATGGTCATGTCCTCATTAATTGTGAAAACCAAAACAATGAATCATCCATCAGTGTTGCTTTTATTAGGCTTGTAACGTGGTTGCAAGTTAAGAGCTATGAAAGAAAGGATATTAAGGCTCAAACAAGTGTTTGTGGGTTATTTCTAACAAGGATTCTTAACTAAGAAATACATCATTTGTAGTCGATATTTTATTTCTTGAATAATTTTATTTTTATTTTTTCTGGTGTTTTACTACTTTGTGATTTTCTTCCACACCCTTTTACGATTTTTATTCATTTTGATGATTTTTCTTCTACTTTTTATTTTTTTTATTTTTCTCTTTTTTTTGCAATGGTCAATGCTAGATGCACCTGATGTAAATACTAAGTTAATTTTGATGTGAGAAAAATCCTTGTTTGGGGTAATTTGACAAAAAATATATACATTTTTTGTGCTCAAAGGAGAGGGATATTATTTGTTCAATTTGATTTTGGATAAAGAAACATGGTCATGCATCACTTTCAATCATGATTGTCCTATTTTCACAAAGATTGGTCCTACGACAAAATTGATGACTTAAATAAGCATCACTATTTCTATTTTTTTTTCTTACTTTTTGCCTAGATTGCCTTTACATGTTTTATGTCTAGCGGACTTCATTTTTATGTGCCTCAAGCATATAGTCAAAAGTTATTTGAAAAGAGATAAGTTTTGTGAAACTGATATGGGGTTGTTCTTATTTTAGGCATTGATAGTATCTACTGGGACAAATCTTGTCATACTTAGGATGGGAAAGGTTAGAGGAGTTCAAGCAATATGCATGTGAATGCTATTGCGAATGCTTCTGAACAAATGTTATTGGGTTGTACTCCATGTAAACATTAGCCCAAGAAGAGACACAATATTCCAAAATACTATTTTTGTTTATTCATGGATTTGATGATTAATAGGGGAACAATTATCCCAATATGCAATGTTTTTTTATTTGTGACACCCTTTTAGGACTCGATTCAACTGAATTTGTGTAAAGCTTGATCATCCGTAAGTTATGCCCATGGTGTTAATCATGAAATGCAATAATGTACAAACATGAAATTGGTGTGGAATATATTGATGGTGAAAAAAGGTACAACATGTGCTATTAAAATGAAAAATAAGCCACGTCTGATATCTTTCCACATGGTTAGGGAATTCTTTAAGCATAATACTTCTTGATCACATCAACCTTCACAAGAAAGGGTAATTCCACTCCATTCATTGAGGTGAGAATTAAGCTCCTCTGAAAAAAGACTTCTTTACTATGTAGGGCCCCTCATAGTTTGGAGTCCACTTTCCTTTGTGCTCCTTTTGAAATGACGAGATCTTTTTAAACACCAAGTCACCCCTATGAAATTCTCGAGGGTGAACCTTTTTTGTGAAGGCCTATTTCATCCTTCTTTGATATAGTTGGCCTTGACAAGCGACATTCAATCTTTTCCCTTCAATGAGATTAAGTTGATCATATCGGGCTTGAATCCATTATGCTTCCTCTAATTGGACTTCCATCAACACTCTCAAAGAAAGGATTTCTACTTCAAAGGGAAGCACAACGTTCATCCCATATACTAACAAAAATGGGGTTACCGTAGTTGATGTTCGAACAAAAGTACGATATCCATACAAAGCAAAAGGCAGCATATGCTAGTCCTTGTACGTCACCACCATTTCCTGTATGATTTTCTTGATTTTTTATTTGCAGCTTCGAGAGATCCATTCATCATTAGAAGATAAGGGGAAGAATTATAGTGTTGGATCTTAAACTGGTCGCACAACTCCTTCATCATCTTGTTATTCAAATTAGTGGCATTACCTGTAATGATCCTATGAAGTAGCCCATACTTACAAATTATCTCTTTTTTTATGAACTTTGTCACTACACTCCTTGTGACATTAGCATAAGAGGCAACTTTAACTCGGTAAAATAATCGATATCCACTAAAATGAAAAGATTTTCATTTGATGCTTTTGACTCAATAGTTCCAATAACATTATTCCTCATATTGAGAAAGACCACGATGTTATTAAGACGTTTAGTGGAAGAGGTAGTGCATTAATGTTATCCGCATATGCCTTACACTGATGACATTTCCACACATGAATATAGTAGTCATTTTCCATAGATAACCAAAAGTAGCTAGCCCTCAAGATTTTTCTAGCCATGCCATGCCCATTCATGTGTGTTCTGAAGGATCCTTCAAGGATTTCTTTTAGAATTTGTTCAGCTTCTTTTGCATCCACACAGAGGAGTACCATATCATGATTTCTTTTGTAGATAATATCTCCATTCAATATAACTTGAGGCTAGCCTTCTCAAAGCCCTCTTAAATACACAATATTGTATTTTGATAATAAAATTTGCAATTGAGCTATCCTACCACTGAGGGCTGGTTTTTCAAAGATTTACTTAATAAGGTCCATTTTGGATACCAACCACGTGGTATGACTCAACATGTACTGTTAGAATCGCG